>CM028332.1:11475948-11960948 GCA_016647705.1 Eucommia ulmoides | reverse complement strand
TTCTAAAGTGGGTTCAGTTGATGATGGTGGAGTAGACTTAGCGTAAGGTGCATGACTAGGCTTAACTGGTGGTGCTAGAGTGGGCTCAACAGTACTTAGAACTGTATCCTCAGGAAATAACTCAATACATGGATCAATAAAGAATCTGGAGTTAGTGATGGGGGACATATCAAATGATCATAAAGAAGAAAACACTTGATGTTTCCAAAAAATAATATGACGAAAGATACGAAGAGTTTTAGTAATGGGATCCCAGCTCCGATACCCTTTATGTTCAATGTCATATCCAAGAAAACAACACATGTGAGACCTTGGTTCCAGTTTGTTGTGTTCATGTGGTTTGAGAATAACAAAACAAATGCAACAAAAAAAAAAAAGGCAGGTTTATTTATAGGGGTTTATAACAAGTCATCTAACAACTAGTTACAATATATCATAATAAATAATTACTCCATAAACCCTCTTATATCATTAAGACTCAATCCTGGTATAATTCACTTAAATATATCTTTTAAAACATTTAATTTTGTTCCTCAAACTTTTACTAAATCTCAATTAGATAAGATAGAAAGAATTACATGTATCAAATTGAGATATATCTAAAATACTTAAACCATATCTATAGGAATATACAAATAGGAGTATCATATTTTAAATATATCCATATCCTTAAGATATCTCAATCAAGTAAACAAATAAATGCTAGTTTTTGAATAAAATTCGAAATTCCTCAAAACCTGAAACAGGCCATCGGTTAACCGACCAACACCCAACGGTCAACCGCCCAATTCAAGATGTAGCCCAAGCCAAAAACTATTCGCCCATCGGTTGATCATCCAACCTTTATCTGTCGACCGAACGGTACAGAGACTTTCACAAGTCAACCTACCTGTTGACCTAACGATCCAAAGAGTTCATCCTCTAAGCACAAGTTGACTTACCTGTCGACCGAACGATTCAGAGAGTTCTATAAGTCAATTCACCTATGAACCGAATGATCCAGAGAGTTAGCCTTATAACCTCAGGTTGACTTATTAGTCGACATACCAATGCTGGAACACTTATCTCAATTCGATTTTAATTCATTTTCTTCGACATTTTCGCCCCTTTAATGAATTTCTTTTCTCAGTTAGCTCCACTAAATTCTTAAATTCAATTGTAATTAATTATCAATGTTTCTTTTTCACTTACACATAGGAGCAAATAATTTAATTAATTAGGATCTTATAAAAAACACACATATTTATAAATAAAAAAAAAAAAATTTGGGTCGTGTGTGATCCTAATCGGGAATCATTAAGAGTAAAAATTTAACTTGAATTATTTTTTCTAGATTCTTCAATTTCTTCAAACTCTTAGTATCCGCCATCTTTGTTAGTTTCTTTAGTATTTAGCATCCATTTCAACTTCTTCATGATAATATCTTCATTGAAACTTATTAACTGAAACACTCAATAAAATTGTTAGTTCCATAAAAAACATCAATATTTAATTGTTCATCAAAATCTTAGAATCAACACTTAGAATATATTTGGAATAGTTCGGATTGATATTTTATAAGAAACAACCATGTATATCGAGAGTAGTCGTCCATAAAGATAACAAAGTAATGACAACCAACCATTAAGGCATGAGGAGAAGGCCCCTAAACATCAGAATGAATTAGATCAAAGGGTGTAAGATAAATAGACTGACTCTCGTAGAAAGTTAGGGCTGGTTGTTTTGCAAGTTGACAATTGATACATTTGAAGGATTCATGCTGAAATGTATCTAACTGACCGCTAGAGATAAATGATTTGAGTTAGTTGAATGAGATGTGGCCTAACCGAGAATGCCAAATATGGGATGGTGATAGCAACAATAGTAGTTGTGGAGATAATAATGATGATGAGAAGGAGGATAATAGTGGTGGTGGTAGTGAGGTTGCACAGGTTGATAAAATGATATATGGTTGTGGTGGTGGTGGTGGTGTTTAAGATGGAAGGTGCAAACTATTGAGTTCAAATAGATATCCAACTTTACGACCAGTCCCAAGGATTTCTCCTATCCTAGGATCCTGTACACGACAACCACTATTAGAAAATATGGCTTCAAATTCTAATTCACAAAGTTGTCCAACATACAAGAGATTTAAGGTGAGTTTCAGAATCAAATACGTGTCAGGAATAGAAAAATGAAAAGTAAAAACCTGACCGGTCTAAGTAACACGCATTTGAGAACTATCAGCAATATGAATAGTAGGGATATTCATAGTGGATAGTTTGGTTGAGAAAATATTGGGATCAGATATCATATGATTACAACAGACATAATTAAATAACCAAGAGGAGTTACCTGTAGTAAGTGAAAGAGCATGAAAAAAAATTATACCATTCTTGGAGAAAATCTAGTGGAAGAGTGAATCCATATCTGTAATAGAAATAGTAATAGTAGTGGAGGTAGGATCTGAACTCTCTTTGGCATTGAGAATGATCGAAGAAGTACAACTCGCAGGCATCGTTGTTGAACCGAATTAGCAATATACAACAAAGCATATTGTATGATATGAATCTGGAAAAGCTACTATCACGGATAGTTTCAGAACACTGAAATTGTCCAGGAATCAGTCTATAATCGTGAAGAACCAATTGATAAATCTCTGAACCGATAAGATCTTCATGATAAATTGAATCAATAGTATGAAAAGAACTATACTGTATGATCTGAATCTGATTAAATGGAGGGCACAGATAGATTCAGAATACTGAAATTAGCCAGGAACCGATACTATTTCTTCAAGCATCGTTCGAAAAACGGATGAATCGACGTAAAAACAACATGTATATAAAGAAAAATATATTTTGTCTCAAATCACAAAACAAGAGCCGGAAATAGAATTAGAACGCCTAAAGACCTTAGGAACTGATCCAAGTTTGTATAAAATCGGTCTAAAAATATCTAAATCGGCCAGTAGAAGGTTCTTTTTTGTGAACCGGTGATGTGACAGTCAACACTAACGTGACGGAGGTCAAAGCTTGATATACCGTAATAACATCTCTAGCAACCATAGTACGAAATTGAATATTTTGAAATTTAGGTTGCAAAACCTTTTAAACCCATAATTCTCAACAAACCTAAATGGGAGTTCTTTGCATTTTTGGTGCTTAAAATATGCAAAAATATCATTATAGGGTTCCTTTTAACTTTAATACATTTTTGGGGCTAACCGACGCATTGAGGGACGAATTCCAAAAAATTAATTTTAAACAAGTTTTCATATTTTATAAATTGCAAAAAACAATTATGAATCGATTTGTATTTTATCCATTGATTTATAATTTAATCAAATTCATTATTTTTGTAAAAAGGAAAAAAAGGGTTAAGACAATTTTTTGTAATTAACTTTTTTTGAAAATTATGTGTGCCATATAATTATTTTGTAACATGTAATTATTTAAAAAAAATATTGAATCTGAATTATTAAAAATAATTTATGAGTAAAAGAAATTCAAAAAAATAATTAACCAATAAAATAATAAAAAAAAAAAGTAAAAAAAGACAAACAAATTTAAATGAAGGCTTGGACAAGAGTACAAAATTATAATTTTTGTATAAGAATTATATACAAATTTTGTATATGTAAGAAATAAATAAATTATATACAAAATTGTTTAAAAATTATTTATAAAATATATAACAAAAAAAAAAATTGTTTTCAAAACAAATAAAATTGTTTATAAAATAGATATAAAAAAAGGAAAAATTGTATATCAAAATTTGGCCCTACTAGGGCCAGATTTATAATTAATATATATATATATATATATATATATATATATATATATATATTAATTTTAAAATTTGTTTAGTTTTTTAAAATTAAAAATTATATATACAAATTATAATTATTTTGTAACTATAATTATTTTTAAAAAATATTGGAAAAAAATTATTTCTAAAAATATTTTTTAAATTATAAAAAATAATTTATGAGTAAAAGAAATTCAAAAAATAATTAAAAATCTAAATTAATAAAAACATATTTAAATGAAGTAAGAGTACAAAATTATACTAGATAAAAAAGTTAAAAAAAAAAAAAAAAAGTACAGTATCTTAGTCACCAAAACAATAAATAGGTGTGTAGTATCCATCAATAAAAAAATTTAATTTGGATATTACCCAACTAATAAATTGAATGAAGGCTTGGACAATAGTACATAATTGTAATTTTGTATAAATAAGAAAAAAATTATATACAAAATTGTTTAAAAATTATTTATAAAATATATAACAAAAAAATAAAAAAATAAATTATTTCAAAACAAATAAAATTGTTTATAAAATAGATAAAAATAAATAAATTGGCCGGATTCTACGCCGGATTTATACGTTCAATATATATATATATATATATATAATTTTAAAATTAAAAATTATATACAAATTATAATTAAAGTAAGAGTACAAAATTGTACTCAGTAAAAAAAAAAAAGTACAGTACCTTAGGCAATAACAATAAACAAAATTTTTGAATTTGGATATTACTCATCAAATAAATTGGATATTTGATGGGTAATATCCATTTTCAAAATTAAAAATCGTATTTATTTTTCTATAAATACCTTCATATTCTCTTCCATTTTTTATTACTCCTATTCTCTTTCATTTTTCATTACTTTGATCCGATAGAGTTCTTTTGTTTTGTTTTGTTTTGTTGATTGAAGATTTTGGAGTTTGAGCTTAATCTACCATTCGAGGTTAGTAATAATACATTATTTTAGTTAATTTTTTTAGATGTTAATATATGTTTTTAGGTTATAATTTGTGTAATTATGTTTTTCTGTTAATAAGGTTATTTGTTGGTAATTTTTTTGAGATGTTAATAGGGGTGTGCAACGGGCGGTTTGGGGCGATTTGGACCAAAATCGCGGATCAAATCAATACTAGGCGGTTTGAGCTAATTTGAACCATAAGCTGCCCAATGATGTGCAGGTGGGAGTGTGCAGGTTGAGTAATATAAACCGTAGGTTACTCAATAGTGTGCGGGTTAGGCTAACTAGAACCGCAGATTGCCCAAGGCGGCGAATGAATTTAGGAAGAATTTTTCACAAAAGCGGAAAATGAATTAGAATTTAGAAAGAACGATAAGAACAAGATGCAAGAGAAATGACCAACGGTGGTTGGAACATATAGAAACCGTAGGCAACGGCTTAGATATTTGTATCATCACAAAATGAAGTTCTTTTTATATTCTACTTGATGGGCGGGTTGAACCTGTAAAAAAATAGACCAAACCGTAACCCGCTCATTAATGTGCGGGTTTCAAGGTCTATGACCCGCACAATGTGTTGGTTTATATTGGACGATTTTTTTGATGTGCGGTTTGGACGGTTTTGGTGGGTTAGATCGATCGTTGCACACCCCTAGATATTAATATATGTTTTTAGGTTAGATTTTGTGTAATTATATTTTTATTGTTAATATAGTTATGTTTTTATGTTAATAGATATGTTTAGATTTAGACAAAAACGTTTTGTTTATTAAGTAAATAACGAAAAATTGGAAAACAAAATGCTAAGAGTCCCAAAAAAATGTTTAAGATTATTTAAAACGAAAAATAAATTAAACAAATCTAAAATAAATTGTTTATAAAAAGCGAGAAAAAAAATATTTATATTAGAAATCCAGCCCCTTAATGATATATTTTACTAAAATTAGTAATTTAATATTTATTTTACTTGTTAAAAAAATAATAGAGCTTTTAAGGTTAAATGATCTATCATACTAAAGTTAGTAATTTAACATACAAACAAAATATTTTTGTCAAAATCTAAACATATCTATTGACATAAAACCATAACTATATTAATGATAAAAACATAATTACACAAAATCTAACCTAAAAACATATATTAATACCTCAAAAAATTTATCAACAAATAACCTTATTAACATAAAAACATAATTACACAAATTCTAACCTAAACATATATATTAACATCTAAAATTTAACTAAAACAATGTATTATTACTAACCTCGAATGGTAGATTAAGTTCAAGTTCCAAAATCTTCAATCAACAAAACAAAACAAAACAATTCTATCGGATGGGAGTAATGAAAAATGAAAGAGAATAGGAAAGTATTTTATAGAAAAATAAATATGATTTTGAATTTTGAAAATGTGTATTACGCATCAAAAATCCAATTTATTTGATAGGTATTCAAATTCAAAAAATTTGTTTATTGTTGTTGACTAAGGTACTGTACTTTTTATTGTATTTTATTTTTACTTTTGTACCGAGTACAATTTTGTACTCTTACTTCAATTAAATTTGTTTTTTTTTTTTTTTTTTAATTTTGATTTTTAATTATTTTATTGAATTTTCTTTACTCATAAATTATTATTAATAATTCAGAAAATAATATTTTTTTAAGAAATAATTTTTTTAATATTTTTTTAAAAATAATTACTTGTTACAACATAATTATAATATATATATATATATATATATATATATATATATATATATATATATATATATTGAAATTATAAATCCGGGATCCGGCCTTCTGAGGACCGGATTCTATTCAATTTATTTATTTTTCTTATCTATCTTATAAAAAAAATTATTTGTTTTGAAAATAATTTTTTTTTTTTTCGTTACATATTTTATAAATAATTTGTAAACAATTTTGTATATAATTTTTTTTTCTTATTTATATAAAATTTGTATATAATTTTTATGCAAAATTATAATTTTGTACTCTTGTCCGTGCCTTCATTCAATTTATTTGATGCGTAGTATTCAAATTCAAAAATTTTGCTAATCGATAGTACACATGTGTTTATTGTTTTGTTAACTAAAGTATTGTACTTCATTTAGTTTGTTTATTTTTTCGTTTTTACCGAGTACAATTTTGTACTCTTACTTCATTTAAATTTGTTTTTATTTTTTCTTTTTTTATTTTAATTTTTAATTATTTTTTTGATTTTTCTTTACTCATAAATTATTTTTTATAATTCAAAAAAAATATTTTTTTTTAAATAATTACATGTTATAAAATAATTATAATTTGTATATATAATGTTTAATTTCAAAATATTAAATTATAAATCCAGCCTGAGTAAGGCCGGATTTTGATATACAATTTTTTCCCTTTTTTTTCTTCTATTTTATAAACAATTTTATTTGTTTTGAAAATAATTTATTTTTTCATTTTTCGTTATATATTTTATAAATAATTTTTAAACAAATTTATTTAAACAATTTTGTATATAATTTTTTTTTTCTTACTTATACAAAATTTGTATATAATTTTGTACTCTTATCCAAATCTTCATTTAAATTTGTTTGTCTTTTTCTTTTCTTTTCTTAAATTTTGTTTTTTAATTATTTTTTTGAATTTATTTTACTCATAAATTATTTTTAATAATTCAAAAAATAATATTTTTTTATAAATAAATTTTTTCAATATTAAAATAATTACATGTTAAAAAATAATTATAAGGCACACAAATAATTTTTAAAAAAAATAATTACAAAAAATCTTCTTAATTTTTTTTTTGTTTTAACAAAAACAATAAATTTGATTAAATTATAGATCAATGGATAAAATACAAATAGATTCATCAGAAATTTATGCAATTTATAAAATAAGAGAACTTATTCAAAATTAATTTTTGTTAGTCGATTTGATTTTTAATTTTTGTTAGTCGATTTAAATTTTTTACATTTATATTTTTTGTTTGTTCTTATACAAAAATCTCCCATTCACACCGTTTTAGGACTGTTAGAATTGAGTATAATCTTAAAGAGTAAACTAAGTGTAAAAAAATTAATTGAGTGTAAAATAAATTTGTTTAAATCACATTTACAGTAAAAAAATGAATTGAAGAGAAGGTTTAGAAATAAGTGTTAATTAAAGAAGTTTATACCATTTTTTTCATTTTTTTTAACGTTAACCGGATGGGGTGTGGGGTGAAGGGTAGGGAATGGGTAGCCCCAATTTTTAAAACCGGCCCTCAAAGGGCCGGTTTTTTAAAAAAAAAAATTAAATTTTTTGAATCTGGCCCTCAAATGGCCGATTAGCCCCAAAAATGTATTAAAGTTGAAAGGAACCCTATAATGGTATTTTTGCATCTTTTAAACACAAAAAATGCAAAGAACTCCCTAAATGTCAATTCGTCAAAAATAATCATTTCATCAAGAGCTCTTGATCGCTAAAAAATAATACCCTTAATTTGGTACCGTGATACTAATGTAGTACGGGTTCAAGTAGGATGTCGAACCACAGGGATCGGTCTTGTAACTATCATTTTTTAATTATTTTTCTTTTTTTAATGAAAATGAGTTTTAGTTTTCAATTTGGGTTTTTAAGTGCAAGGAAATAAAATAATAAATCTAAACAAATGAAAATAGAGAACCGGTTTATGAATTATGGGTTCGTATTTTAGAATTTATGTTATTCTTGTATTTTTTTAATTTGGATTCGTGCAAATGAGCGTTCATAATTACAAGCCGAAACTACTTAGAAAAATTAGATCGATTATTCACTAGCATAAACTATCTGCGGTATTTAATTCCTACATTACTCTAATCTAAGGTAAATTAAAATCTAGGCATAATTCATCCAAACTAATAATCAAATCTCAATAATACTATTGTATGATTGTTAGATCTAGACCACATGTATTAGATCTAACGTTTTAGAAATAATTAAATATAAAATTAAAATCTCTACAAGAACACTTTGAAAATAAATCCAATCATAAATAAATCGAATTAAGAGTGATATTTCTAATCATACAATTGTTACACATAATCCAAAATTAAATTAAAAATACGGTATTACATAAAATAAAATACTAATTCTAACCGGGTTATAAGAAGATTAAACACATATTGATTTATTCTTCATTTGATTTCAATATTCAATGGTGTTTGAAAAAAAAGAAAAAAGAAAAAAAAAAAAACTAGTCTACTACGGAACCACTTAAAAAACTAAAACAAAGAAGTAAAAAAAAAAAAATATCAAATGAGAAAAAGGAATTGGCCTTCCTAATACCCTCTTAGACTATAAAGAAGGGGAAAAAAATAGGGTAATTAATTTTTTAGTTCTCTATAGATACCCAATAGAGAAAAAAGACCTCCTGACATGAACAATTAAGTTTTCAGACCCCACCAAATTTTTAGAAAAAAGTCCTTCATTATGGCCCTCCATATTAACATTTATTTACAAATCTGTCATTTTGTCATTATGCAATAAGACAAATTTGAACAACAAAAGATGTTAACGTTAACATAACTTGTTCAAGTAAATACCACTTACCTATATTACAATATTATATTGGGATTAACATTAATGTTATTAAATCCATTTTTTTTTTGTTAACGCATCATCTTCCAATCTGTCTGTTTGTGCATTACGTTAACGTTAACTCATTTTTTCACCAGACGTATTGTATATTTTTTCTCTTGAATATTTATCATATTTTTTGTGTGTCAACGTTAATGCATTTTTTTTGTGTGTGTTTCATATTATCGTTTCTTTCATTATTTGTTTTGTGTGCATTAACGTTAATATTAGTTGCATTAATGTTAATGCAAATACAACCCAACACATTAATTTAATTGCGTTAACGTTAACGTGATTACGACCTAATACATTTAATTTTATTGCGTTAACGTTAGCACAATTATAATCTAGCACACTTAATTTAATTGTATAACGTTAACGTAATTACAAACCCAATACATTTAGTTGTGTTAACGCTCAACACATTTAGTTGTGTTAACGCTCAACTTTAGAGAGTGAGTGAGAGAGAAAATGAGCTTAGAGAGAGAGAGTGTGAGTGATAATTAATATAAATAAGAGAGAGAGTTTGTTCAGGGGTACATGTGTCTTTTTAATGTTTTTTTTGTTTTTTTGGAGGACTAAAAACTTAATTGATTGTACTATTTGGTCTGAATCCTAATCAAATATATGAAAAAGATTTTTTTTTCTCAATGATCTCTCTATAGGGACTATATAATAAAAAAACTCAAAAAAATATAACTAGGAAAAGAAATAGAAAATAAATTAAATACACCCCCATAATCAATGACCATTTTTTAATGGCCATACATTTTTCTTGTTAAATGTAACGGCTCCAGCCACTATGTTTGGTATCTTACGCGTGCGTGCGTGCCGTGCGCAGATCCATAACTAGGCCAAATTCGAGTCGTGGGTTCAGTCTGTTCGCGGATCATCTTTTTTTTTTTTCTCCATTTTCTGTCTTTTTGGTTCCCTTTTGTTCCAAATTATAGTGTTTTTACAGTAATTCTTCAAATCTACAAAAGTAAATAAAATAAATCAATTATACTAATTTGATTTATTCAAAAAAATAATAAAATTTAAATTAGCAGTATTAAATCGCATAAAAATTGTGGCACGATCAACTCTTCTAGTTTTATCTACATAAAAACTCGTTGCTACAAGACTAACCCTATCTTGTCCATCCTTTTTTAGTTGAGTAATTAATTGGGTTTATCCCTTAGGCAACTCTCTATACGGATACTTAGGACAATTTACAACATGAGCCTTCAAATTACTTGTCCCGTGAATTTTAGGATCTGCTTGATACTGTTTTTTACAATACTTGATGTCCATCCTCAATTACTTTCTGAAAATGATCTCAAACCTCAAAAACTTTTCTACCGCTACCACATTTTTATTACATTTTTCGGCATGGGTAGTTTATCAGTAATAGTAGGAACAGGAGTTTGAAGGTTACCTTGATTCAAAGCCACATTAGATCGTTCTTCAAGGGGAGTAGAAGATCCCTCAACATTAGCATGCTCCATAACCTATCACAAATCAACAAATATACTCATCAATTGGAAAACAAATACGAGTGTAAAATTAAAAAAACGAAAACAAATAGTAATCTATTTTTCTAAATTTAATTTTTCAGTATAATTGTAACGACCTAGTTTTCCAGGGCCGCCACGCGGTTTCTTTCTCTGGAGAATTAATACTAAGAGCGAATGACTAATATTTTATCTCATAAAAATATGATAAATATTACAATGCGACGACGGTAATTATATTCAATTTATCGAGTCAAATTTTGTACTAAAATGTTAATATGTTCAAATTGAAACAAAAAGAACCAAAGCGTAAAAAATAAAACAAATTACAAACCCGTGTATACAAACCCATAGCACCATTTTCACTGGCCCTACAATCAAAACTGTGGGGTTGTAAGCCAACACTCAATAGAATTTCAACCCCTCTAATACGTATATCAAATCAAACCACAAATAAACACATGAACATGTTTCCCATATAATTTTCACATAATACGTGATCATAATATCTCATGCAAACAACAATTATAATAGTAATAACATAAACTACACAATACGTGGAGAGATTAAATACATATATTAAAAGAGTTAGAAATTCTACCCAAAATCGGAAGCCAAAATTCGAATTGGAATCGACGTGATATAATTTCACTGCAATTTAAGAGAGACGTGTACATATAGGTACCATTTGGTTAAGTGGCGTTTGGTTAGTGTTTCCACTTTTCTGAATCCAACTGGAATGGGTTGGGTTGAGTTGAATTGGGTTGGGTTGAGAATTTTGGGAATAAAATTGCGTTTGGTAACGACAATTCTTATTTTGTGCTAAGAACAGAATGTGTTTGGTAACGATTTTATCCTAAAACTATTTTTTTTTTTTTTGATTTTTTTTTTTGTGTTTGGCGGCGGCGGGGTCAGACGGTGGCCGGACGGCCGGCAGGCGACGAAGGTGGCCTGCGACGGTCGCCGGAGGTGGACACCGGCGGCAGACGGTCGCGCGGAGGCGGCCGACGGCGGCAGAAGGTCGTCGGACGGTGGCCAGAGACGACGGTCAGTTGCCGGATGGTGGCCGGAGACGGCGGTCGGTCGTCGGCGATAGTCGCAGGACGGTGGCGGCGGCGGCGGATGGCAGTGGTCGGCTGGCAGATGAAGACGGAAGTTAAGACCGTTTCCGAACCCCTACGCCCCTCATTGCCATTACTCATGTACTTTTTTTTTTTTTTTTTTTTTTTTTCTGTTTTTAGGCTTTCCAATTGATATATATACTTACATTATTATTATTATTATTATATAAATAATTATAGGTAATACACGTGTATAATAAATGCACGGTCAAGTTTGCTTATGAAGAAAATAACTTTGATCATTAATTAATTTATTTACACAATATTTCTCTTAGAATAAAAAAAATTATTAATTATATCCCAAAACTCTTAAAAATATACTTTAAACGACACAATAATCCTAAAATTTTTAAAAGTCAATTTAAAATTAATATTTAACTTCCAAAATTATTAAATATTATTTATACCATAAATTTGTAAAATAATTCAAAAAATATTAAATTTATATAAAATAATATTTTTAATATATAAATTTCTCGGAGTATTATAATAATCTCAATTAAAAAAAAAATTTAATGTTTTCAAATGGAATTCATATTAGCTATTAATCTAAATCAATTATTGACTAACAATTGCTGTCTATTTCATATTAAACTTTTGACAAATTTATTCCATATCAACCACTGACTTTTAATCCAAATCAACTACTGACTATAGGAAAAATATTATTCCAGTATAAAATTTCCAGTAGTCAATACTTGATTTGGATTTAAAAATAAATTAGAATTAAAATAATATAACCTACAAATCCAGTATATTATAATCGAAGCAGAAATCCAGTATATTATAATCATAAAATTCCCTTATATTGAAATCAATCAAATTTGAAAAAGAAATCATAAAAGATATTATTCATTTATAAGAATTTCCATTTCAGAATTATAGAATATAATGGAATCGATATTTGCATTTATCAGATTTTACTGGATTATGATTTTTGTATCAAATTTATCAAATTTTTCATTTCAGATATCATATAATTTGACAAACGAAATCCTAATCGAAACATAAATTAAACCCTAATCGAAACAAAATTCAAAAACCCTAATCGATACAGAAATCAAAATCAAAGATAAAAAAACACTAAACATCAGATTCAAAGAACAAATAAAAGAACTCATCATCTAACTATTGATTGTCTCCATCGATTCTATCTCTCACCATTACAAAAAAATAGAGTATTTTGATTTAGAAAATGGTTTTGAATCGAATACAAGGTTACCAGATGATTAGTACCACGTTTTATAGCCATTTTTCAGATAAGGGAATGAAGAATCAAACCTCCTAATCCAATGAATGAAAATTAATATGGAAGAAGAATCAAAGAGCCTCTAGTCTAGAGAATTAATGGACGGGAGATTTATGAGATAGAAGATTAGAAGAACAATTGAAGAATTGAGTAAGTGAAGGGACGATGAACGAATGGATTGGAGTTTGGAGAGGTTGCTCTGGTTTCGGAGTTACAAACGAAATGCCACCGATAGAGAAAATAGAAATGAATGATCATCAGAGAAACCCTAGAATGCTATTTATTTGGGGGTGTCTGGTCAGATCGGTTGTGTGAGGATGGATATCCGATATCCAATCCGAAAAATTAAAAAACAAACGGGTTTTACCCGACCCGACTGGACAGAAGCAACAAACCCGTCATTTGCGAGGGCGGGTCAGTTGATTATGATAATCTGGAAATCGGATCCATGTTATCATGGGAAAACCTTATTACCCGCTTTTACCTTGAATTTTTCTAAACTGATCAAGATCTCATATTTTGTTTGGCTCACAGAGAAAATTTGGAAACTGGGAGAAGGTGTTGTCTTGTATCTTTCCTGCTAGAAGATGTTGTCTCGTATCTTTCTCGCTTTTGTAATCTAGCACTGGACTATCATAAGTCCATCGAAGAAAGCCTCTTAGAACGTGCGTGCAACGAAGTCATGCTGAGAGAATAAAAAGTGCATCTCATTAACCTCGAACTTTTGACGTTCTAATTCCTTGGTGATACTATTTTTCAACTTGATGAGATAGTTCATGTACCTCAACTACCATAGAAAAAATAAGCCTAGAGGAACTCCACTGATCACAAGCCTATCATGGCTACAATCAGGCAATTCAAACGATGGCCAGATCATCTCGCAGGTAATAGAAACCGACGCCAATAAGATGAACCACTTGAATTCCCTGTTGCAAGGCTGAAGTTGAGTAATTATTGGCTAACTGGATCAAGTATGGAGAAATTACGTTTCCACCAATGGAGAAAGTACCAATACATGAGAAACGGACATGGGGATAGTATTGTTTGCTCCATCGCAACATAACACAACACGAAGGAATATTGGACTTTCCAATGAATATTTAATAAACATCTCCAAGACAGAAACATGCAGTTGAAGGACCAACCCAACATGAATAGATAGCCATTCCCTTAACATGATTAACCTCCATACATGCATATGGTGTCCTATGAAAAATAAATAAATAGGTAGACTAATAAATATCAAATGGAGAAAAGACACATGTACTTTGAGAAAAATAATTTGCAATCGAATTCAATTTTTACTCTATTCACAACAACAACATAGTATTTAAGATAGTGACAAACAAAAAAATCCTTTTTGCACGACCAATCTTAATGTCGTCTAGCACTGCCGAATTTCGATACTAGCATCACTGCATGATCACCTCTGTTCCATCGACCAAGGGCCAAATCAAAAGTCTCTAAGGAAGCCAAACATATGAGTTAGAGTAGGTTGCACTAAATAGCTTCATCAATCTTTTACAAAAAAAGGTGCACGCAAATTGCACATTATCTAATTGACGGTGGATAACTACTAGTTTAGTTGGATCTCCTGTTGAGAAAGACTTGATTCCCATCGAGAAATATTGTGATTTCCCTATTGCTATTGCGGACCCCGATGACTTTACCAATACAAGTAAGCTCCAAGTATAACTGATTGTGCAACCTATCCAACCAGAGACCTATGCTCTCTAAAAATTCATTGTCCTGCCCCATGCGTTGTATTAACTAACGAGTCATTTTCACTATAGAAGTTGAGATAAAATATAAACTTGGTAAACCGCCACATCTAAAGCAACGCATTGGTTGGTTAGGTTCAAATGGTAAAGTTGACCAAGAGCTGAATAGTGGTTTGATTGTATTTCCACCAAAATTGCAACATACACGTAAGACATGAAACCTCTGCCACATTGCACAAGTTTCCTCATAAAAGGATTTTAACCCGAGATCATCTGATGAAGCCAATCCCAGAAGCTGGTTTGAATCTTTATATGAGGGGATCAAAATTCTCGGGGATTGACTAGAAGTCGTCGAGCTTTTGACTCATTTTAGAGATTTTGAGAAACAACACAAAATGGAACATCTTGCATGAAGTTACCACCAGATATGAACATCTCAAAGAATCCAAAAAGTTGTTTGGACAGCAAATAAGCGACAGAGCATTGGCTTGAAAATTAAGACTAAGTCCCAGATCTACCACTAGAAAAAAATATGGATCTACAAGGGACACAAAATCAAGATAGGAAAAGTCGCTTAATGAAAACTAAAAATTGCACACATAATAAAATAAAAGTCTCAAAGTTATGTTGACGCTTATTGAAAGAGAAAAATTCACCAAAATGGCATGATACATTTTCTTCTACCACATGTCACGTAAGGGCTAGTGTCACCATCCTTTGGCAGGCCAATCACGTCGTTAAATGATACAAGACAGATGGTCCTATTGTGACTAGATCCACATGACCAAAATGAGTAAGCACTAAGATGAACTACCACCGCAAAGTTTGGAATGAAAGTTTCCAAGTTAGACGCACCATGGGGCTCATTCCAAATTTAAATCCACATGCGCATTCTAAGAAAAGATAAAGGAGGTAAATATAAAGTAACGCCTTATGACCACCAGAGAGCGTGCCAACAATACAAGTGACAATAAAAATAGAAGGTATTTACTTGATTAACAAGTAACATATTTAAGCACATGAGACAAAACGTAGAAGGTAACAAAAAAATATAGCTAGAAAGATAAAATTCTACATTTTTGCCCAAACATCAACCGACAATAAGGTATCATCGCACCATGCATATGGTTTGAGACTGATAGCGACGGCACTACTGTGCAACCAGAATCCGACACCGTACTACTAAAATTTGGTACTAGTGTCATGTCATCGTAGCACTACCAGAATCCAGTGCTATTGTTGTGCCATCAAAATTTGGCACTACGCCGCCCTATGTGATCAAAATTCGATATCAAGGGGCCACCTTATTTGACTGGAATCTAGAATTAGATTAGCCGTCCTTGTGGCCAGAATCCAACACTAAGGTTAACCCTTACATGACCATAATTTGACACTGGCTCCGCCTTGCATGACAGGAATTTGGTGTCGGCACGACCCCGCATGACTGAAATCCAGTACTATCCCTTACATGACCGAAATTTGGCACATATATGGTTGATTTCTTGCGTCCTATACGCTATTGCGTGGACAAAAATCATCACTAGTATCGCCAGTCACGTGGCTAGATTTTAGAGTTGTCACCAACGTCGATGCCAACGCTAGCACGATCGGAGTCCAACCACCAGTGGTGATGTCCTGGTAAAAAAAAATATACAAAAAAATTAAAGTAAATAGATAGGTTTAAATATAGAAATATAGTATTTACATATCTTTTTAGGGTTTATACCATTCACTTCCCCTGTCATTTTGCACTAAATCAGATATCTTCCCTGTCATTTTAAAAATACCAGTCAACCTCCTTGTCATTTTAGTCAACGGCCACTTACCTCCATTATGACATAAATGCCCTTCTGCTATTTTAAAAAAAATATATTTTTATTTTTATAAAAATTCATTAACACCCCCTTATTTTTAAACTTATAATTTTTACTCTTAATTTTTTAAATAATTATATTTACCTCCCACCCTACCGCACCCTCTCACCGCCACCGCCCACCGCCACTGCCCACCACCCTAACTTGTTGAGTGACATTTATACCTTTTAAATATTTTATTACATATTATTTTAACACTATTAGAAACTTAGAGGGTTATAAGTGTATTTTCTATCTTTTCACATCATTTTTTTAGGGTTAATCACACTTTTCCCCCTATGGTTTACACCTGTCGCACTTTATTTCCTTGTGGTTTGAACTGTCGCACTTTGCCCCCCTGTGGTTTGGATCTTTTGCACTTTGACCCCTTGTGGTTTGGGCCAAACGACAAAAGTGACGTTTTCCATCCATTTTGATGCTCACGTGCGGTTCCCGAAGCTGGGATATGTTTTGTGTGATTTTTACACAATTATTATTCCTATTTTACCCTTTGATATATTTCTAATGATTAATTCGAAATTAAAACACAGAAGGGTAGAATCAACATTTTATGTTCTCCATTAACGGTTGTTGTGTTGCAGTCTAGTCCACGACCACAGGGGAGTAAAGTGCAACAGTTCAAACCATAGGAGGGCAAAGTGAGACATGTGCAAACCACACGGGGACAAAGTGCGAAAACCCTTTTTTTTTTATTATTTAGAAACGTAGAAAATACACTTATGGCCCTCTAAGTTTCTAATAGTGTTAAAATAACCTATAATAAAATATTTAAAGGGTATAAATGTCATTCAACAAGTTAGGGTGGTGGGCAGTGGCGTGGGTGGTGGGTGGTGGCAGTGAGAAGGTGCTATAAAGTGAGAGATAAATATAATTATTTAAAAAATTAAGAGTAATAATTATAAGTTTAAAAATAAAGGGGTGTTAATGAATTTTTATAAAAATAAAAATATATTTTTTTAAAATAGTCGAAGGGCATTTATGTCATAATAGAGGTAAGCAATCATTGACCAAAATGACAAGGAGTTGATTGGTATTTGTAAAATGACAGAAGAGGTATATGGTTTAGTTTAAAATGATAGGGGAGGTGAGTGGTATAAACTCTATCTTTTTATATATGTAAATATAACGTTAAATATAAACCTATTGTTAGCCCTTAACAATGTTGGATTAGAAAATGGCATAGACTTAGTTCATTTCTTAGCCAGGCTTAGTGCTAGCAATACCCATTAAGGTAGCACTAGTAAAATGGCACGGGCATAATGCATTTTCTAACCAAACGTGGTGCATGTGGCAAACTACTATGGTGTTAGTACGATAAGATACAGAGATTGACCCGAGTAGACACAAACTTTGGGTGAGTACAAATAAGGTTAGCAAAACATTGGCACGATAGTGCCAAGTTGGGGCCAAGTTGGGGGTAACTTGGCACGCACATAGGTTTTCGGCTAAGGAAAATATGTTGACCTTGACTGCCAACACAATTATGCCTCCTCAAGCACTTTGTTATATATTATGGCCACTTTGAATATTTTTGCTCAAAGTATTATAAGTGGACTCCTCTCTTCGAAGACTCTCGGTATGGCTATGAACGTTGTGTGGTAGGGGATATTGGCACATCAAAGTAAGGTGTAAGGCATAAATTACATGTGGTAGGAAGCTTAGGGCGTGGCTTATCCAAGAATCTCGGTTTATTACGAAAACCAGGTTGCGACGCGTCCACAGATAGGGGTATCGTGGGACAATATCAATGGGCATTGGGCATTAGTGAAGCTAAGATTAAGGTGATATATATTATGCACGATGCTTGGATCGGTGCTTATGGATGTGACATTACATAGGATAAGACAATTGTATGATATCAAGGCAACAAACGATAAGATGCATCGGTACACGTTGGCAAAATGAGCTATCGTTGGGAATGTTGGTGGGCATTAGGCATCGTTGGAGCGTGGTGTAAGAAACTTCTACGCACAATACTAGGATTGGGTTTCATGGACGCGACATGAAACTAAGACAAGACATTGGCATAAGACCAAGGCAAGACGGGAAGAACATAGATGCAATGCTACATTTTGGTTATAGTCATTCATGAATCATCGAAAATGGTTGGGGCACAATGATAGAACAAAGATACAATGGGGATGGGTACAACGATAGTTGGTCACTTGGTGTTGCATAAACTTGGTTAAGATGCAAGAAATTTGGCTATATATGGGGGACCACTAGGTGCATGTGCCAGGCATGTGAGGCAGTTACCAAATTCTATACATATAATTTTGGGTAGTGGCTATGCCTGCAACCCCAAAAACTTGTCCAGCCGTTTTCAGCCCATGATCCTAGCAGTTGGGGTGTCAACTACCTTCTATCTTCCATAAATTTGGATTTGAGTGTTAGAGTTTGGTAGAGAGAGCCTGCTCCTACAACCCTTAACAGGAAATTGAATGTGTTTCAAGGACCTTGGCATGAGACCAAGGCAAGGCAGAAAGAACATGGACGCAACGCTACGTTTTGGTAATGGTTATGCATGCATCATCACAAATTGTTGGGGCACAACAACAGAACAAAGATACAATGGGGATGCGTACAAGGATTGTTAGTCATTTGGTGTTGCAGATACTTGGTTAAGATGCACGAAATTTAGGTATCTATGGGGTACAACTTGGTATGTATACCAGCATGTGGGGAAATTACCAAATTTTGTGAAGATAATTCTGGTTAATGGCCATGACTGTAGTATGATCCTAGCAGTTGGGAGTTTCACCTTATGCCTAGCTTATTAAAAAAAATATCTACCTTTTGCCTAAATTTGAATTTGAATGTTAGAGTTTGGCAGAAAGAGCATATTCCTGCAACTCTTGACCAGAAATTATGTGTTTCAAGGAGCCATGTAAGAAAAAAAAATCACCACGTGTGTTCCCCTAAGTCGTACAAACTTTAATCTATACGCAAGACGTTAACATTCGAGGGCCCCTCAAAGAGCGAGTGTGTGGTACATGCTCATGAATTTCAGGATTATAGGGAGAATATGGAATGGAGGATGGAACACATTGCTCGTGGGAACGTGTCAACCATGTGCATCTACCTATTTGCACATAAGGGAGAGTTGGTAACCGGTTTGGTTAACTTAATCTCAGACATAGGTTAATTATGAAACTTCAAATTCATTCGACTTACAAAGACCGACAAAAAGGCGAGGTGCGATACATTCTTATGAAAGAGTCAAACAATCATAATATATCTCAAACTTTAGTAAAAAAATAAGTCCGACATCATACACTCAGTCTAATGACTGGGTAACTTAACACACTCTCTCTCTCTCTCTTTTCTTCATATAAGTTGCCTATACTTTTCTCTCTCATGTCATATCCATTTTTTGTAACATCCTCAATATACATTTACTAAAATTTTATGACCTTCAACAACAATCAACTTGATCTTTTATAACACTAATGAATATTTTTTAGTTACAATGAAAGGTTGAGAATTTTCCACCTCATCTTGTCAGCACATTATATTTGACATGAGTTAAAGAAACACACGCATACATATACTCACACGCATCGAGAAGAGTAATTTTCTTCTAAACTTAAACCGCTCCAATGGAAGGTCAGAAGCTTTTCACCTCGTATTGTTAGCACATTATATTTAACACAAGTTAAAGAAAACACACGCATGCACACATACACTCACACGCATCCAGATGAGTAATTTCCTTCTAAACTTAAACCGTTCCAATGGAAGGTCGGAAACTTTCCACCTTGTATTGTTAGTACATTATATTTAACACAAGTCAAAGAAACACACGCACACACACACACACAGACATACACGTCACGAGGGGAGTAATTTTCTTCTAAACTTAAACCGTTCCAATGGAAGGTCGGAAGCTTTCCACCTCGCATTGTTAGCACATTATATTTAACACAAGTTAAAGAAAACACATGCACACACACACACACTCACACACATCGAGGGGAGTAATTCATTTCTAAACTTAAACCGTTCCAATGGAAGGTCGAAAGCTTTCCACCTCGCATTGTTAGCACATTATATTTAACATAAGTTAAAGAAAACACACGCACACACACACACACGCATCGAGGGGAGTAATTCATTTCTAAACTTAAACCGTTCCAATGGAAGGTCGGAAGCTTTCCACATCGTATTATTAGTACATTATATTTAACACAAGTTAAAAAAAATACACACACACACACGCACACACACACACATATATATATACGCACTTAAATTAGGTCAATTTATATATCGAGGAGAGTGATTTCTTTTCTAAACCTAAACCGTTCCAATGGAAGATAGAGATATTTCCACCTCGTTTTATTTACTCAAAAAAAATATAAAATAAATAAATAAATAAATTAAATAAAATCTAATTTACAAAAAAAAATCAAAATTTAGTATAATAACAACTTATTTTAAAAATAAGAGTAAGATTTACAACAGATGAAAATTTACAAAGATTTACAATAGATAAAAATTTACAACATTCTTGGAGATTTTTTTCTTTTTCTTCTTCTTCTTCAAAAATTACAATAAAATAAAAATAATATTATTTTCTTTAAAATTTCTCCTCTTTCCTCCCCAAAATTTTTCTCCTCCTCTTCCTGTCTGAGCCTTCATCTATTTATAGGAATTCAGTCCAAAAAACTCGTCCGGTAATAGGAGAAAAGGAAAGCAAAAAGGAGGTGATTGCATCGAAATTCGGTGCACTCAACCCCTTTTTGGGTGCACCAAAATTCGGTACACCCACTGGTGTACTGGGCAGAGTCTGTCCTGATGGCTGCATATGCGGCCAGCAAATTCTAGTCGCACAGCGACCAATGCAACTAGTTGCTGTGCGATCATTTTTGGTTGCATGTGCGATCAGTGTGCATGCCCCCCCTCCCAGTTGGACATGATCTGTCCAGACTTCTCTCGTTCTCGTCTATTTCTTGTCCATTTTGTTCCGAATTAACGCTTTTTTATTTCACTTCGAAAAATCTACAAAAACAAAGAAAAATAAATCAATTATTAATATTTAATTTACTTAAGAGATTAACAAAACTTAATTTAGCGATATTAAATCGCACAAATGCGGTACAATCAAAAACAAAATAAACAGGGAAATAAAACAAAGGTAACTATAAAATAAAGTATAATATTTTTGTGAGGCAGTCAAAATGCCGTGTCTACAGCTGCCCTTCTTTGTCATGCAAGATTCACTTGCTTGACAAAGATAAAAGATCACGTCATTTTGATCATCTCATTTTTATTTTTTATTTTTATTTTTTTAGTGCATTTTTCAATAATAGAACAAATAAAGTAAAATGACTCATGACAATACTCATGACGAACAAGTGTATGTTTAGAGTAAAGAAAGAAGACTCATGACGAACAAGTGTCCGTTTAGAGAAATAAAAGAATGACTCATGACGATGTTCATGACAAACAAACGTCCGTTTAGAGGATCGTTTAGAGTGATAAAAAAAAATAACTCGTGATGATACTTATGACGAACAAGTGTCTGTTAAGATGATCGTTTAGAGTAATAAAAAATGACTCATAACGATACTCATGACGAACATGTTTCCGTTTAGAGGATCATTTAGAGCAATAAAAATTACTCATGACGATACTCATGACAAACGCGTGTCTCTTTAGAGGATCGTTTAGAGTAATAAAAAATGACTCATGACGATACTCATGACAAACAAGTGTTCGTTTAGAGGAATAAAAAATTGACTCATGACGATACTCATGACGAACACGTGTCCGTTTAGAGGATCATTTAAAGTAATGAAAAATTATTCATGCCCCATCCCTCTTGGCCAGGGGCCTAAAGAAAGTTCAAGAGTATAAAATATGCCCCAACTTGTGACTGGGTAAAAATGAGAGAGCAAATATATAAAATATGCCCCAACCGAACTCTCAGATGACCGAACCTTTACAGATTGCCTACGTACCTTAGTATTACGCCGAGGATCAAGTTTAGCGTAGTTCACTTTGCGCCCCTTTCAGGACAAAACGCATACCTGGACGCTCATTTGGAGCTTTTGAAATTTCAGCAATAAGAGTTTCCAATTTGAGCCGGAAGGTAGGAAGTCCTAGTGATAGGGAAATCCATGCTTCCAGGCCCCTTGAAATTCATGTAATGCACATGAAAACATTTTCAAAACAAAATCTTAGTCTGAAAATTGTTACCTTTGATGACTCATAATTCCATTCCCCCTTTTTTCGTCGTGGTCATTTGACTAACGACGCTTGACTTTCACGGGACAGTATCGAGAGATTTTTCCATTTGAATTTAGAAGTCTCGTTTTCCAACTGAGAGTTAAACATGCTTCGGGGTGATTCAACAAAAATATTTTTTATTTTATTTTTTTTATTTTTAGTTCCCTTCGACTCAGGGGAATGCCCAACATACCTCATCGAGGTCTCCTTGGCTTACTCGGCTGGATTTTTATCTTTTCAAATTAGTAGGTGCTTCAATGCTTGGGGTTCTAATACTCCTGCATACTCTGTGTTTTCTCAAGTCCTGCAAAACTAATTTAGTCCAAAAATGGGTAAATGTCAAAAATTACTAAAACGAGTACCTTCAATACCCGATATGATTTTCTATGAGATCTTGAGTCAAGAATGTAGAGGAATATGATTCTAATACATTTTCAGATCACGACCAATGTTTCTTTTCTCAAATTCTAATTCCATTCAAATCCATCAAGTTCTGATTCAAAAAAAAAATATCGTTTGCCGCCAATTTGGACCGAGGTGGAAAACATGAACAAATCAGTTTATCATCTTTTTTTCCTTTTCAAATCTCTTCCACATTTACACCAACACTTCTTGTTCGGTTACCCCACTTTTCGTTTTTCCCTTTCTTTTATTTTTTTCTTTTTTTTTTCTCCTTTTTTTTTCTTTTTTTATTTTTTTTTATATTAAACTTACAATGATTTAGGGGCAGCCGAGCTTATCAATGAACTTGATCTTCTTTGGGAATTGAGACCTTCTTGCAACATTTGAAAATTTCTTCATTGGGATCATTGACTTGAGATGATTGTATTCCCTTTTTGCCATTGAGTAACTCAGACAACAGGCAAACTGGGATATTTACACCCAGTTTTATTAATCACTAAAGTACCACCAGAGATAGCTTGATTAGCTTGCAACAATATATCAAAGCATCGTAAGGACAATGGATATTAATCTTGACTTTCGAATCCCCCGGTACTTCTGGAATTGCTGTCGGATTTGGTCACGGGCCTTTTCAGATCTCACCATCGTTTGGATAAAGATAATCTTCCTTTGTTTATAGTCCCATTGAATCGTGGTCTAACTTTATATTGAAATCACACATTCACATCCTTGCTCAGTCACATCACATACAACATATGCAGGCAATTTTGAACACCTGAAATAGTAAGATTCAAACATTAGACCATAGTTTTGAATAAACAGTATTGCATTATTGAAATTTTAATAGTCATTACAGAGCAAATCATTTTCTATCCAAAAGACCAACGGGATGGAAAGGTGAGTACGCGAAGATTTTCCAATTTATATCAAAACATCTAGCAAATTTAAAGCAAACAAAAAAAGTTTTGCAGTGTTTAGATTTTCAAATCGAGCCTCAGGCACATGACTCGCTCCCATCTCCACCAACATTTTGGTAAAGATTGACTTCTCCACTCCTTGAAGATGCATGCTTAGGCAACGGATTCTGCTGACAGTTTGGCGCACCAATCTTAGGTTTTTTAGGAAACGTGATGGCTCATGTCCGTATGAACTCCCGGATCTTGTCCTTTAGTTGAAAGCACTGGTCAGTCGCATGTCCTCTAGTTCCCGAGTGGTACTCACAGAAAGCATTCGAAGAAGCGTCTTTACTCCCAGGCTTAGGTTCGTAGGATGGAAAGGGTGTCAACATCTCCTACTTTAAACAACTTCGATACAGCTCGGTGATTGAGACCGGAAGGTCTAGCAGTTCTTTGTCATCGTTCCGAAAGTTTCCCCCAGTAGCACGAGGTAGAGAGCCTTGGTGGTATTAGGTTCCTGGCCTTAGGGTGTGATTAGGAATTTGAGGTAGGGTGTTCGGGTTTGGTTGATATGTATGGTAAGAAGGTATTTGGTAGGCTTGGGGACAATATTGAGAAGTGTGATTTTGGTAAGGAGGAGGTACGTTTTGGTAATGGCGGGGACGGCTTTGGGAATAGGATTGGTTCCGAGGGTAATGTTGGTTTTGGCAATTTTGAGGATGGTAGTTGCGATATTGGTCATTTTGGTTCAGGTAGTTTTGGGGATAAGAAGCTTGGGGGTAGTTTTGGGGATGGGTTTGCTGAGAGAAAACAATGACAGCTACTCCATCTTCTCTTTTCTTTGGTGGAGCTGACCTCTTTGTCGGATCAGGTGAGGCCCCTTCAATCTTTCTGCTTCTTATTCCTTCTTTTATCACCTTGACTTGTTTGATCGCATCGCCAAAAGAAACCACTACTATGCTCGAGAGATCTCGATAGAACAGCGACGACTAAATTGACTTGAATATTTCTAACTGAGCCTCCTCACTCAGCCTAGGGACAACTTTGGCAGCCTCCTCCATCCAACGGGCAGTATACCTCCGGAAGCTTTCATCTTTCTTTTTCAGTATCTGGTAGAGGGTATTGCGGTCCAGCGTGGTATCCCTGTTATACACATATTGCTTACAGAAGGCCTCTACCAGATCTTAGAATGTTTTAATTTGTGATAGTTCAAGGGTCATGTACCAGTTGAGAGCCGGTCCTTTCAACGATCTCCGAAACATCTTTAGACAAAGGTCTTCGTTCCGAGCATGAACTCATAACTCCTCTTTGTAAATGTTGACATGCCATTCTAGAGGGCCAGTGCCATCATATTTTGTGAACTCCGGAACTACGAAATTTTTTGGGTATACAACCCCGGGTGGTGCTGATAACTCCTTGTACGTCGCTTTCCTGGACGGCTTCTCTCTTTGCCATTCTTCCATAGTTTTTTCCAATTTCTACATTTTCAGAAACCAAGCAGGTGGAGGGCCATTCTCTTCTTTGTTTTCAGTTTCAATGGCCGAGGCTGGTTCGTTATCATTTGAATTGTTTGGTGGAACAATGACCCTCTCCGAGTGAATGAGGATCTGCGGTACGGTGAGGGCCGAGCCCTCTGGTGAGGCCTGATAGACATGCCCCTGGATGGGATATGCCGACGCTCCATAGGCAAAAGGATGAGGGCCCATCTGAGGTCCATAGTAGACTAGTACCGTGAAGTTTAGGTCGACGTGGTTTAGATTCGGCCTTGAGTTCTCCATCCCAATACTTGCAGGGTTTCCATTTGGGGATTCAATCATAGGAATCCCGTTGGACGGAGGAATAGGCACCTCCTGAGGTCGACTAAGTTCGTTCATCCTTTCCATCAACCTGTCAATAGTTTCCTCCATCTGAGCCATCTGGGTCGTTCGGGGAGATTCGGGATTACTTTCTGATGTCATCCTGGAATGAGTTTGTGCTCGACTGCGTGTAAAGATCGGACTTCGAATGGGGAGAACTGGATTTGCTTTTCTGGGACCAATTTTCTTTGCCTCGTCCTGTTCTACAACAAAAATCCTTTTATTAGTCCATGTGGGTCTTAGATGGTCTTAAAGCCTATTCGAGTTCGAAGATTTCAATTTCGATAACGACCAATTAAAACAAATGATGGTTTATGAAAATTCCTTTTTTTTTTTTTTTTTATCATTCCCACCGATACTGAAAACTTTGAACTCGTTTGTTTGTTTGTTTGTTTGTTTTTTGTTTTTTTTTGGACTTTCCAAGACGTCATCAATCCATCAAGTACCAAATCCTTTTCCCATCTTGTGTCATAGAATCCTGAGGAGACAATATGAATACAAGACAACTGTGCTTTTGTCAAAGGATTTACAACGATATAAGAGCTTGAGAGGAAATAAGAAAAAGAAGAAAATATATATATATAAAAATTTAAAAAAAATCACAACTTATTTACCGAATTGAGGGAAAAGATAATAAAATAAAATTTAACATTCGGACTTTGGATTAGTTGGACTTATTTAGACATATTGGGCTCGACCTTCTAATATTATCCCCAGCGGAGTCGCCAACTGAACGCGTCCCGATTTTCCAAAGAAATCAAAATAGATATACGTTGGCAAAATGAGAAGGGTTTTTAAAAATGTCGATTTTCTCATTAAAAATACTTAAACCTATTTTAGAAAAATGAGTCGTCACCTAGCATTGAGTTTAAATGATGTGCTAGGTCACCATATTTTTCTTTTTGAAAAACAATTTTAAAAAAATGGCTTAAGTAAAATTTTGACTCTAAAATAACATGGTCCAACCAGAAATTTGTTTAAAGAGTTCGGGGGTCAGTTACGCTCGGGAAAGGTGTCAAGCACCCCAAGACGCCCGTCCAAAGATGGTACCTTATCCAATTAAGTCCAATTAAAATTTAAATTCGAATATTTTTATTTTATTTTGAAATTCTCCTCATATACACACACATTGAGGGAAGTAATCTCCATTCTAAATCTAAACCGTTTCAATGGAAGGTTGAAATTTTTTCACCTCATCTTGTGAGCACATCATATTTAACACGAGTTAAAGAAACACATGGATACATACACTCATACGCATCTAAAGGTGTAATTTCCTTCTAAACTTAAACCGCTCCAATAGAAGGTCGGAAGCTTTCCACCTCATATTGTTAGCACATTATATTTAACACAAGTTAAAGAAAACACACGCACACACACATACACTCACACGCATCGAGGGGAGTAATTTTCTTCTAAACTTAAACCGTTTCAATGGAAGGTCGGAAGCTTTCCACCTTGTATTATTAGTATATTATATTTAACACAAGTCAAAGAAACACAAGCACACATACGCCACGAGAGGAGTAATTTCCTTCTAAACTTAAACTATTCCAATAGAAGGTCGGAAGCTTTCCACCTCGCATTGTTAGCACATTATATTTAACACAAGTTAAAGAAAACACACGCACACACACACACTCACACGCATCGAGGGGAGTAATTTCTTTCTAAACTTAAACCGTTCCAATGGAAGGTCGGAAGCTTTCCACCTCGTATTGTTAGTACATTATATTTAACACAAGTTAAAGAAACACACGCACACGCACACACACACACACACACACACACACACATATATATATATATACGCACTTAAATTAGGTCAATTTATATATCGAGGAGAGTGATCTCCTTTCTAAAATTAAACTGTTCCAATAGAAGGCAGAGATATTTCCACCTCGTTTTATTTACTAAAAAAAAATATATAAAAAAATAAAAAATAAATAAAAAATCTAATTTACAAAAAAAATCAAAATTTAGTATAATAATAACTTATTTTAAAAATAAGACTAAGATTTATAATAGATGAAAATTTATAACCTTCTTGGAGATTTTTTTTCTTTTTCTTTTTCTTCTTAAAAAATTACAATAAAATAAAAATAATATTATTTTCTTCAAAATTTCTCTCCAAATTTCTCCTCTTCCCTCCCCAAAATTTTTCTCCTCTTCTTCCTGTCTGAGCCTTCATCTATTTATAGGAATTCAGTCCGAAAAACTCGTCCGGTAATAGGAGAAAAGGAAAGCAAAAAGGGGATGGGTGCATCGAAATTCGGTGCACTCAACCCCTTTTTAGGTGCACCGAAATTCGGTGCACCCACTAGTGCACTGGGCAGAGAGCTTCTCTGCCCTGCTAGTCGTATATGCGGCTAGCAAATTCTGGTCGCACAGCGACCAGTGCAACTAGACTGGTCGTACGTACAACTATTTTTGGTCGCACGTGCGATTAGTGTGCATGCCCCGCCCATCCCAGTTAGACGTGATATGCCCAAGTTTCTCTCGTTCTCGTCTGTTTCTTGTCCATTTTGTTCCGAATTAACGCGTTTTTATTTCACTTCGAAAAATCTACAAAAACAAAGAAAAATAAATCAATTACTAATATTTAATTTACTTAAGAGATTAACAAAAATTAATTTAGCGGTATAAATCGCACAAATGCGGTACAATCAAAAACAAAATAAACAGGGAAATAAAACAAAGATAACTATAAAATAAAGTATAATATTTTTGCGAGGCGGTTAAAATGTCATGTCTACAGACCCTATGGGCCAAAGTTCTTAAGGATAAATATGAAGTCAATAGAAACCCTACTTCCTAGAAATCAAAACAAAATAACTATTTTCTATGGAAATGGATCCTCACTTAGAAAGAAAAGATAAAAAAAAAAAAAAAAAAAAAAAAAGGTCATATGTGGAAATGCTAAATGGAAAGTTGGTAACGGGGAGTCTATCGATTTGTGGGTTGATTGGTGGTGTGGTAATGATCCTCTAGGCAACAACCTAATTTAGGAGGAATATGATCTTAGAGTTTCGGACATCATATATAGTTTAAAATGGAGATTGGTTCTTGGTTCTCATTCTCCACCTCACTAGTGATACACAAAAAGAAAATATTTTGCGCAACAATCCCCCCGGATTTTGGCAAGTGGAAAATTCAGGTAGATTTTCCATTAAATCGAGCTATCAAGAAATATCAAAGGGAGAAAACAAAGACAATAATCCCATATGGATATGGATTTGGGGTTTGAGAATGCCGCAAAAATTCTTATATTTCCTATGGATTATTTTCCACAAAAACAAAATGTTACTAACTAATTCAGGTCCATAAGAGGGAGCAATGCTACCAGTGTCTGCTATAGATACTTATGAGATTGAAACCGTGGATCATGTGTTCCGAAAATGACCTAAAGCTTTGTGCATTTAGGCTAAGTTCACTCAAATGGAGTCTTTTGAACCCTGAAAAATTCTTCTTTCATTGCTATCATTTAGGAGATATGGAAATAAATGAATAGGGAAACTATTGAGGGTATTCCTTGTAATACCCGCAATATTATTCACTAGATCTCTTGATTGGCCTATGAGTTGCTACAGACCTTTCTTAACAGATATCCTTAAATAATAAACTCTCTCTCTCTCTCTCATTTTTCTCATTGGAAGTTTCCCTGTGCAGAATTCTACAAATTGAACACTAATGGAAGCGCCAGGGAATATTGGCAAGAGTAGTATTGGAGGTTTGATCAGAGATAATATGGGAGTGTGGATATTTAGGCTATTTCGGTCATCTAGAGGACTGCACGGGACTTGAAGCGGAGATAAGAAACATTCATTTTGGAATTAGAATTGCATCCTCACAGAATCTTCCTCGAATCGTGGTTGAAACAGGCTCAATGGAAGCTATGTCTCCAATCCTAGGAGACTGGGAAGAAATCCATAGACTCAAACCTTGGGTAAATGAATGTAAACGATTTCTGGAAAATAACATATATATTCTTCAGTTCGTCCTGAGAGAAAAAAATCGGTGCACAAATTATCTGGCGAAGATTGGCATGAATGGAGATGTGCAGCTAAAAATTCTAGAATTTCCCGCTGAAGACATGATGGAGATGATACTTGTTGAAATGGATGTGAGGTCCTTCAATCACGACCACTAGCTCTTTTTTTTTTCTCTCTTACTGTACCAAAAAAAAAAATTAGGATCAAACTTCGAAATTAGGATTAAAAATAAATGTATCAAAATATTAATTTTTTTTATATATTAATCGTTTCTAATTCCAATTTTCAGAGCCAATTACATGCAACCAAACACTATCTTAATACACTTGGCCCCATATTTGCTTCTCGTTTAGTGTTTTCCTTAAACACACACACATGATGTTCTATTGTTCTTCATTTTACTACCTATCTACTCCACCAAGGAAAAGAAAAAAAAAGACAAAAGCGTGGTTATGATGAGATGGTAGAGATCGATCAATTTAGATCCGAGTGTGAAGTTTAAGGCAAAGGGTAAATAAGTCTATTAAAGGGGTATATGGTAATGATAGTGATGCTTGATATTTGGATTAAGGTACAAAGCATGCGATAATACTAGTCAAATTCAAATAGTGATGGATCAATCCTGAGTAAATTGATTAATTAATTAAATTAAAAAAAAATTCCCTTAAATTAATTCCCGCATATTTAAGGAAAAAATATATTTTAAACCATCTAACTATTAATACGTTTCTAAGTAATTCTTCTAAATTTACGTATTTTATTTTAAAGTTACAGGACCCGTAGTAAGGGTATTTCATCCCCTATTTTACTGCAACAGGGGTGTTTCACCCCTGTTACGGGGGGTGAAACACCACCTGTTGCAGGGGTTGTCCCCTATTACGGGGATGCACCACCCCCGTAATAGGGGGTGATGCTTTGCGGTGGAGAGAGAGAGAGAGAGGGGGGGGGGGGAAGGGAGAGAGAGAGAGTTGAGTAAAAGAGAGAAAGAAGTGAAGAAGAAAAAAAATGATTAAAAAATAAAAAAATATAAAATTATTATTTTGTTCTTTCATTCTGTTACTTTAGACAGAATTTCTGACAGAATGATCATTTAAAAACGTGTTAATACGTCGAGAATTTAAAATAAAACACGCAAATTTAAAAGAACTACTTAGAAACGTGTCAATAGTTAGAGAGTTTAAAATGTCATTTTTTCTATATTTAACTAGTCATTAAGCTTACCTTTTCTTTTCTTTTCTTTTTTTTGATATGGACGATACTTGAGATTATGGACATCTATCAAAGGCATCCGGTCTCATCTTAGAAAACAATAAATCGGTCATTTCTTCTTGAAGATTGAACAAAATTTTGAAATCCTCATTTCTGTTTGTTTCTATATTCGTAAGATGGTCTGTATATTTGTAATCTTCCCTTGGTATGAGTTGAATAATGTAGTCTTTTTTCTCCATCATTCTTTTATAGTCAAATCCACACCTTGAATTGATGGTTTCTTGCGCATTTTCCCTTAATTTGATAATTTTTGTCGTATCCATCTCTACCACCACTTTGGGGTAACCTTCATTAGTTGCCATGGATAGACCTTTGTGCATTCCTCGAACTTATTGTTGTTTTTTTGACGTTGTAGATTCTTTTAATTTCTGCTTTAAGACTGTTACAAATTGGAAGATATCCAACAAAGCCAACTGCCAGACTCCTAAATGGTCTCCCAGCAAGCCTCCAACTGTCCTAAGGCCCGAGTTTGATATGCTCCTTGATGTTCAATTCCTAATTAAATCCACACATGCATGCATGATACATCTCCTTGTCTCTCTCTATTGCGTGGAAAAGCCCAGCCCTAACTAGATTTACGATTTAAAAAAAATGTGATTTTGAATAACACGTTAGTTAGGTAGCGTTTTTAATTTTTGAAATTTTCAGTTTTTTTATCTTATTTATAAAATAATTAGTTGTTAGTTCTTATCAATTTATTTTTAACTTAATTTTTAATACAATATCCACTTATTTAACATTAATTATAACTGTGTCCCTATTTGTTACTGAACTTGGGTCATGGGTTGTTGAATTTAGTCGATCGGTGGCTAGATTATGGTTGACGGACTCTAGTTGTTAATTGCCGGATTCTTACTACTGGTGCTGAAAATAAGGGTGCAGTCGTTGAACTAATCGTCGATTGTAGCTAGGGATAGTCATGGGCTTGGGAGCCCGCCCACCCCGAATGGCCCGGCCTTATTTTTTTAGGGCTTGGGCTTATGGTTTGAGCCCACGGGCTGAGGCTGGGCCTGAGCCTAGGTATTAGGGCCCGATCAAAATTAGGGCCGGGTTTGGGTAAGACTCAAAAATTTTAGAGCCAGCCCGAAAGATATTTAAAAAAAATAAAAATAAAATATATATATATATATATACACACATTACAATACAACCCTAATATTTGGAATATTGGGTTCCTTTAAAAATTGTAATTTTAATATTTCTTATTGGTTTGATTTGTTTGGAATATTGGTTTATCTTTAGAAATTGTAGTTTTAATATTTCTTATTAGTTTTGTATTAAATTTTTTGTATTTATTTTTGAAATTTAAAAAAAAAAAAAAAAAATAGGACAGGGGGCTTGTGGACCGGGCTTTGGGCTTAAAATTTTCTTATAGGGCCGGACTTGGGCATAGAATTAAGGCCCAATCACCGAGCTGTGCCGGGTTAGGACCCAACGTTTTTTTGTAATACACTAGTTTAAGCCCGGCCCAACCCATGACCATCCCTAATTGTAGCTGGCCATTGAATTGCCACCGACCACTACCACAAACTGCCGCATCAAACACAAAAGTCATTATCTAACTAATATTAACTTGATAGATTTAGTTAATGTTAACTAAAGAACTAAAAATTATTCAAAAGAAAAAAACTGAAGTTAAAAGAATAAAATTGATTAATTTGAAGGAGAATCTACTAATTTTTCACGTTGCAATATCACGCATTGTTTTTCATTTCTAATTTCATGACTTTTAACTCCACGTTTACAAGCTCTACCTTTTGGGGGGCTTGTTTGTAATTTACAAATTCCCTCAAGAGCATTCTTCACTACGCAACAGTACACTATAGGAAGTAGGAACGGGCCAGCAATGGCCTAGGTGAAACTTTACTTGTTGGCCCACGTAAAATCAAATATTCACAAATCGACCCCGTTAGTCTAAAATTAACCCAAACCTCTCTCTATTTTCACGTTTCTTGAGACTTTTCAACTAATCTTTTAGTGATGAGATGTATGTAACATGTTACACGTCATAAAGCTCCTTTTTTAGGGTTACTTAAAGAGAATATATATATCAAAAAATGCAAAAGGATAGAGGCCAAATTAACAACAATTAAATAATTGAACTATAATTTTTCAGATTTTAATTAAATGCATGTAAGGACTTTACATTTGGTGATTCATTAATAAGTGACTCTAAATTTGTTGGCCACATTAAAGCCATATGTGCCTCAAACAAATATTTATTATTGATGGGGTAAAATCGGACCCCTCCACGTGTCAACCATCCGGATCAGATTTGTCCCATCATCGGTTTCACGTCATCAACGACCTCAACCAACCCGGTGTATAGACAGCCCGGATGGCCCTCCAAGTCGATCGGTTAGAAGCACACAAGGACCTCCTCCAGAAACTCTGTGAAGACTCGGCACGCAATGAAAGGTCGGAGGGCTCAGACCGACCTTCGCCCCCATGACCGGTCTAACCTGCCTCCTCGACAGGTCGGACCCCGGTCCCCGCCATCAACAGTGAAGGGCCCAAGGCCCAATCCCATGGCTCTAATCCGTCGTGCCGCCCACGCGTCTGACTGCTTACCGGTAATCCGAGCTTAAGGTCTTAATCCTACTTACACTAATCACACTTCCGCTTATAAATGAGAGGTTTCCCCAACACTTTTGGAGGGAGAGAAAACCATTCTAGAGAGAGAAATTACGTCACAGGTCGCTCAAACAGGTCAAGGTAATAGTGACTCTCCAATCTATATTTCTACCCCGCGCTCTTACTCTCACGCCGTAGGGGACACGGCGGGAAAAACCCGGCTCGTCCTGTGTGCAGGTGACAAATTGGAGCTCGGCCCAGACAACGGCTAGGAGCGCTGAAGGAAAAGAAAACCCAGACTCGGAGGCAGGTCGGATTGAACCTGTCCGGTCCGGCTGCAGTACATGAGGAAGATAAATCATCACATCCCTTTTCTCCGATCTGATGGTGTCTGGACCATACTGCTGGTTAGACCAATTTCCGACACCAACAATTATAATTGATTAAAGAATTTTTCAATATTAAGATCATGATTTCGAGGCATTTTTTTCTTTCAACATAAATATTTAAAATAATAAACATAATTTTTCTCAAAATAACATCCCATGCGGCTCAATGACACTTTTGAACCAAGCCCATGCATCGAGGAATTAGAAGCTAGTAGACACATGATACTTTATATATCAGATTCAAATATTTTCAATATGAGATCTCGCAATATTTCCCATTTAAATACGTGATATTCTCGTTATGTTGGTTCAGTTCGTCTCCTCGATTGCTACTATACATAGCAGCACATAAGTGGACACATTGTACCTACCTCGGAACCTCTACCTCTCTCTAGAGCCTCTACTCCTCTATCAACACATCCATAATGTCGTTTCTAGATCAGGATTCAATATGATACCATTTGTAACTCTCCATATGATCCACTACTTTAGTAACTTTTGAACTAAGTTTACGTGATCAAATTGATATAATACTTTATATATCAGAATTTTTTTTTAAATATTTTCGATGTGAAATCTCGTTGTTTCAATACAAAAAAATGTAACTCCGCCAATTTGTGGTTTAAAATACGTTAACATATGTTTTCCTCTCATAAAAAGTTCAAATCTAATAGTCCTTTTTGTCCTTTTTTTTTTTTTTTTTTTTTTTCTCTTTCTTTTTGGAAAGAAATTAAAAATCAAATTTACTACTCAGAAATGCTTTACAAAAAACAAAATTCAAGCAGCTAATTTTTTTCTTTTTCTTTTTTTTTTTTTTTTTTTTTTGGGGGGGGGGGGGGGTCTGTACAGTGTACATCCATGGATATGTTAGAGAGAGTATCTTTGAGTTGTAATCTAATGTTGTCCTAGAATGATGGAGAATTTAATGCTTTTAGATCCTATAATACATGGATCCAGTATTTGACCATTTCGAATCTCTTTTATTAATAAAAATAAAATTTCCCAAATAAATATTTAATTATCTTTAAAAAAAGTACATTTAATCCTACCAAATTGCAAGTACCATATTTATGATTTTCGCTTGAATTAGCTTTATACAATCACTCCCTCTGTTTAAAAATATTTAATAAATTCTTCTTTAAAACATAAACCCATGTTCATGTCAAATGTACTTAGAATATTTTTGTTCTATTTCTAGATTTTCACTCTAAAAATAGAAGACTACAATAATTTTTTTTTTGATAATTATATTTTTATTTTCCTGAAAAATGAAAATAAAAATAAAAAACTTACGTTTAGTAGCACTATTAATGTGTTTTTTTGTTATTAAAACTAAGTTAATAGTAAATTTTTAAAGAAGTATTATTTTTGTTCTGAGTTTAATATTACCATAATGTCACTAAAATTAAAAAAATATTAGATAAAGATGATATCATCTATTAGTAAATTAGGACAAAAAAATATTTTAGCAGTACAGATTTAAATTTAAAGAATGAATAGTTGTGATTGAATTTGCGTAAACTCTCGATTTAACTACTTCAAATTTTTGTATACTACTCAAACAACTCAATCCACTCAATAAAAGAGATGAAATATTTTAAAAAAAAAAAGAATTTCAGTTGAAAAATTTATATTTTTATATTCAAAGTAATTAAATTTAATTATATTTTGTATCATTCAAATTTTATATATGTATTTTATTAATTATTAGTTTTTTAAAATTATAAATTTAAAAATTGATATAAGAATGTTTTATCTTTTAAATTATTTTTTCATTAAATTTAAATTAATATTTAAAAAAAAAAAAAAAAAAAAAAAGACAAAAGGGAATTTATACACTATTTCAGTTCCACGCTTCTCGAAAAACATATCAATTTACGAACCAATCATTTAATTACACGTGTTAGTTCTTTTTTATAGTTTCTCATGTGAACGCCTCACGTGGCACACATCAAAAATACTATCGTCACACTATGGGGCACGGGAGATGAAGTTACGCTTTTGCCCACTCGCTCAAGTACTTAATTGCCCCCCCGGTTAACAAAACGAAATTTTCAAGTTCTCTGCAAAATATGGGTAGTGATTTGGTGCATCCGATCCATTTTGCTCCATCCTCCAATCATATGCTCTCCATTCTAAGATGATCCTTGTACCTCCATTTTAAAAAACAAAACAAAACATAAACATAAAAATATTATTACAAAAAACTAAATCAATATGATGTAAACGGATTCATACATGCGATTCTACTTAAACGAAATAAATACTTAATTATTGTTGTCGTTTTATTACAAAAAAAATTAAATATTAATTTTGTCTCATAAAAAAATTATCTGATGTTTAAAAGTAAATATTAGAATTAAGAAACGTATGATATTATAATAATTTTTTAATTTATAAATATAAAATGTAATAAAATATAAAACAAAAAAATTAATTAAAAAAGACAAAATATATTTAAGTTTAAAATATTCAGAATATGTTTAATTTGTGATATTTTTTAATTATTCTTTATTCAAAAAAAATTATTGTTTTTATTTCTTTAGGTTGATAAAACTTATTTTGAAATTTCAAATCAAACTCGAATGTTAAACCGAGAAGGGTGGGGGGAAGAAAAATTCTCATCATCCAACGGCCAATTTGGTTGATTTCCTAATCGACGGTTCACGATTCCTTCGCCTATTAGAAGATTCATGTACAGATGCATCACGGTGGAAACAAATTTGCCAGATAAGCATGAGCCGTACATTTTATCAGAATTCCATGATTACCCTTAATTGTTCTCTCAAATCTTCCCGGATAAGCAGCCTTTTTCCGTCAATTCACATCACGTAAATAAACAAACAAAGCATGGGTGTTTTAGTATACCTCAAAATGTTTCCTAGAAAGGATAAAGAGAGAATAATAAATTACGAAATGACCCCAATTATGAACCGGAAATTATATCAACGGCAACCGGAGTTTTTCCCGGCCGGCGACTGCCCCTCGATATTTCCCTATATAAACCCGTCACCACACCCCCTCTTCCCCTCATATTAGCATTTGCTTCCCTCGAGCGGTGTCTCTCTCTCTCTACATCCTCTCGCTCTAAAGCGCCCGTCTGTACAATATTTCCCGATTCGGTGATTGTGAGAGGTAAAAAATTCTCTCTCCTACTTGAAAATTTAATTTGAATTAATTTAATTTAATTTTTTTATTATATATTGTGAGAAAAGTTGCTCTCAAACGAATTAGATCGGAAGCACTGTGTTTCGAGTTTGACTAATCATGTGGTTAATTGTAACGATGCAATCCATTGTGTTGAGACTGCCCTTCGATCTGTTGTGGAGTATCTGTTGATTGATAATGGAATTGGATAGTCAGATTCTGTGTTTTTGATTGGAGGTTTTGGACTGAAGGCGGCTCATTGGTGTTGGCTGTTTGGTTTTTGTAACCCTAAAAGGCCGCTAGTGTTGGTTCTAGGTTAGGTATAGTGGTGCGAATCTGAGCAAATCTTTAATTCTTGATGGAATTTAGGTTTTCAGCATGACTAGTTTTTCTCCGTTAGTTGAGTGTTAGTTGGAATTTGTAGTCGGTGTAGTTGATTCGTGATTGGTAACTGATTTGATTGATTCCTTTACTGTCCTGCATCTTTGTATTAGGGTTTTGATGGATGGTGATTTTTAAACGTAAATGTTGTAGTTGGGTTTTCGGTAGTGATTTTTGAATTGTCTGATTTGGTGTTCTTACTGTGTGGGAGTGGTTGTGACAATGCTTTGGTGATAAAGAAAATGGATTGGGGATTTGCAGATTCCGAGTGTTTTCCATTTTGGGTTGAGGGATTTGGACCTAAAAGAAATGTTGATAATTATATGCATAATCTTTTCATGTCTTAGCTTGATTTTCTGCCTAAAAGTCAAATGTATGCTGCACGTAAACTGCATTATGCATTTAAAGGAAAAACTTATAGGATTACATTACAATGTAATATTGTTAAATGGAATTTGAAGTGGTCATTTCTCTGAATACTTGTGTTCAACTTACTGGATACTGCTTGCCTAGAGTTGAGTGTGTTAACACTTTCAGCACTGTTTCTATTTTGATTAGAGGTTACTGAATAATAACTCGAGAATTCAATTTGAATGCCGAATTTTGTGTATCTTTTTTTTTTCCCCCAATTGTCAGTTGCATTTTTGAATTTTTGAGGTTACGTACCACTACCAGAACATGCTTTTATCCTTTTTCCTTCAACTCTAATGGGCAAGGTTGATCTTCACTTGACACCCACAGACCAACTAGTATTATAGTTGAGTTGTTCAACTATGCTTAAATGAAAACAGTTACGTATTTAGCTTTAACATGTAGTTTTGCTGTGCTTACATGCAGACTCCACGTTGCTTTTGGTATTTATTTGAACACTTGAGAGGTCTGAAGATTTACAATTTGCCTCTGTCGTAGCATGTCATGTGCATTTTCTGCTAGAAAGAAGACACCAAGGGTGAAAAGAGGACCTGTTTTGATAGACCATTTATTTTGTATGCATTTACATATGATATGGGTTCTAGAGGAAGGCTATTATTTGATCTTAATGAACCCCCTATTGAGGATGATGAGGAGAGTGATCCTGTCATCATTTTACAGCCCCAACGTGCGGTTCCTTCTTCAAGTAAACACGCATCTGATTTGTTTGCGGCATCTACTGGTCCCCAAAGAATAGTGAATAACCATGCTTTCTCCCATGCTTCTTCTGTTTCAGGCTTTCAGCCTTTTATTAAGATGCAAAGTGCTCAGGTATCTGAAGAAGCTGGTGCTCAGCAGAAGGATGAAGTAGATATAATACCGTCCAATGATGCCTCGTCATCTAAGCCAATTGTCGTTGAGGAAACAAAGGCGGAGCCAGAGATTGAATTGGCTTCTGTAGATGCCCAAGCCGTTGAAAAGGAAGAAGGGGAGTGGTCTGATGCGGACGTCTCTGCTGATATATGCAAAACTGGTAGTAGGAGTGAGCAGTTAATTACTAGCAATGATAAAGATTCGCCAGAGAAAGGAGCAGCTGACCCGATGCATCATGGTGATACTGTGGCCGCTAGAGAAAATATTTCTGGGAACACGGAGGCCATTAAAGATGAAAATAGTATTTATTCTTCTTTTGGGTTGGATTCAGATACAAATGATAGGAAAAATAATAATAGTCGAAATTTAGAAGGCAGTTCCAAAGGCGAGACATCAATGATTAGTCAGGAGGATGCAGTGTCAATTTTGAAACAAAAAGAAGTTAAAGGAGTTGAAGCTAGTCATGCACTAAAAGTGGCAAACCCACTTGGAAAGCGGTCTAAACTTGACCAACAGAAGGAAGCAATGCTAGGGAAGAAGCGAAGCAGGCGGACCATGTTCCTGAATCTGGAAGATGTTAAGCAAGCTGGCCCTATCAAAACTTCAACTCCTAGAAGGCAAAACTTTCCAGCACCTATTACATCTCGTACTGTGAAAGAAGGGCGTCCTGTACCTCTACCTGTTGAACGCATGGGAGAGAAGCAGGTTCAGCCAGCGAACAAGGATTCAAAACAGGTTGATTTATCATGCAATGAAGGAAACAATTATATGGAATCTAATGAATCTAAATCTGAATGTCATGGTGACATGAATTCAGGACTTGTAGCTCGGCCTAGGCGGCTGAATAGTGCTATGGATCTTGCTGCAGAGGCTCAACCACAGCCAATACCGAGACAGAGCTCTTGGAAGCAGCCTCCAGATTCAAGGCAGCTCAAGAATCCACAGGTGCCTAGTAGGAAGCCAGCTCAAGGTAGTCAAAGCATGATAGATGCAAAGTTGGCACTAAAAAAACTTCCTTCTAAGAAGCAACCTGCAATCAGCCCCCTATATCAGGATACTTCAGTGGAACGCCTTCTGCGGGAGGTGACCAATTCCAATTTTTGGCATCGTCCAGGTATTGATCTTTCATTTCTTTTGAGTTAATTAGATGGCTTTTGACTATTTGTGCATAGTGTGTACACTCTTTTTATGCATATAGACTGATCTCTACTTTCAAGTTGAAGTTGTATTCTTTATCATTGTTGATGGAAATTAAGTTTCGTTCTACTTTGGTACATAATGATATCCCTATGTTTGGGAGATAAAATTTGCCCCCAACCTTCAATCTCTGATTGATTCTCTCTTTGACGGTAGTGGATGGAGGGCAACAATTTGATTGTGCTCTTCCTTTGTGCAATTTAGTTTTGCCTATCAATGTGAAGGATGTCTTCTTGTGACACTAAAAAATTCTAGTTACTCACCCAAGGAAGTACATGCACTATACCACTGGTCACATGTCTGTCTGGCACAGAGTAAAGTCATTGGAGCATCTTGATTGGAGGAATAGTTGTTATACTGGAAACTCAAGTCTTATATTTGCAGGAACTTTTAACTCAAAAACTTTTTAACTTGAGGTTTTGTTGTTTGTGATAGATTCATTTTTCTATGCATGCTAAGAGAACTCTTAATTAGCTTATTGGCGTGAAAGTTGAAATAACTTCACTGTTTAATGCATTAAGGTCCTTGACAATAATTGTTGTATGATGAATTAACTTTTTTTGTGTTTTGTTTTTCATCCATTTTCAGTTTACTTTTTAAAGTTTTATTTGTTCCTCCTGAGTCCTGGCCTTGCTGAGAAAACAATTTGCTCTCTTTCTGGACATTTTCCCTGCTTGATGTGTAATTTAACATTTAGACTTGTGTGCATATCAGAGGAGGTGGAGCTTCAATGTGTTCCTGGTCGGTTCGATTCTGTTGAAGAGTATGTCAGAGTTTTTGAACCTCTACTTTTTGAGGAATGTCGGGCACAGCTATTAAGCACGTGGAGAGAATCAATCGAGACCATTTCTAGAGATATGCATGCAATGGTCCGTATTAAAAGCATTGAAAGACGAGAAAGAGGTACTATGTTCTTTTCACTTTGTTTTTCTACCATTTAATTGAACCTCAGTAGTTCAGTACCTTTGCTTGAAGAATAACTTCCAAGTTTCAAGTCTATCTTTTAGGAACTCGCTCCCCCCTCGCCCTCCCAACCACAACAAGTCACCAGCGTCTAACCATTTCTAACACCTGACATTGGTGGGGTCAAAATATTTATTTGAGGTGTAGTGGTTTAGTACCATCCTTTTGGTATTTCCAGAGCTTACTCTTGTTGACTGCAGAGAAGTATGTATTATTTTACCTGTTTTTGCCATCCAGAATTGTGCTGAAATTGGCCATGACTATAGAGTTCCCTTATGCCTTGTGGTAAGTTAAGGGCCCCTCTCACGTTTAGAATACAAGCAAATGAGATTAGGTCCACGCCCTTTTCTAATGCTATCCTATCCAGCATCCCTCATTTGTTGTCCAAATTGGGTAATAATTCTTATAGTGGTAATATTCTGTTTTCACTACGAGAGGTTGTGGTTTTTGTTTCTCATATTCATTTCCAGGTATATTGTTTCTCATTTAGCTATTATCTAGGTTCTACGTAGGGTTATGTTATCCGAAACTACTTGGTATATCGTTTTTGGTAGAGTGTTCTGCAAGTAGCATTTTAGTTGTGCTTATGCCTCACTTTTCATCCTCCAATGGCCTCAGGATGGTACGACGTGATACTGCTTCCGGCAGGAGAGTGCAAATGGACATTCAAGGAGGGTGATGTTGCAGTTCTTTCAACCCCTAGGCCTGGAACAGGTTTGTTATGGTAGCTAGTATCAAAATACAGCCTCTCCTGATCTGTTTTCTGGGTTTCAGTATTTTTAGTATTATCATACAGATTCTAATACAACTTTCGTTCAGCAATTAGAGCCAAGAGGAGCAATAACTCTACAATTGAGGAAGATGAAGAACCTGAAGTCAATGGGCGGATAGCTGGTAATGTGAGGCGACACATACCTATTGACAATCGCGATCCTCCTGGGGCTGTCCTCCATTTTTATGTTGGCGATTCCTATGATTCTAACAGGTTAGCTTGCGTATGTTAAGTTTCTTTCTGACATAATGATGTACAGCTAGTCTATATCTGGGCACCCCTTTATGATGATGAGGTCACCCTCCAACTCCCCACTTACATTGTTCCTTTCAAAAATTCCAGCAAAGTTGATGAAGATCATATTTTAAGGAAACTACAAGCTAAAGGCACCTGGTTTTTAACTGTGCTGGGTTCTCTTGCCACCACTACAAGAGAATATGTTGCGCTGCATGCATTCCGTCGCCTCAATTTGCAGGTGACTTATGACTGTAGAGCATGTGTTGTATATTTGATTTTACTTGTAGAAACATCATCGTTAATAGAGTTCCTTTTATCCTGTAGATGCAAACTGCAGTCCTTCAGCCTAGTCCTGAGCAATTTCCAAAATATGAAGAGCAGCCACCTGCTATCCCCGAATGCTTCACACCCAACTTTGTTGATCACCTACATAGGACATTCAATGGACCCCAACTAGCAGCTATTCAGTGGGCAGCAATGCATACAGCTGCTGGTACAACAAATGGGAATAAGAAGCAAGATCCATGGCCCTTCACTCTGGTTCAAGGGCCTCCTGGTACAGGAAAGACACACACGGTATGGGGGATGCTCAATGTTATTCATCTTGTTCAGTATCAGCATTACTACACTGCATTGCTCAAGAAACTAGCACCCGAAAGCTATAAGCAAAATAACGAGAGCAACTCTGATAATGTTGTCACCGGGTCCATAGATGAAGTACTCCAGAGTATGGATCAGAATCTTTTCCGCACCCTTCCAAAACTTTGCCCGAAACCTAGAATGCTTGTGTGTGCTCCTTCCAATGCTGCAACAGATGAGCTACTTGCACGTGTTCTTGATCGTGGGTTCATCGATGGTGAAATGAAAGTTTACAGACCTGATGTGGCCAGGGTTGGGGTTGATTCCCAAACTCGGGCTGCTCAGGCAGTTTCTGTTGAGCGTAGAACTGAGCAGCTATTGGTTAAGAGTCGCGATGAAGTTTATGGATGGATGCACCAGTTAAGGGGCCGTGAAGCTCAGCTGTCTCAGCAGATAGCTTGCTTGCAAAGAGAACTTAATGTAGCAGCGGCTACTGGTAGATCCCAAGGATCAGTTGGTGTTGACCCTGATGTCCTTTTGGCTCGAGACCAGAATCGAGATGCTTTGCTGCAAAACCTAGCAGCAGTTGTTGAAAACAGGGATAAAAATTTGGTTGAGATGTCTCGCCTTCTCATATTGGAATCGAGGTTTCGTGCTGGAAGCAACTTCAATCTGGACGAAGCTCGTGCTAGCCTGGAGGCTAGTTTTGCCAACGAGGCCGAGATCGTTTTCACTACGGTTTCAAGCAGCGGCCGTAAGCTATTCTCCCGTCTCACTCACGGGTTCGACATGGTTGTCATAGACGAAGCAGCCCAAGCCAGCGAAGTGGCTGTGCTTCCCCCTCTTTCCCTTGGTGCTGCACGGTGTGTGCTTGTTGGAGATCCCCAACAGCTTCCTGCAACAGTCATTAGCAAAGCTGCTGGGACATTGTTATACAGTAGAAGCCTCTTCGAGAGGTTCCAACAGGCAGGATGCCCTACGATGTTGCTCTCTGTGCAGTATAGAATGCACCCTCAAATCAGAGATTTTCCTTCCAGGTACTTCTACCAAGGACGCCTTACTGACAGCGAAAGTGTTGCTAAATCACCCGATGAGATTTACTACAAGGACCCTTTACTCAGGCCTTACATCTTTTATGACATCACTCATGGTCGGGAGTCTCACCGAGGTGGGTCTGTCTCGTATCAGAATATACACGAAGCGCAGTTTTGTCATCGTTTGTATGAGCACCTTCAGAAAACTGCAAAATCTTTGGGTGTGGGAAAAGTAACGGTTGGCATCATCACCCCCTACAAGCTGCAGTTTAAGTGCCTCCAGCGAGAGTTTGAGGAGGTTTTGAAGTCAGAAGAGGGGAAGGATATTTATATCAACACGGTGGATGCTTTTCAGGGGCAAGAACGTGATGTGATTATAATGTCTTGTGTCCGCGCCTCGAATCATGGAGTAGGATTTGTTGCTGATATCCGCCGAATGAATGTTGCTCTCACTCGTGCAAGAAGAGCTCTCTGGGTAATGGTTTCTTCTCTTCATTATGTTTTGACTCATTGTTGCTTTATCGTGAAATGACTAATATTTAAGGCACTGTTTGGTACCACTTTCTTTAAGTACTCTTTAAAACCATAAAAGTCATTAGAAGCTTGTTTGATTGTGTTTAGATTATCCCTATAAATGATCTCTTCTATATAACAATTATTTTTGCTTTTCAAAAATAGTTCTTAGGGTCATGTTTTTAGATTTTTTCTATGTTAGGTAAAAAAAAGGCTACTTTTAAAAATTATGTAAGCAAGAAGTACTTAAAAAAATATTACCAAATGGTTCCTAACCTTTTTTGTTTAGAAATCGTAGACACTTTTCTTAGAAGTTTGAAAATTGTTTTCAAAAGCACTTCTTGAAAATTGTGAAAACTTGTGTAGTTTTGGGTTTTGAAAAATTTTGAAAACAAAATCTTACATGTGTTCGAAATTGAAAGTAAAAGTGATCGTGATGAAGTTGATTGAAATTTTTGAGAAAGTGAGGAGTTATTGATGTGATTTAAAAATGTATATGAGAAAGAAATGTGAGTGGAAAGAAAAAAAAATGAAAAATAATCCCTGGTGTGGTATTGTCAGGAATTGATTGAAACTTTAGCATTGGCCTCATGAAGGCACGCCTTTGGCCAATTTGATTCACTTGAGATCAGTGCGGACAACCCTGCTTTAGAGTGTTTGAGATTGCATTCTAAACGTCTTAGCTAATTTGTCATTACTAATAATGAAGATTTTTGTTTTCAAATAATAGAGAACAAAACCAAACAACCCCTAAAGATTTGTTTTATTTTTTTTCCACTGGGCAGGTGATGGGGAATGCAAGTTCTCTGATGCAATCGGAGGATTGGGCTGCCTTGATTGAGGATGCGAAAGCAAGGAACTGTTATATGGACATGGATTCTCTGCCCAAAGATTTCTTGGGACCCAAACCCCCTGCATATGCTCCCTTGCCTACCAAGGTGTCTTCCAACACAAGGGGTCTGAGGTCTGGGATAAGACACAACAGATCATCGTATGACATGATGCATATAGAGTCTAGGTCAGGAACACCCTCCGAGGATGATGAGAGGTCTAACACCCCGTTTGGTTCTAGGAACGGGAATTATCGGCCCTTAAAGCCACCACCACCAACAGACAACTCTTTGGACGATTTTGATCAGTCGGCAGGTGATAAGTCGCGAGATGCCTGGCAATATGGCATTCAGAAGAAGCAAAATTCAACTGGGATTATGGGAAAGAGGGACTTTTAATGGTTGGGTTGAATGAAGTCCTCAGATCCCGGCTGTGACCGTCGGTGGGGTGGTGATAACTGATAAAGAGTCTTGCTTGTTGCTTGTGCACGGACTCAAATTTGAATTGCTTGAGAGATTGGCCATCGGTTTGGTTGGTGGTGGGTTTTGTTTTGTTTCACAAGGAAACATATCCATCGTCTTTGCTATCGGGGCAATCGAACAGCAACCATAATCCGTGAATGGACTGGAGTTTGAGAGGTAAGAAATTTATGCATTTATTGATGTTGTTGGTCTCATTGCTGGGTGATGATTCCTGTGTCTTGATGATGGCATCTTTTGTTCAGGCAAAAATGAGAAGTCAACCATCTGAATCAACGCATGTCGGTCTTTGGGGCTTCATATTCTTGGACTGAGGCAGCCCCGTAAAGTTTCTGGTAAAATCTAGACATCTGATAAGAGATGAGGGCTGTACTATTCGATGTACAGAGTTAGCGTAGGAGGAGGCGGCATCACAATGTTTGAATTGGTGAGAATGAATGTGGTGAATTGTGAATGAACGTTCTATTCTTATGTAGAACAGCAGGTGGGGGTATGGGTGGGTACAGCAGGGGGGTTTGTGTAACAACAGTTTCATAAAAAGCGGCACTAATTTACGAGGTTTATGGACTTCTTTTTGTGTAAATATTAGCAGAACGATGACAGAATTCTTTTTGACTGTCGAAATTTTGAGTTTTGGTTTTTGTGGAAAACTGTAATTTCTTTTTCTAGTCAAGGAAAAAATATATAATTGTTCGTACTGCATTTCCATTTTCTTTGGGTTGGTCTGACATCTCATGTTTCATGGGCCGTATTTTCTATCATGCTACATTGACACTGTATCTGCGTTTATAACAATTAATAATTTAGTATTTGATTTTGTTTTTTGAAATTTATGTTTTAGTTATATTTTTGTTTGAATATAAAAAAATAATGTCTGCGATTTTAGTTTGGTTTTTTATAAAATTGAAAATTTTTAAATGGTTTCGCGATTTTAATTTTGATTTTGTATAAAGTTAAATTGTTCGATTGTAAAATTGTTTAGAAAAAAATAGCGATTTTAGTTTTGATTTGGTATATGTCTAACAGTTTTGGTTTTGTATCAAACCGGATCATTGACATCCCTAGTTGGCACAATCGAGATGGTTAGCAATGGAAGATAAGCGGGAGAGAATCTGTGTCGTTGGAAGAAGGGAGGAATACAATATGTCACATGGAATTGAAATTACAATGTCGTGGAATTAAAGTTTTAAGAATTGTATTTTTATGCCATTAGAATTCTATTGGTTGATAGTATGTTGGAACATTTTAAATGAGTTTTTGAGTTGAGAGTTAATTCCTTGATTAAAATCTGTAGTCCAACTAAAGAATTCCAAATCCAATTCCATGGACTAATTACATGAAACCAGACAGAGCATAAGAGTGGTGGTTCTCTGTTGCTTGTGCCGTCGTTTGATTAGCGATTTGGTAGTGAGAGGTAGGCAAAGGGAGAGAGAAAGAGAGTTGAAAATAAAAATATATAAAAAAAAAAAAAAAAAAAAAAAAAAACCGGCTATCAAAATTACTAGTACTAGATCTATGCAGGAGAATACAAAAAGTTCAAATCAATTCTAATAGTCCTAATTCAATAAGACTAGATCTGTCCATATTAAATTTAATAAATACAAAACAAACAAAAATAGTAGTGGAAGAACATGTAGTATGTGGGGGTGATACCATTCCTAAGACAGAGGATAATGAATCCCATCATTAACCTCCAAGCATTAGGAATAAACTGGACGGGCAAAAGATTTACCTTGCTAAGGATCTCCCGAATGAGCGAATGGAGAGAAAATAAAAAACTGCGCGCCACTGGAAAGGGCGTCGGTATAAAAGGAGATGAACCCGGGCATATAGCGATGCGCCTGGAACATCGGATCAAGAAGGTACAATTTCACTCCGCTAGGAATAGAATAGTCACTATGCATGTTGCGGAGTTGGGTCTCCGTAACAATGCTCGCCGAGAATCTAATCACCTTGAGCTTGGGTTTATTGGTGATCGAGCGGTCATCTACAACAACAAAGGGAGCGGGGGGCGGTACCTAAGTGGGCTCGGCCACCTCTTTAGGGTCGGGCCTAAACAGAAGGCCCAACCTCCACTCCGCTAACACCACAGTCAGGCCGATCAGAAGGCCCAACCTGAGGTGCCCAAAGACACGACGCTAGGGCTGGTACTACAGTGCTCGGTGGAAGGTGTTGCCATAGATGGCTCAACCTCGGCATTGCCCCCGTCAGCGAAAAGGCTGAGCCACTCCGAAGTAGGGACAAACCGGGGGTCGCCAAGCATTATAAAAAGAAGGAAATTTAAGAAAAATGAAGATGAAGAGAAGAAGGTGTCTACAAGTCACCAGACGACACAAAGGTAATGCGACTGAGTATTGAAAACAAAAGAAGGGACCGACTCGACGCAAACGAGAATACGCAAGGAACACAAATTAGAACAACTAAGTAGAAGTGGTGAAAGATGACTTACCAAAGACAAGGTAGAAGAAAATGAGTGATGGTCACAAGAGAATCGCAAAAAGCCAACGAAAGCTTGATTGTAGGAAACTTTGGAAAAACCGAAACATGAAACCTTGAACTCCTTTTATAGGGATTTCCATGGGGAGTCTCTCTAGCCGACGCCTAGGGACGCAGAGTGGCATGCCGTTTAATAGGAGTATTAAATGCTCAACACACCGTAGGCGCAAAACCAAGGCGCCGTATTGTCAAACCGTTCATTGGGCATAACCATCGAGGAAGTGCCACCCCAACCTTGCGCTAAGCCTTGTCTTGGGAAAAATTGTCCTAGTATTCCCGAGACATGTCTGCCTGCTTGCTCTAGAGTAAGGGGCATATGATGAGGAAAAATCAGGCGAGACCTAGATCATTGCCATGTGTCCACAGGCACGTGCTAGGCATGAGAAGTTACAACAAACTCCTAGCTAATCGACAAGATCGCCTAAGTATGAGTGCCGACCCGAGAAACACTATACCTCAAACAAGCCAACTACAACATCAACCCAGCCAGGGGAGAGAAGCTCATCAACCTCGACTCTACACCCCGATCAAGGCTACAACCGTGGGATAGGGTGTCAATGCTACTTTTCCCTGGGAGCGGATTAAACACCCTCCACTTATTAAGGAATGAGCCGTTACGTTTCCTAAATAACAGCTCCTTGACTCACGCCTCCATTATTGTTGCCACCTTAATGGCGATAGGTCGAGTTTCGGGGAAAGACTTTGTTGGTCCAGTGAGCTACTCAATAGGAGGGTGAATTGGGTAGTATTAAAAATTATCAGAATATAACACTTCAAAAATCAAACAATTAATTTTATCCTTATATTAATTATTATCTTTATAGCAGTGGATAAATGTGATAAACTCTGGGTGCACACCAAACAACACAAAATAAAATAAAGGAAATAAATAATACAGTACACACCGATATATCCTGATTCACTAAGCTACTCTTGGCTAATCCAGTCCTCCGAATTTCACGGAGATTCGCACCCACTAATCACTAAGATTCCTTTAAACAGATAGGAACCAAACCTTTACAAAAATGATTCTTTTCACAGGCTCAGAATCAACCTTTACAAATTCTTTTTCCTAGACTCAGGAATAACCTCTTCTTTTTCCCAGGCTCAAGAATAACTTTATCTTTTTACAGACTAAAGATTAACCTAATTCTATTACAAGGAGAATTACGACCTAATTCTTTTTATACCTTAGGCTCAAGAATTAAACCGCACAATCACTCCAACTATTCTTTTCTCAGGTAAGGATGGAACCTTTACAATTCACTCACAATTTATCCTAATCAGAAAGAATCACATCTAAACTCTTTTCAAGGGAAAAGAGTAACCTAACATTTTTGTACTTTAGGTAAAGATCAAAACCTCAATCTCTTTATCGGAAGAGATTGAAATCAGCTACCCCTGATTAGACACTCCTAATAGTATCTAATCCGTACACAACTCACCAATTACAAAATTGATAAGTCTTTTCCTACTTAGAGCTTCTACCACCCTAGATTAATTAATACTCAATTAATATCCTGATACTAGTGATAAAAATAAAGTGAGTAAACAAAATCTAATTATAATAAAGAATGCAGGTAGCACAATTAAGCACGTAATCAGATTAACACACAAATCGTTTTTAAAATATTTTTATACTTTTAAAGTTCAAAAACGATTTTTCAAAAAGATCAATTCACCAAATAAATAATAACATTCAATTAAAGAATAAGCTTGGAACGATCTCACAAGGAAAACACTGAATAGATTGTACGTAGTATCGCAAGACAGCTTAGATCGGTAATGTTAACTCAAATAGCGCTTTAATTCAAGAACTTCTCAAAAATCGATCTCACAATTGATCTCTCAAAATAATATCAAAATGATGACTCTTAAAAAAGCTTAAGAATTGAATAGTTCTTAATATTGTATGTATTGTCATCTTATTATGCGAAATCCGCAGGTCTATATATAAGGAATTAGAACAAACCTTCCAACGGCTACTTTTCAAATAATAAATATCTAAAAAGTATTTATAGACCTCATATATCATTATGACTTAATCCTGGTATAATTCACTCAATAATATTTTTTAGAATATTCAATTAAATCCCTCAAACATTTTCTCAAACTCAATTAGATAAGATAGAAAAAATTACATGTACCAAATTGAGAGATATAAAAAATATAAGTATCATATCTATAGGGATGACAAAATATCAATGATATATCTTTAATACCATCATATCCCTAAAAATTTTCTCATATCTTAACCATAAACGACTAGTAACGGCTACTATTTGATCAAAATTCTCGAAATCTTCTAAACCTGAAACAGACTCATCCGTCGACCGACCAACACCCACAAGTCGACCGCCCGATTCAGGTTGTAACCCAAGCCAAGCGTTTCTCGCTCATCGGTCGACTGGTAATTCACGGTCTGTCAACCGAACGACACAGAGAACTTCTCAAGCCAAAATTTATTCGTCCATTGGTCGACCGCCCATTCTCCATCTGTCAATCGGATGATTCAACAAGTTTCACAAGTCGACCTAACAATTCAGAGACTTCATGTATTTTACACAGGTCGACCGATCATACTCCACAAGTCGAACGATCCTGCTGGAACTTCTTCCATAATTTATTTTAATTCAATTCTTTAACATTTTCGCCCCTTTAACCGATTTCTTTTTTCGATTAGCTCTACTAAATTCTTAAATTCAATTTTAATCAATTATCAATGTTTCTTTTTCAATTATACATAGGAGCAAATAATTTAACTAATTAGGATCCTATAAAAAACACACATAATTACAAAAAGCATTTTCGTGTCGTGTGTGATTCTAATCAGGATACATTGAGAGTCAAAATTTAACCTGAGTTGTTTTCTCTAGGTTCTTCAGAATCTTCAATCTCTTAGTATCCATCTCTACATTATTTACAATTTCTTCATAATGTTATCGTCTCTGCATCCTTTATAATTACTTCATGATATTGTCTGGAACTCTTTAAACTGAAACTCTCAATAAAACTGTGAGTTCCACAAAAAATATCAACACTTAATTGTCCATTAAAATCTTAAGATCAACAGACTTGTCAAACAAGTGTCCTCTTATTTATAAATACAAGAAGCGGGGGTATGACCAGGTACACACACTTTGTTTGCTGATACTTTGTCAAAATCGATTCAGAATATTTGACTGATTCTCACACTAGAGGTGTAGGCATGCCCACCCGCGGTGCATTGTTTTGTAAGAACCTGAGCTGAGAGAGTAATCTGAGCTAATAGATAGACAACATTCTGAATCCCAAAGCGGTCTATCAGATGAATCGATTATATTTATAAAAGGAAATCACTCATTTGTGCCTCAATCTGCGCCTTAAAATATGTAGACAAAATGTCTTGGAAAAATATATCTCGTCCTGTTTTATTATATAGATATGTCCAAGTTGTTCTGTCCAAATAACGGATATACCCTCTTATTGGTTTTCAATAGTAATCAATCTTAGGATTTCAATATTGCTGGACTACGTTCAACAACTCTATATTGTTGATCGATTTTGTTTTGAAATTGAAGCAATTTATTGGTTGTTTTTTTTTTTTTTTTTGTGAAGTTGTAGAGGATGAAAATTAGTTTGTTTTTTTTTTTTTTTTTTTTAATCTGATGAAAAAATGAAGATATTTTTATTCAAAATAGATTTGGTGAGTTTGTTATAAAAAGTCCAAAAAGTTTGAATTTTATGGGCCAAAAGAAAGGCCCTTTAAATCAAAAGTCAAAATGAAGAGAATCACACCCTAACCTTTTTATAAAACCTAATTAACAAACACATTTTTGTAGGTTTTTTTTAATAAAGAAAAGAAAAAACCCTAAAATGCGGTCAAACTAAATCTGGATATTGAATATAAATGAGGTGATGCTAATGTAGTATCATTTTTCTGTAGTCTTATAAAAAGGAGTACTTTTATGAACCAAATTAAAGAAGACTTTGGGATTGGATTGATTGACCATAATTTAAAAGGTTCTCCAACATTTGTCAATTCATTTTACAAATGCAACGCCAAATGGAAAAATACTCATTATACCACCTTCAAAATCAATGCTCATATCTTTAAACTCATAATAATACCAAATAATTAATTAAGATATTTTTTTAATTAAAATTTAAATTGATTTAGAAAAATGGACAAATGAAATTAAGTTATAAAAAATTTTGGAATAAAAAATTCACATTAATAAATTTCACACTTAAGACAGTTAAATTAAATTATATTTTGTACCCTTTAAATTTTATATTTGTATTTAATTAGTTAATTTTTTATTTTATACTATATTTTTACATTTATAAATTAGTGTATCATGATTTTAGACACAGAGAGTTCTTAGTATAACTTTTTAAAACACATTTTTGTTTAAAAGTTGAGATTAATTTGAGCGAAATGAATGATATTCGATTATGATAATTGGGGGAAAAAAATTTGTCCAAAAATTTCACAACCTCACTTTTAAGACGGATACATTAAATTATATTTTGTATAATTTAATTTTTATATTTATATTTAATTGACTTTTTTATTTCTTATTTACTAAACTTATATATGGATAAGTAGAATAAATTAAGAAGAAAAATGTGGATAAAAAGAGATTGCATTTCCATGGGAAACGGTCACCAACTACCACGTGTCTTAAAAATACAACAACTATTCTAATGAGTTTATGCAAGTTCAACCCCTATTATTTCTATGATATCTCGGGCGTCTCTTAAAAAATTTTATAGATAAAAATATTTTTTATAATTTATTTATTGTCTATTTTCAACGCTCTTTCTCTCCTAAAAATAATATTTTTTTACTTTTGTTCATTATTTTTTTTATTTCATTTGTTTTATTTTTATTTTTTTTCGTTTTAATATATCGTGTTTATAGAAAATAAAAAATAAGTAAAATAAAATTAAAAAAAAATAATTTATTTTTATTTTTTACATTTTGGTTTCTAAATTATTATTTTATTAAAACTTAAAAAATATAAAATATAAAATAAAAGAGTGAGTCGAAAATAAAAAATAAATAATAAAAAATCTTACGTTGCGAGAATATTTTTGTTAACAAAATGTGATGAACAGTATTTTGGATAACTAAATTGAAAAGAAAAATACTATAAAAATCCGGGGGTGTTCTTGATATTTAAACTCTTTTTTTAATTCAAACATTTGTTTATTCCCTTGACAATTTTGCCCTCGTCCAAAGCCTTGACCACAGTTTATTCTTCAGTGATTCTTCCTCTACATGGTTATGCAACATCGCAGACCAACAGATCTGCCATATATTCATCCATAACATCACTGGCTTCTGAAGGTTGACCCCCGATTTTGCTGCAATATTTTCATCGACATCTCCGAACAAATCCGGCCGCTTCTGCCGAATCACCGAGGTAATAGTTTCACTCTTAAAGCGACCAATCTTGTCTAATGTTAGTTTAATTGTTTTAGCCGGACTACTCTTTATATTGTTAGATGACCATGTGTGATTCTTTTTTTTTTTTTTTTTCGTTCTTGTCAATTGTATTTTGTGCTTGATTTTTGCAATTGAAGGGGTTGTGTGTTGGACAAGTTTAATTCGTCGACAAATAGGGCACATTCGAATTGATTTTCTGATGAAATGGTACCTAACTAGTTGATCTAGAACTCTATCCATTGATTTTGATGCCTGGGCATATTTTGAAACTGGCTGATTATGAGAGAAAAAAAATCATTTGATGAGTTCACGTGGTTGATTATTGCTTGAGCTCAGAGAAGATCTGCAAGAACTGGATGAGGAAAAGCCGACTGATCTAAATTCTTTATAACGGCATCTTTTCTATTAATTAGGATTTTAGTGCCTGTTTTAGCTTTTCTATAGGCAGTATGATCTATTGGTTTTACTGCTAGTTAACAATGCAATGTGCTTGTTTACCCTGGTTTATTACCTTCATTTTCTGAACAAATTGTTGTTTTGGTTTTTATGAATTTCTTTCTCATTCCAAACGTGGCCTAGTGTTCATACTTCAAACAACATTGCAACACCAAAGAGACACCATTGTGTACGTTGAACGTCTCCTAATTTTTTGAAATCATTCATCTTACTCCTTATCCAACTTTGCTTTTGCCATCCCTCACCATGACTAATCAATTTATGAAGAAATATGTGTTCATATTTACATTTTGGAGATTATATCACTTCAATGGGAACTAGACGTTTTTTTTTTTTTTAATATGGGAATGTACTTCGCAAAGAGTTGACTTTGAGAATACAAAAAGCAAAACTGTGTTCTGCTTTGGATGGGAAAAAGGTTCTTATTATACAATCCTCTATTTTTGGTTTTTAAAGGTTTTTATCCTATTTATAGAGAAACTTTTTCTTAAAGTCCTTACCAATATCTTAGTTGGCTATAACTACGATATCAAATACAAATTCAACATGTACTTGTTATCAGCCCGATATATTCAATCTAGTTGTTATTAACTAAAGGACTAAAAACTTATTCGAAGGCTGAAAAAATAAAATAAAATAAAATAAACTAGAATAAAAGGTTATAAGTAAATGAATTCAATGAGAATCTAATAATACAACTCCTATTTCACCTTTCAGATTTACCCGCGAACTTCTGTTTATGTCATATCTACCTCTTATAATGACCAAAGAAGAGAGAATTATGATGTTAGAAATGGTTTTCATTACAGGAAAAAGGGTATTTGAAAGCTATGAGTGCGAGTGCAACAAATTCAAGTTCAAATGGCTGTGAGAATCCTACCATAACCAGAGAACAACAGCAGAAGGTGGTATATACTATCTCCTTATTGTACATACTAAACCACTTCCATCCTAATATAGTCGTATATGTATCCTGTTTCATTTATGGTGTACTATGAACCTAATCGAGGACTTAAAAGAGGGTAAAAGCTTAAGAGCTAATTCTGACATCCTTTGTTTTCAGATTAGCGAGGTGAGACATTTGATTGGACACGTGTCCGAGAAGTTGTCTCTTCATTGTTCTGACGCAGCAATCTTGAGATATTTAAGGGCACGGAACTGGCATGTTAAGAAGGCAGCTAAAATGCTTAAAGCCACCTTAAAATGGAGATTGGAGTACAAACCAGAAGAGATTCGCTGGGTACTTTCTTTTGCTTTTCTTTTTTTTTCTTTTTACTTTATTCCTCCATTTTCGTGCACGTGCTTTAAACCTTCCTCATGTAAGATTATTTTCAAAAACTCCCCATGCTTATGAAAAAAAGGCAAAAAAAATCTTTACGCTAGAGTTTCATGTGGTATGACTATTTTATGTTGGAAGCTTGTAATTTTGAAATAAATCGAGAAGAAATGAGATTTGATACAAATATAAATACATCGATACATAACTAAATAATCAATTATCATTGCATCTGATGTAAATATTTCATTCAAATAAAAATTAAAATTTTAAATGAAGCTAACATTAAGTGTTTAACGCAAAAAACAATGAAAGAGAAGTTTTGGTCAAGAAAAAAGGGCAGGTGCAAAACATGCTTTTTGAGGTGAGGTTAAGCTGTATCAACCTAAAAAAGAGAGGGAACAACAAGTAACCCTTTTCTTTCTCTCTTTTTTTTCTAAATCTTCATCTGCCTCCTCGGTGATGTAGGATGAGATTGCTCGTGAAGCTGAAACCGGAAAAATCTATAGGTCAAACTACATGGACAAGTTTGGAAGAACAGTTCTTGTCATGAGACCTGGATGCCAGGTTTGTGCTGAAACTGATTTTTTGCTCTAGAACAAGTCTTGGGATGAGAACAGTTTTTATTTTTATTTTTCTTAAACAACTTCAGAACTCGAAATCGACAAAGGGGCAAATCAGGTATTTAGTGTATTGCATGGAAAACGCCATTTTAAACCTGCCACGGGATCAAGAACAGATGGTCTGGCTAATCGATTTCAAGGGTTTCAACATGTCCCACATCTCGGTCAAGGTGACCCGAGAAACGGCTCATGTTCTTCAAGAGTATTATCCCGAGAGGCTCGGCATTGCTATTTTATACGACCCGCCCAAGTTTTTCGAACCATTTTGGACGGTAAGGTCATTTTAACTTTCTTCTGATTATCTTTCAATTTGATTGTGCTTACTATAAGTAGAAAATACTTCAAATTTTGCAGGTGGTGAAGCCATTTCTAGAGCCGAAAACTGCAAACAAAGTCAAATTTGTTTACCCGAATGATCCAAACACGAACAAGATCATGGACGAGTTGTTCGATAATGAAGTGCTCGAGTCTTCTTTTGGAGGAAAAGATAATGAGGGTTTCGGTATTAACAAATATGCAGAGAGAATGAGAGAAGATGACAAGAGGATGTCTTCTTCTTCTTCTTCTTTGAGCAATCACCATTCAGAACCTGCCGTGGCTACTCCTTCAAGCTTCGATGCCATGAATTTGGAGTCGGATTCTGATGCATCTGATGAAAAATCAGAGAAATTGTCGGTCCAGGGGGTCGATGTTGAAGAATCCCCACTTCATGATGATTCGAGGGTGACTGACAGTCGCAGTGAGGATGATCCGAGTTTGAAGGAACCAACAACAGACCCTTCTGTGAAATAGTTTTTTTTTTTGGCTAGAAATTAAGAAAAATGCTGGCAAAGAGGAAGGAAGAATAAGAAGAGAGGGAGAGAGGATTTTTGGAACTGGGGCGGCATTAGTGTTTCTGTTTCTGTTTGTTATTTTGATGCTGTTCCCAGAAAAATTATGATGTAAACGGAAACAAAAAAAATACGTTTCTATCTGTTCTTCAGATTTTTGGAGTGAATTTCTGGGACCGGAATAGAATCAAGTTTTATTTTTGGTTTTTGTTTCTGTTTCAAGTTTTCAGGGGGAAAAAATGAGAACAAAAACACTACTTTCGCTGCATCTTTTAGACCCCATGATTATGAATGGGGAGATTAATTGTTGTATTCATGTTTCTTGCTGAAACTGAACTGACCAATGTTACTTTAAGTCCCTTGCATTATTAAGAATGATAGTGACTTCTTGTTTTGTTTAACTTGTCATTTTGCCTGGTATTAAATGGCAGTTGGGGAGGGGGGGCAATGACCCTTTGTCTTGTGTTTGTTCCATCACAATGAATTGAGGAGGAAACAGTGGATCGTCTCTTTGCTGGCGTCTTTTTCAGTTATCTTGCAACCAGCACATTATATTGTCTCCTCAATTTATGGGTAAGAATCAGACAACCATGTCAGATAGAATTGTGATAACACACCGTGTTCTCTATTTCATCGGTTGTGCCTTTGTTCTATGAAATCCTACGATCTCATTTTCAAAGAAATATTCTCCAAGGACATGTTTGATAAACGGGATGCGACAAAAATGAGCACGAAAATGGTCATTCTATTCGTACTAGTTTTAGCCCCATGCTAAGCGCGAGTTTTAAAATAATTTATTCGTTTATTTTATTTGATTATTTAAATATAATTTATATTTGTTATTTTTTTAAAAATATTTTGAATTAGTTAGTGGGATTTGTATTGTTTTTTTTTTTTAATTTCAATGGGTGGGTGAACTATGTATTATTTTGCAGTGTTTGAAATATTTATTTTTTCTATTTTATAATATTTGTTTTCAATTAGTATTATGAATATTGTACTTTTCAGTGTTGAAATTAAAAGTAATGTTTAATATTCGATAAATGATAAAATTTTAGTTCAACATAATTTTTAATTTTAAAGAAATATGCATGTTTAAATTATTTAAAATGAAATTAATTAACAAATACTCTTAATAATTTAAATATACTCAAAATGTTGAGAAATAAAAATAATAGTGGTGGTGAACTCTCAAAAAGTTGGGATGTTACAAAAGAAAGAGAAAGAGACAATATGAATCCGTAAAAATTGCATCGAAATAATATCAAACAGACATCATCATTTCGGATTTCATTACAAAGTTACTAATACATGAAAATCCCAATAAATATGGCATACTTCGTAATTTATATATTTTAATAAGGTGTCTTAATTTCAAATATACAGTTACTTATAAAATATAAATCGTTCTATTTGATGTTATGATATTCGATAATATCATTTATCCATCCCTTAAAATAAAATAAAATGAGAATATTAATAAAATCTTTAAACCAACAAATGAAACACATACACAGAAAACCCAACGTTTCACACACAAATCAGACTTGAATTTTATGCAAAAAATAAAAACAATAAATATATTTCTCACTTTTAGCTTAACATTTTAACTAATGATTCTGCTCTTTCAGTCGACGTTAATCTCAATCTTAAAGCCCTCGTATAAGTATTGATAATAGCATAAGGTTAAAGAATAAGCAAAAGAATATATAAAAATTTAGATAATTTTAAAGTGTGTCCAATTATGGGGTGAAAATAAAATAATCCTTATATAGAGAGTATTTTAGAGTCTTTTCAAATTCTAACCATTAGTGGCATTATATGCTTTTAATGAAATTATAACAATAAAATGATTGAAAACTTTTGACATACTCACACATTAAAAACATTAAATTGGTAGAATTACGATAATAAAATCAATTGAAAATAATTCTAATAATTAGAATATACTCAAAATTATGAGAAACAAAGAAAATAGAATTGGTGAACTCTTATTCATTTGAAAACATAGGTTTTTACTTTTAGTGTTTATTATATGATATGATATATAGATGTCATTTTTAACTCATGTATATGAAATATTGTTAGAAAAGAAATCTATTTTTTTTAGGCTTTTAATTTTAGATTTTACTTAGATGTCATTTTTAACACATGTATATGAAATATTGTATAAAAAGGAAATCCATTTTTTTTTTCATTATTTTTATAAACTCTTATATGAGAAATAAAAAATATTAAAAGTTCAAAAAAGAAAAATATTTTCTTTACACTAAAAAAAAAAAAAATCGATTTTTTTTTTCGTTATTTTTATATGAAAAATTAAAAAGTTAAAAAAAAAATATTTACATTAAAAAAACTCAAGTATGTTTTTTTATTATTTATTCTAAAAATTGTCTTTTATTTAAAAGGCAAATGTCATTATTTCAAATATAAAAAAACATTTTAATTTCATTAAACCCGCTATATTAATTATAAATAACAATTAAATTCACTCAAATTCCTATATTTAAGAATAAGCATAACATTTAAACTCATTTAAATAAAACAATAAATAGAGAAATCAAGGAGAATCAAGAAAAATAATTTTACGGACTCTAATTTATTCTCAAGTTTAGGCTTCTAATTTTAGATTTTACATATAGATGTTTGATATATAAAATTAAATTTTATTTTCATGATAAAGGATTTCTTAATCCCACAAAATATAGGATTAACCAATCTCAAGATTAACTTAGTATTAGTTAATCCCCATTACATGACATATGTTTTATTCCTTCGTCGGCTAAAAAATACGACCTGAAATGGGAATTAAATTTAATGAAACTACTATTTTAATCTTTCAAAAATTAATTAAATTATTATTTTATTTCTAACACATATTTCTTAATTTTTTATTTTTTATACTTTCCTCCCTACACCATTTTCTCTGGTGAAAATTTGGCGCCAGCACTAGCTATCAGTGCCAGATTTCTCTCTTTCTCTCTCACATCATCTAACTAACACCCCAACCCCCGCATCCCCACCCCCACCGATAACACCACTACCTACCCCCCACCCCCTTTTGGACCACTTTCGAGTTCTTCTCGCGCTCGCTCTCTTACACACACACACACATATATATCTTATTTAGAACATCATTTTATTTTTGTTTGAATATTCTCTATTAAAAATAAAAAATAAAATTGTTATTCAGATTGACTTTATTGTATATGTATTACATTCCTAATTTATTACCAACATTAACCAAATATTTACCACCAAAGCATGAAACCGTCTGGTTTGATGGGTCTTGGTAAAAACGTCTATTGTCTGATCAACAAAATTGACAGAATGGAAACGAACAGTATTATAAAGAATATGATGATGGATGAAGTAGTAATCAATCTCGATGTGTTTGATACGCTCGTGAAAAACGTTATTGTGGGTAGTCTGAATAACGCTCATATTATCACAATTTAGAATAGTAGCAGTGGGGGATGAGACTCCCATGTCATCTAGGAGCCAGCGAACCAAAGTAATTATTGTCTTACATCAGCATTAACATAATACTTAACTTCAATACTGGAGCAGGCAACCACAGTTTGTTTCTTAATATGTCAGAAAATGAGTAACCAATAGTAGAACATCTGTCAGTGAGATCTTCGGCTTAGTCGGCATCAGAATAAGCCTGCAAGAAGGGAGTAAACTGAGCTGAGAAATGCAATCCATGAGACAAAGTGCCTTTGACTTATCGAATTATGAGAATAACAGCCGAGTAGTGAGTGGTCTGATGAGCGGACATGAACTGTCTGACTTATTAGACAACATAGGCAATGTTTAGACGAATAACAGTGAGACATACCAAACTTCCAACTAGTTGGCAATAAAGAGTGACGTCCGGGATAAGAGAGTCATCTAGTGGAGTAAGTCTGATATTCGACTCCAGATGAGTGTTGGCAGTGGTGGAGTCAGTGATGTCAACCTTGGAATGGAGATAAGAGGCATATTTGGCCTGAGAAAAAAAATATCCATATGAACCAGATGAAACTTCAAGACCCATAAAATATATGAGCACATAAAGATTTTTCATCTTGAATTGACTGCTGAGAAAATTTTTGAATTTGGCATTACTGCGTAGATCATACCATGTAATGATCATGTCATTCACATACAATAAAAAAGGATAATGTCGTTGTAAATGTGGCGAAGAAAAAGGGCAAAATTATGAGCATTGGATGTGAGCCAAAACTAGTGGATGGTGGTGCTGAATTTTGCCAAACAAGTATGTAGAGCTTGTTTGAGACCATATCAGGCATGACGATGGCGACGGACGTAGTGTTAAGGAAAAACTAGGCTAGAAGGGGTATGCATATAAATTTTCTCAAGGAAGTCGCCGTTGAGAAAGATATTCTTGACATCCATTTGAAAAAGAATCTATTTCTGAATTGGAGTGATGACAAGAAGAGTAAGAATACATGTGAGTCTAGCTACTGTAGCAAATTGGAAAAATCGGATATTATAATCCCTATATTAACACAGGGAAATATTAAAAAAAATTATCACATTTAATATCTAGTTCCTTTAAGCCGGATCGACCCGTATTAACATTAAAATAATATATTGAAGTATAAATAAATCATATTTAAATATGATTTCCTCTTTCTGTGTTTCAACTTCAAAAATGGTATTTCTCGAGGCGTGATTTGAGTATGCTCTTCCGAGAGCGTCTGAACACGATTAGGAACTGGTAGTGGAGAACAATTCTTACAGAAGTAACACATGTACATTACCTCTAATAGTATCCACATATAAAACTTTGAAGAAAAAAGTATTCTTAAAATTTCTAAGAATAATCTAATCTCAAAAATCTAAAGTAACCCTCATTTAAACCTAAGGTATAGTAAAATTTAAAACTCTAAGGTCATATTTGATAACCACTTAAATTTTAAGTGCTGAAAATTTTAAGTGTTGGAATTTCAAGTGTTGAAAATATCATAAGTTTATTTGATAAAATTAAAAATTTAGGTGTTAATTTTTAAGTGCTGAATTCTTTTGATCTATTTGATAAGTACAAAATTCAAAGACAAAAAATTATTTAACTTGTAGTACGACCCTTAAATTTAAATTTATACTAATAACAATCAAAGCTCCACAAAATCAAAGCACATCGACATCAAGTTTCTAATTGTTAAGCAAAAAATTCAGAGTAAAATAGTATATATAGAACATATGAAAACGAACTCCATGATTGCGAATTCATTCACTAAAGGATTACCCCTTAAGATTTTTCATGATCACACTGCTCATATGGATGCGGTTTTATTTGGTATGTTGGTTTAGTCGGAGTTTGTATTTTATTGAATGTTTTTTTGTTAGATACATATAATTGATTTTCTACAGAATAAAGTAGACGGTTTAAATTTTGTTTACTCTGAATTTATTCTTTCTGATTGTGGTTCAAATATAAGGAAAGAAAGATTAAAGATTAAGCTCGTACAGAATAAATGACCAGTTGGAAATAGGCATGTTTGGGATCATATTACAAGTAATTTCCTACTGCACATCCATACTTTATCTATGTTATTGTATGGTAATCATTGATGGATCTAGTTACAAATATGAATGTAACAAAGGTCACTTTTATCTCATGTTGGTATAGGAGTTGGATCATATTGTAACTAAGGAATATTTCAAAAAAGACGACACTTTTGCGCGCACTTAAGATTATGGAATATAACTGTCTTCGAAATTTCATATGTAGCCCAAGTGAGAGATTGTTAGAAAATTATTAATTTTCTATTGTGGATTCATATGATTAATTAAATAGTTATAATATGGGCTATCAATTTTATAGGGGACCAAATAAGTGATCTTATTACTGGGATTAGAAAACACTCAATAGGTATAGACTTTACTATATGTAGTTACCTATATTAGGCAATTAGAGTTGATGGGCCTAGATTGACCTAATATAAAAAAAAAAAAAAAAACATTAAAAGGATTATGGTTTCTAAGGTTAATCAAACGACTACTCATCTCTTCTTTCTCATCTAAAAGAGAGAACCCATTGAGGAATATCAAATGATTATTCTGTGAAAGATGTGACGACTCGGTTTTTCAGAGCCGCCACACGGTTTCTCCGCTTGGAGAATTAACACTAAAGTCTTTTGACTAAAATTTCATTCTATAAAATCCAATAAATTTTAAAATACGTTGGCGACAAGTAATTAATAATTCATTTTATAAAAATATTTTAATTTACAATTCGACAGCGATAATGATAATTATCGAATTTTTAATTTATTGATTTATCGATTCGATTTTACAACGGAGAATAATAAACACAATTATTACAATTTTAAATAGAAATTTCACTACAAATTCCCATGCGTCGTTCTCGTTCTTATTGGCCCTGCAATCAAAACTGTAGGGTTGTGAGTTGACACTCAATAGAACTCAAATTCCTCTAATACATGCATTTAATTAATACAACAAGTAAAACACATTGACATGATTTTCACATAATTTTTCACATAATCATAATTATTCCATGCGAACTAACAACGATAAATTCACCGACAATAATAACGTAAATTACCTAATAGACAAATTAAATACAAATATTAGAAGAGTTAGAAATTCTACTCGAAATCCGAGCCAAAATCTGAAATGGAATCGGAATAATTTTCTCACCAGAACATTCCATGTATTAGTAAACTGTAACTTTATTTATTTTTTTCTTTTTAATCTCTATATGCATATATCTATATATATAAAGAAGCAAAATGGTTATTATTATTATTATTATTATTATTATTATTATTATTATTATTATTATTATTATTATCATTATCATCGTGATGAAATGTGTCATATATATATATATATATATATATATATATGTCACCCCCCACCCCGGACACCCGTTACCTATGGGGCCGGCATAACATTGACACGACATCCTCTGAGGGACAAACCAACTAGAAAGCAACAGTAAACAATCATAATTATATAATCACCAAAATCAAGCTATAAACATTTTCTCTAACTAGGGACACACCCGTCCCTGAATTTTTAATAACAAAAAAAAAAATAAAAATAAAGGATAACAACAACAATGAACCTCTCCTAGGTTCGCCTCAGGCAGCACCTCCCAAAATACTCCCTCGCTATACCATTGCCGGACTCTACCTAGTGCCAGTAGGGGACCGACTCCTAGCTATTTCACCTGCGAGTGTACTGTCTTCTTAATAAAAATATTTTTACATAACAATACATTCTAAATAATACATCATTTAAATATGGATTAAGCATAAGTATTTAGATGTCACATAGCGTGTAAAAGTCTTCACAATATATGTAGTGAAAATAAAGCAATATATATATAAGTTCCATTTCAAAACCATCTAGTATGAATATCATACCGATCATCACAATAAATAATAAATCAACCAGTATAAATAAACATCACATCTCAAACCACCACTCCACCACAACACATACTGGCTAGCCATAGTGATCGTTTTAACCTCACGATCGGGAGTTGCAACGGTACCGTAACATTCGTAGAAATGTCTTCCTACGAAATATCCACACCCCTTTTGGGGAGAAATATAATCCACACTCCTTACGGGGAGAAATATAATCCACTCATATCTAACGAAAATTATTTTTAAGCCTTCTTTTAGAAACCAACACAATTCCAAAAACTTGCTTGATTCATATCATTTATGAACTCGTAATGTGTAAGTAAATACATATGTCATCATATATATATACAGAAAATAGTTTGGCAAGAAGATAATACACTCACCTCGCTTCTTGTGCTACAATAACAGTACCGTCCAAAGCCTACCGGGATGTTGACGTTTGCGAACCTAGTCATGATAGGGCCTAAATTAATATTTTATGTAAAATAATCAAATCGTGCAATGCAGACCCTAAATTCCGAAATTTTTCATTTCCCACATTTTACTTATGAAAATTACTATTTCGGGTAATTTTTATTTCATTAAAATAATTGCATAAAATTTAGTGATACACATGGTCCCAATTTATTATTCCGATTCCAAAATTTTTATGTTAGAATTCAATTCAATAAACTGAAATAAACTTAACGGAAAACGTTACTCATTCCGAATCGTTCACGGGCCGCAAAATGGGTTTTTAATTCTTATCGAGGTGGTTTGTGCAAATTCTTTTTTTTCTTTTTTTTTTTCTTTCCCTTTTTCTTCCTTCTTTTTTTTTTTTTTTTTTTTTCTTTTTCCTGTTTCCGTTTTCTGTTTGTGCTCCGCCCGCCGACAACACCACCGGCCGACCAACCCCCCCTGCCGGCGACGCACCAGCTACCATAACAGTTTCCAGCAACACACCCATGCACACGCATACACACACTAATCAACACACTACACACATACATACACTATCCTACACTCTTGTCGCCGGTCGAACTGGGTAAAACACACACACAGGCATAACACTGAACCGAAACGCCCCCACACACGATTGCCGAGGGTCGACGGACAACGACCCGAACAACACTCCCACATACCCACATTCTACCGTATTGAACCGAAACAGAGGACGCCACAAGCATGCACCGCCGTAGCGGTGACACACACCGTCGGCCACGTCGTGGCGACGATCGCTCACGCATGCAGTCAAGGCAACACACACATACACACGCTGCACGAAACAAGAATCAGAATACATACACTTCATCGAAACGCCACCGTCGGACGAAACCAAAATCCACCGGCGATCCTATCGCCGATCACATACACATGCATGCACACACCTACTAGAATGATTAATTAAATATGTATAAGTACTCACCAGATCGAAGATCGTCGACAAGCTGAACAACTGAACCCAACGTTCGCTCACCGGCGATGCACCCGTCACGCCGTTGACGACCTACCCCACCGACTGAACCACTTTCGCTCTCCCTTGAAATTGACGGAGACACCTCCACGATCACGCATACGAGCAATAGCCATGACCACCCTGCCGGAGAAACACCGACTCAAGGAAGTCCGACCACCCCTTTTGTGCTCCGGTTCTCTCTCTCTCTCTCTAGAATTTTTTTTTCTAATTTCAAACTTGATGGAGGCTGTTTGATCACTGCCCATGCACAAGTATGTATATATTGCATGGATTACGTGGTGGAAAACATTCCTAACCTGCCACGTTGCCTCTCCGTTCTTCTCCCTTCTGGCGGTCTCACACGCACGGCGTATGCGTGTGTGTGTGTGTGTGTATATATATATATATATATATATATATGTTTTTAAAAAAAAAATGTTAAATTACTCTTTCCCCCCTCTAATTTCTTAAAGTCTTCTTTTTGAGTTCAATTCAACATTTATAAGTTTCTAAAATTGTAATTTGATCCCTAACATTTTCAATTTTTTATTTTTAATTGGTAATAAGCATCTCAAGTTGAGAGTAATGTTTTTAAATTTGCAAATTGGACCCCCAAGTTTTGATTTGAGTTCTTAATCAATAAAATTTTTATCTAAAATTTTCTAATGCTCTAAAATGCAATTATTTATGACGTACGTTTTACGATTTAGGTTTTACAATATATATATATTATGTGTTGTCTTCATTTCATGAAGACAACACATTTTAATATTTATATTACTTTTTATTATTTACATAAATATCCCTCTTAAAATAAGAAAATATTAATTATACCTCAAGACTCTTAAAATATATATTTTAAATAGCATAATAATCCCAAAACTTTTAAAATTAATATTCAAACTCCAAATATTATCAAAAATTATTTTTACCATAAATTTGCAAAATAATCCCAAAAGTATTAAACTTATATAAAATAATATTTTTCAAAAATATAAATTTTCAGGGTATTACAATCTACCCCCTTTAAATAAATTTCGTTCAAAACGGTAATAATTTAGAATCGCACTGCATGGTCATGTTAGTCACACTCAATTCTAGAACAATTATACTTTACGTAGGATTCCATAATCGAAAGTCACCCATAATTCATATTCGTCAACATTCATTCCACTCATCGAAACATTCTCATTCGCAGTGGCTCACGTTATATCCAACAACATACAGACATGATGCACTTTACTCGGTAACACCTAGCATAAATAACCAATTGCCAAATAATCTTATATTTCTAAATACTTTCGTTGTGCTACTCTGATAAAAATAGTAATAAATAATAATATATCTTTAAAATATCATGATAATCTTAATGGATTGGGGTCTATCTCAATTCTAAGAGGTCTACGACCTCAATAATTTTTCCACTTAGCATGGCTTTTCAAGTCTACTGTCATATCCCATAACTAGCATTTATCATTTTTATCCAACATTTCAAGCTAACGTATTTGCAACAACCAACGTCATAAGCTATAGATAGCCCCAAATTCTTCGTGGACTATCCCGTGAGACTAAAATAATCATCTCCAATATCCATATTAAAATTCCGATAATCTCGTAAATATTTTCATAAATATCAATACAATCCAAACTTCAAATAACGGATATTATGAAATACGTCCCAACACATGAATATGTCTTAACCATATAAATATATCTCAAAAAATATTAATACATTTCAGAGATATAAATACACCCCAAACCGCCTAAATACGTCTCAATCACACAAATACGTGACAACCACATAAATATGTCCCAAAATACTCAAATACGTCTCAATCATATAAATATATCTCAAAACACATAAATATAACCAAACCACATAAATACACATGTCACAAACGTGTAACTATGTCTTAACCACCCAAATATGTTTCAAACACCGAAATACGTGTCAAACTATATAGACCAAATACATCCCAAATCATATAATTAAGTCTCCAAACTTACGTAATATAATAAGTTCAATACTAAATTCAATACTCGCGTAAATTATAAAAAAAAAATATTACATAAAGCCCCAACTCGCATTTTTAGAACACTAATTAAGCTTAAAAATTCAAATTAACATTTCAAAATAATAATTGGTCCCCGATAGTTTCACAATGACCCCACGATCCGCCTCTACCAATCATTAGTAATGGACCAATATCTATCCAAATTATTTTTATGGGTGTATTGTCTTCGTAGTATAAAAGTATTTTATGGATTAAGTATTTTTTTTTTTATCAAAATCCACTTTCCAATAAAATATAGCCACACTGGGCAATATCCAAATATCATCATAACAGAACAATTAAATTTAAATTAATTAGTCAACTCACTTGTATATAATAACATAACATACTTCCTTACTAGTCATAGTATCGTTTTACCTCACAATCAGGAGTTATCATATCCACCCTATAGGACTTGCCTAAAAGGTAACAACATATATAATATATCCACCCTGCAGAACTTGCCTAACAGGTAACAACATATATAATATATCATATATCCATCATGTAGGACTTACCTGACAGGTAACAACATATATAATATATCCACTCTGCAGGACTTGCCTGACAGGTGATAATATGTAAAGGTCCGATTTCCCAGGACCGCCACTTGGTTTCTCCCCTTGAAAAATTAACACTAAATAATTTATTCTATGTAAATCCGAGAAATTTTACAACCAACAACGACAGTTTTATTTATCGACGACGATAATTTCACTAAATAATCAATATTTTATTTATTAAAAATCTGAGAAATTCAGAACATTTTTTTTTTTTTATTTTAAAATTCCAATTTTGCGGCTCCAATTCCATGCTACCAAGTATCATCTATCTAGTCAATCGACATTTTGTTTACAACACGAATCTGACAAATTTTACAATTACGACGATAATCATAATTATTGAAGTATGATTATATAATTATAATTATATAATCTTAGCATATTAATATAATCATAATTATTGAAGTATGATTATATAATTATAATTATATAATCTTAGCATATTAATATGTCCAAATTGAGACCCAAGGGGGACCAAACCAAAATTGGGTGAATTAACACTAAAGTCGATTGACCGAATTTTAATTCTATAAACTCTGATAAATTTTATAATGCGACGGCGATAATAATAGTGATCGGATTTTCGAGCCGATATTACAGCAGTGAATAATAAATACAATTTTTTTTACAATTAGAAATTCTAATATAATTCTCGATTTTACAAAGTGATTCATGAAGGTGAATATTTATCAAAGTGAAATAATAGTAATACTGTCAAAATATTAATATTAATATTCTCCTTATTAATAAATTAGTATTCTCCTTATTAATAATGTTGGTATAACCAATAATAGGGTGGATCCGGAACGTCCAATATCTCAATATAATATAAATTTCGGAAGTGAAATAATGGTAATACTGGTCAGGGTTTGTGCTCTGATCATACATGACTTTTCATAAATTTCAATATTTACTTATGGTCATACATAATGGTAATATATGTGTAATAATTCTAATTTATTATTATACTAATTTATTTTATAGACCACATCATTTATGCGTATAAATGATATGTTTATCAGAACCGGTCCGGGGGTATTTGACGTTTCACAAATATCGAATTGATCGATTCAATTTCTACAACCGTAAATAATAAATTCAACTATTACAAATTAAGTAGAAATTCAATTGAAATTTTTGTCACCGCATTATTTTTAAATATCTAAATAAATTCTCAGTGCCAGTCAATTTAATATTAACGTTTAAATTTGTAATTTAATATACAATTACAATGACAATTATAATTATCTGTTTAAATTTTACAATACGACGAAAATAATTATATTCAATTTATCGCGTCAATTTTTATAATAGTAAATATTAACTATAATTATTATAAACAGAATTTCTTATGTAATCCCCATCGTCGTTTCGCTCTCACCGGCCCTGCAATCAAAACTGTGGGGTTGTGAGTCAACGTTCAGTAGAATTCTAATCCCTCCAATACGTGCATTTAATTTATATAACAAATAAAACATCTTAACATAATTCCCATATAATTCTCACATAATCATAATTATTTTATGAAATTTAACAGTTAAAATTCAATAATAATAATAGTATAAATCACACAATAGAAAAATTAAATACATATATTAAAATAGTTAAAAATTCTACTTGAAATCATAATTTTGAAACTATTTCTCCCAAATTTTCTCGTTCTCTTCTCCTCATCTTTCATTCCTTCTCTTCATTTTCTTCTGCTATGTTTCATCACCAAGCCTCAAACACCCCCCCCCCCCCTATGTATCTCTCTTTCCTATGCATATATATAAAGTAGATAGGACCCATAATGATATTATAATTTTCTATTTTTTTTTTCTTCCTCTACCGAGTGCGTACGTGTGTGTGATTTCAAAGAACCAAAGGCTCTCTCCTACTTGTATTCTAATGTTCACATATATCTATATGTATATATATATATATATGGATATAATATTTATGACATATATATTAATTTAATCTTTTCCTTTTTACATTTTCCTTAGTTTCTTTCCACTTTGTCTCCTTGTTTGCATCGTGTAATGTGATCCCTTTCCTTTTCCCTTAATTCTATCCATGTGATACACACACATATAATACAATATATATACATATATATACACACACATATATATACAATCTCCTAATTCCCAAGCCCCCTTTGGTTTCCCTTTTTGTGTTGTCCTTAAGCCCAAGAAACTCCTAGTTCTATCATGTTTTTATTTTATAATTTTTGTGTGTTGTGTTGTCTTGGGAGTTGAGACAACACAAACTCCCTACATGTCATATATACATATATACTATTATTTACACAAAGGTCCCCTACATTTACATAATATTATAGTTACACCTAAAAATTACATGCACAACTACCAAAAAAAAATCACTAAAATTCATTTTGTACTTTAAAATCCAAATAATTACAAATAACCTCAAAAAGTAGCAACCTTTTTTTTTATTTTTTATTTTTTATTTTTGAATAAAGTATTATTTTTAAATATACATATTTCAGGGTATTACATAATATATATAATATATCCACCCTACAGGACTTACCTGACAGGTAACAACATATATAATATATTCACACTGTATAATATATATAATATATTCATCCGACAGGACTTGCCTGATAGGTAACAACATATATAATCTATTCACCCTGTAGGACGTGCTTGACATGTAACAACATATATAATATATATAATATGTGATGACCCGGTTTCCCAGGATCGCTACTCCTATTTTTTCAATAGAGAATTTCTACCCAAAACGAATAACCGATATTTTATTAGGTGTAAATCCGAACAAATTTCATATACTACGGCGACAAATTTCTTTTATGCATATATCGACAACGATAATTAAAATTATATTCAAAACAAATTTGTTATCCAACTCTGTATCGAATATAATAATCGGTTTTATTTATATACCAATTTGGTGTATACTATTTATCAATTTATAACCAAAACCGACTGGTTGAATTTCCAATCTATAAAATTCAATAACTTATAATACTGGCGATAATTTTAGTTGCCGATTTTACGACGATAATTATTAAATATAATAATCACCATTTAAATACAATTAAATAAAATCAATCATCTATTTTAATTTAATCCGCAAATTATATATATATAGCAACAAAAATTTAGAAATTTAATAATTTATAAAAAAAACCGTATATTTAATAGTTCCAAAATTTAAAGATTTTTTTAAAACCAATCGACCGAATTTAACTTCTAGAAAATCCAATAGCTTTTTGAGTATGTCGGCGACAAATAATTAATAATTCAATGTATAAAAATGTTTCCAATTTACAATTCAATAGCAACTAATAATTATCAAACTCATAAGTTTAAAACCGAGTTTCCAACATTTGATCAAATTCGATATCTTGAAACACTTATATTAAAACCGAATGTTCGATATTTTCAAAATAAAGAGATTTCACAACAACTATGTTAATTATACTTAACGTTTCCTCCGATGACAACAATGAATAATAATTACAATTTTTACAAATCGAAATTTTAAATAAATATATATTTTCGTCGTTTTGTCCCAGCCGACCAAAAATTATGGAGTTGTGAGTCAACGCTCAGTAGAACTCTAACCCCTCTAATACATGCATTTAAATTAATATAACACTTAAACCACATTAGCATGCTTGTCACATAAATTCCACATTGTCCAAATTATTTCATGTAATTAAACAGGTAAAATATGACAACGATTAACTAGATAATTTCATAATCACACCATGAGACAATTAAATACATATATAAAGAGAGTTCGGAATTCTACCTGTTCCGAATCGTCCATTTGCCGCGAGATGAATTTATTGGAGTTGTTTGTGTAATTTTTGCTTTTCACTTTTTTTTTTTCTTTTTTTTTTTCTTTTTTTTTTTCCTCTTTCTTTTCCCGTTTCCTGTTTTCTCTTCTGTTTCTCGCCCATCACCGTTGCGGCGAAGGATCCACTGCCGCGACGAACACCACCCCGTTCCCTGCTCTGCTTTGCTCACCGGATTCTCACCGCCGCCCCCACTGCCGCTGCGACAGCTACCGCAACTGATGTCACACACAGAGCACACGGTCAATTTTGTTTCTGTTTCGGTTTTGCGTTGGGCTCCGCCGACGTCACTTTCTCTCATATTTTTGTTTTCCGTTCATTCAGTTCTCGCCACCGACGTTCTCTCTCTCACTGACTCTCACTCCTCCTTCACCGACCGGCGGCGACCAACAACCGACTCACACCCCTACAACGGACGACCACACCCCCGACCGGAGCACACACACATACCCTTCGAAACACACACACATGCAACCAAAACACACACACACACGCAACCAAAACACACATGCACACTTACCGGCGATGGCGACGATCACCTTTACACCCACGCTAACGACACCCATCAGACTGATTAGCGCCGAATACACACACACCACACGAAACACTTACCCCAGACGACTGATCGCCACCAACCGCCCCTACATCGTCGACTGCTAACCACCCACGCCACCAACCACTTTCACTACCAGAGGAACGCCCACACCGATCAATACACACACACTGACTGCTCTCTTTCCTTGAAATTTGATGACGACACACAACCACACGAAGAACACGAACACACACACACAACCGTCGATGAACAGCAACACACACACACACACACAACACACATACCGCCAGCGAACCATGACGACGAACCCACGTTGGACTGCCTTCTCTCTCTCTTCGTTTTTGGATTCTTCTTTTCGCCTTTTTTTTTTTACTGTAATGTGTATGAGTTTATATATGTGTGTGTATGTGTGTGTGTGTGTGTGTGTTGAAAAAGAGGCCCAAGCCCCATACCGACCTTACCTTCTTTTTTTTTTTTTATATATATATATATCTTTATCTTATATATATATATATATATTAATTATTTTTAAATTACATTAACCTCCCCCTAATTAAGAATTTAAAATCATTTTAGTCCAAAAATTTACAATTTGTATTTTGAAAATTGCTAATTAACCCCTCAAATTTTAAACTAAATTATAAATAACACAATCTACCCCATGTTTTCCTAAATGTGTGAAAATGCGTCTTAAATAAAAATTAGGGTCTTACAACCCTTCCCCCCTAAAAGAAATTCCGTTCCGAAATTTTCGTTCAAAACCGAAAGTCACTCAAAATTCGTAACCGTCAAATCATTTCTGCACATCATAACATTTTCATTCGCAGTGGCCCACATTATATCCAATAACCAACAAACAGGGTGTACTTTGGTCGGTAACACCTAGCACAGACAACTAACTGTCAAAGAATCTCATGTTCTCAAATGCTTCCACTGCACTACTTTGATAAAATAACAATAAATACAATATATTCTTAAAATATCAAGGTAGTCTCAGTGGGTTGGATCTATCTCATTCCGACAGTAATTTTTCCATAACCAACATTTATTTCATTTTATCTGACATTTCCAGTCAACTAATTAGTAACAATATTTTCATCCAACATTTAAACCAACAATGCTTATAACCAATATCGTAGCAACAAATAACCCAAACTCCACCTGAACTGGCCCGTGAGACCAAAAATCATCAATCTCAATATTTATATCAAAATTTTCAACAATCTCATAAACGTTTTATAAAAATTACCATAATCTAACTTTAAATAATAAATTTTCCGCAATATGTCAAAATTACATAACTGTCTCTCAAAACACATAAATATCACCAAACCACATCAATGTGTATCAAATTACGTCAAACAGGTCATCCATAAGAATTTCCTTCATGCCTCCATATTTAATCAAGTCTCTGACAAGGCCAAGCGCCTCAAATACGTCTCAATTCACATATAAATATGTATCGAAATATATAAATACGTCCCAACTATAAAAATCCAATATGTCATAAAAAGTCAATAGTCAATGTATATAAAAATATCATATCAATAAATTTCTAACATACTCATCAACTCAAGAATAATTCAGATTATCCTTTCCCCATGAAATCCCAATGACCCTACATTCCAACTCCGCATAATGTTAGTAGTGGACCAATACATATAATTGAGTTATTTTTATTGGTATACTGTCTTCGTAATATAAAAGTATTTTATAGATCAATTTTTTATCAAAATCCACTTCCCAATAAAATATAGTCACACCGGGTTGTATTCAGATCTCAACAAAATATCACCAACTCACTGTCAATAATAAAATCTCAACCAAATATCTTCAATATAAAACCGATTTTAGATTGATAAATCAACTCATGTGTATATCATAAAATAACATACTTCCTTACTAGCCATATAATCGTTTTTACCTCACGATCGAGAGTTGCAACCGTACCGTACCATCCATAGGTTTTGCACTCCTGACGGGTCAATCAACTACATGTATAACTAATCCTCCTGACAGGTCATAATATCAACAACCACCTGTCGGACTATTCTCCTAACAAGTCATAATATAATCAACTACCTACAAGATATGCCCTCCTGACAGGTCATAATCGACCACCTGTAGGACCGATACTCATGACAAGTTAATAACATAATCAACCACTTGCAGGACGTGCCTTCCTAATAGGTCAAAATTATCCCGTAGGACATGCCCTCCTGACAAGATCAAAACTATGGCATAGTTGGACAAAAATCACTTCTTACATTTAAAACCTATTTGATCCACATAAGTCACAAAATCGTCCATTTTAACAAACACATTTTTCCACAATTTATATAAAAATATAATTTTGTAAAATTTACCTAGAAGACAATACACTCACTTTTATCGGTGTACTGTCTTCATAATAAAAATATTTTATGGATTAAGTACATTTATTAAACACCACAATTTCAAAAAATAGTATCATATATCGCATCCCATGTTGGAAACCAATTTTCACTACCACCACTATAATGAAATAATATATGTAAAACACTCAATCTACATATTTTAAGTCAACCAATCCAACATTTTAAGTCAACCCATTTAAGATAATATATGTAAACCAAATAATTCAGGCAGTTCATCGTATAATAAAATACTGCACACCACCTCCTACTAGCCATATGATCATTTAACCTCATGATCGAGAGTTACGACAGTACCGTGACCTGTACAACTGTATCATCTAATTTGATTAACAGTGTCAGGGCCATTTACTCTCCCCAATAGTAGGGGTACCACCCGTAAAATTTACCCTCCTAACGGGTCAATCAACCACCTACCAGACTAATCTGTCGGACAAGTCATAATCAACCACATGCAGGACTACCCTCCTGACAAGTCATAATAATCAACCATCTGCAGGATTATCCTCCTGACGGGTCATAATAATCAACCACCTGCAGGACTATCTTCCTAACGGGTCATAATATAATCAACCATCTGTAGGACTGACACTCCTAACGGGTCATAATATCAACAACCACCTGCCAGACTAACCCTCCGGACAGATCATAATATCTCGCAACGTAATCAACCACCCGCAGGACGTGCTCTCTTAACAGGTCAAAATCATCTCGCAGGACATACCTTCCTGACTGGATCCAAACTATGGCTTAACAAGATAATAAAATCATTTTTGTCACTTTTTTAAAAAAAAATTACTTGATCCATGAATCATTGTAAACTGTCCATTTTATCAACACTTATTTTTCCATACTTTAATACGAAAATATATTTTCACGATTTATATAGAAGACAACACACACCTTTATAGTAATAACTCCAATTCAAAGACAATTTCCTATGGTCCACGACTAACACGGCACTCACCCAGACTTATTTGACTTATTATAGATAAGTTACATTAATCCACCGCCCTCTCAAATATTAATATGTTCAAAGTGAAATTATAGGGACCAAAGTGAAATTACGGTACTAACATATTGGTGCAAAGTGTCCAACCACCCAAAAACATAATGGAGACGTCAATGGCTATATGTATATTATTAATCCCACCGCTAGATATTAATATTCTTATCCACAACCACACATTGGAGTTCATTCACTATCACATGTTAGTACCAATAAACTGCCCAATGTTTCATTTATAAACTTCCGAGAATTTTATCACTTAATCGAATAAATTTTTTTTTTTCAACATCATTGGTTTATGAAAATTCTCACAAGCGTAGCTTAGTATCTAGTCCCCAATTTATCAAGTTAATGTTAATATTAACAATTTAATAGGATCAAATGGAATCTACAGGGATCAAATTATGCACAAAGGTCCACATAATCAATTAAACAGGTATACAAGTATGAGTCATTACAGTCTCAGTCAATTGTAACACGTAAACAATCACCAGATTAAACCTAGAGTTAGCTTATCAAAACTTACAATTTACAATTTAATTGTCCCATGAATTGTTTATTGTAATTCATTATTTTTTTATTTTATTTTTTCACTTTTATTTTGCGATTTCTACTAAAATTATTATTTTCATATTAAATAATTTATTATCAATGATGGGTATCATAACCCCGTCTCAGGGCAGTTGCAAACCCCGCTCTGATACCAACCTGTGATGACCCGGTTTTTCAGGACCGCTACTCCGGTTTCTCCTATAGAGAATTTTTACCCAAAACGAATAACCGATATTTTATTAGGTGTAAATCCGAACAAATTTCATATACTACGGCGACAATTTTTTTTTATACATATATCGACAACGATAATTAAAACTATATTCAAAACAAATTTTTTATCCAACTCTGTATCAAATATAATAATCGGTTTTACTTATATACCAATTTGGTGTATACTATTTATCAATTTATAACCAAAATCGACTGGTCGAATTTCCAATCTATAAAATTCAATAACTTTTATAATACTGGCAATAATTTTAGTTGTCGATTTTACGACGGTAATTATTAAATATAATAATCACCATTTAAATACAACTAAATAAAATCAATCATCTATTTTAATTTAATCTGCAAATTATATATATAACGACAAAAATTTAGAAATTTAATAATTTATAAAATAAAAAAAAAAAACCGTATATTTAATAGTTCCAAAATTTAAAGATTTTTTTAAAACCAATTGACCGAATTTAACTTCTAAAAAATCCAATAACTTTTTGAGTATGTCGGCGACAGATAATTAATCATTCAATTTATAAAAATATTTTCAATTTACAATCCAGTAGCAACTAATAATTACCGAACTCATAAGTTTAAAATCGAGTTTCCAACATTTGATCAAATCTAATATCTTAAAACACTTATACCGAATGTTCGATATTTTCAAAATAGAGAGATTTCACAACGACTATGTTAATTATACTTAATGTTTCCTCCGATTACAACAATGAATAATAATTACAATTTTTACAAATCGAAATTTCAAATAAAAATATCTCCTCGTCGTTTTGTCCCAGCCGACTCTGCAACCAAAAACTATAGGATTATGAGTCAACACTCAGTAGAACTCCAACCCTTCTAATACGTGCATTTAAATTAATATAACACATAAACCACATTAGCATGCTTGTCACATAAATTTCACATCGTCCAAATTATTTCATGTAATTACACAGGTAAAATATCACAACGATTAACCAGATAATTTCATAATCACACCATGAGACAATTAAATACATATATTAAGAGAGTTCGAAATTCTACCTGTTCCGAATCGTCCGTTTACCACGAGATGGATTTATTGGATTTTATTGGGGTTGTTTGTATAATTTTTGCTTTTCCCTTCTTTTTTTTTTTTTTTCTTTTTCTTTCTCTTTCTTTTCCCGTTTCTGTTTTTTGTTCTGTTTCTCGCCCATCACCGCTGCGGCAAAGGATCCACCGCCGCGGCGAACGCCACCCCGTTCCCTGCTCTGCTCTGCTCAGCTCAGCTCACTGGATTCTCACCGCCACCCCCACCACCGCGACGACGGCTACCGCAATTGATCTCACACACACAGCACACGGTTGATTTTGTTTCTGATTCGGTTCTGTGTTGGGCTTCGCCGACGTCACTTTCTATCCTGTTTTTGTTTTCTGTTCCTTCAGTTCTCACCGCCGACGACAAGTCTCACCGCCGACGTTCTCTTTCTCACTAACTCTCACTCCTCCTTTACCAACCACCGGCGACCAACAACCTGCTCACAGCCCTACAACGGACGACCACACCCCCGATCAAAGCACACACACATACCCTTCGAAACACACACACCCACAACCGAAACACACATGCACACTTACCGACGATGGCAACGATCACCTTTACACCTACGCCGACGACACCCACCGGACTGATTAGCGCCGAACACACACACACCACACGAAACACTCACCCGGACAACTGATCAACACCAACCGCCCCTACACCATCAGCTGCTAACCACCCACGCCACTAACCACCTTCACTGCCGAAAGAACGCCCACACCGATCAACACACATACACCGACTGGTCTCTCTCCTTGAAATTTGACGACGACACACACCCACATGAAGAACACGAACACACGCACACAACCGTCGATGAACAACAACACACACACCGCCGGCGAACCATGACGATGAACCCACGCCAGACTGCCTTCTTTCTCTCTTTGTTTTTGGATTCTTCTTCTCTCACCTTTTTTTTTTTTTTTGTTGTTGTTGTAATGTGTATGAGTTTATGTGTGTGTGTGTGTTGAAAAAAAGGCCCAAGCCCCATACCAACCTTACCTCTTTTTCTTTCTTTCTTTTTTTTTTTTTTTTTTTTTTTTTTTATCTTATATATATATATATTAATTATTTTCAAATTATATTAACCTCCCCCTAATTAAGAATTTGAAATCATTTTAGTTCAAAAGTTTACAATTTGCATTTTGAAAATTGCTAATTAACCCCTCAAATTTTAAACTAAATTATAAATAACACAATCTACCCCATATTTTCCTAAATGAGTGAAAATGCGTCTTAAATAAAAATTAGGGTCTTACATAATATATTCACCCTGCAAGACGTGCCTAACAGGTAATAATATATATAATATATTCACCCTGCATAATTTGTCTGACAAGTAACAATATATATCCACATCTCGTAGGACTGACCCTCCTGACGAGAAGACAACTATGGCATAACAAGATAATAAAAATAATTTTTTCACCTTTCAAATTTTGATTGATCCATTAATCATCATAAAACTATCAATTTTCAATAACACTTTTTTTCTAATTAAATATGAAAATATAATTTCACAATTTATATAGAAGACAACAAACACTTTTAAATTAATACTCTCAATTCAACGATAATTTCTATAGTCCACAGCTAACCCAATACTCACCCAGGCTTATTTAACTTATTATTGGTAAGTTACATTAATCAATCGCCACCTAAAATGTTAATATGTTAAAATTGAAACTGTAGGGATCAAAGTGATATTTTGGTTAAACTACGAGGATGCAAAGAGCAATCAATTCTATCCTAAGTTGACTATTGCCGCATGGCAGAAACAAGAAAACGGGACTCATTTTCTAGTGATAATGGGTGAGGTAAGTGTGAAAGAATAGATTCATAAAGCTTCTCCCCATAATGATATTCAAGTGCTTCAAAGCAACCAAGATTTTTCATCTAGGAAATGTTGTCGTGTTACTTGTGCCACCAAGTTAATAGAATCATATCCGATATTAGAGCTTGTCTATATCATATCTGGAAAATCCTTCAAATTCGAATCCCTACCATGCAAGCAAAAACTAAGTGCTAACATAAAGGGCTTCACAAGCCCATGCCAAATGCAAATACATCTAGACATTTTAGCGCAGCATATGTCCTTTATGAACTAACACCTCACAGATTTAGTCATTTTGCTTTTGTTCATCTAGGACGAAAGATATCCAGAATACATTATTGACATTCAACTCAATCCAAGTTCCACTGACTGGTCAAGACAAGATCCAACATATAGCCTGGCTAGCTTATCAATTTTTTGGTCATTAGAATACGATCAATCCTAAAAAGAGAAAACCTCACTCGTCTTGCTACGAATAATCTCATTTTCCCTTCTGATTATTGTAATCAATCAGGCCCTTAGCCGCTAAATGCATAAGTAACAATAAAAAAAAATTATACTAAAATTATTTTTAATATTACTTAATTTATTTACCTACTAATAGTAGAATAAAAAGACAATATCAACCATGAAACAAGAAGAAAAGAAGAAAGAATACGTCAAATATTTCTAACAATACAGGCATAAATAACCCCACACGTTCTTCCATTTTATAGGAGCAACCCATTTTAAACCGCAATTATGGATGGAGTAGGTATGGGAAATTACAATGCAACCACTCCAAGGGACGAGGGTGAAAGGAGTATATCCAATTAAAGGATAGTGAAAATAAATGTTCTATGCTAAGGGGAAGAAAATACTCTTTTAAATAGTTACCCGGCGATAGTGGTATCGTGGTAATATACAATTACTATTAGGAAGTACTATATTACAAAGTTAACTTGCAAGCTAGAATAAAATGAGTCTTCCGATGCGGATTTATATTGTAATCAGACCATCACAAGCAACATCCAAAAAAGGTTATGTTTAACATCTATAAAAGCAAATCAATTGTATAAATCAAATGTATAAAAAAAAAAAAAAATTAGTATTACTTCATTTATTATGAATAATAGGTATCATAACTCTAGCCTAGGGCAGTCGCAAACCCCGCTCTGATACCACCTGTGACGACCCGATTTACCAAGACCGCCACACAATTTCTCCGCTTGAAGAATTAACACTAAAGTCGATTGACTAAAATTTCATTCTATAAAATCCTATAAATTTTAAAATGCGTTGGTGACAAGTAATTAATAATTCATTTTATAAAAATATTTTAATTTACAATCCGGCAGCGATAATGATAATTATCGAATTTTTAATTTATTGATTCGATTTTACAATGGAGAATAATAAATATAATTATTACAATTTTAAATTGAAATTCCACTACAAATTCCAATGTGTTATTCTCATTCTCACCAGCCTTACAATCAAAACTGTAGGGTTGTGAGTCGACGCTCAGTAGAACTTCAACCCCTCTAATACGTGCATTTAATTAATACAACAAGTAAAATACATTGACATGATTTTCACATAATTTTTTACATAATCATAATTATTCCATGCGAACTAACAACGATAAATTCACTGACAATAATAACGTAAATTATCTAATAGACAGATTAAATACAAATATTAGAAGAGTTAGAAATTCTACCTGAAATTCGAGTCGAAATCTGAAATGAAATCGGAATAATTTTCTCACCAAAATATTCCTTGTATTAGTAAACTGTAACTTTCTTTTTTTTTTCTTCTTTTTAATCTCTATATGCATATGTCTATATAGAGAGAGAAGCAGAATGGTTATTATTATTATTACCGTGACGAAACGTGTCATGTTAAGTATATATATATATATATATATTATTTTTTATTATTTACGTAAATATCTCCTTTAAAATAAAAAATAAAAAATATTAATTATACTTCAAAACTCTTAAAAATATATTTTAAATAGTATAATAGTCTCAAAACTTTTATAATCAATTTAAAATTAATATTCAAACCCCAAAAATTATCAAAAATTATTTTTACCGTAAATTTTCAAAATAGTCCCAAAAATATTAAACTTATATAAAATAATATTTTTCAAAAATATAAATTTCTAAGGTATTATAGAAAATCTCTACCCCAACGATTCATTGTCATGGATTCAAGTAGGCTTGTTTATATGTTAAAGAACTTTTGATAATTTGACATGTTGTTTTGGGATTAAGAATTCTATTGAGATTTATGAATTATTCCTAATAAAGTTAGCCTAAATTGTTGGAGACCAGCTTTCAACAATACAATACCGACTAGGAAAAATAGAAGGGCAAAATACATTTTAAACCCTTTAACTATTGACACATTTCTATGTAGTCCAATAAATTTTTTCGTTTCAGTTTAAACCTTCTAAATATACACTCAGTTTTAAATGACCTTTCTGCTATATTTTTCATCCAATCTAACATAAATTAGGGGTGCAATTTTTTTATTTTTTATTTTTATTTTTATTTTCTTCTTTCTTCATCTCCCCCCCCCCCCCCCCTCCCCCTCCCCCACCCCCACCCCCACCCCCACCCCCACCTCTCTCTCTCTCTCTCTCTCTCTCTCTCTCTCTCTCTCTATCACTGAACCCTCTCTCCCTCCCTCCCTCCCTTTTCTTCTCCCCACCGAACACAGGGGGTGTGGCACCGTCTATGTCCGGCGAGAAGAGAGAGAGATGAAGAAGGAAAAATAAAAGATAAAAATAAAAGAAAAATGAAAGAAAAAATAGTAAAAATATCATTTTACCTCTCATTTCTGCTAGATTGGATGAAAAATATAACAAAATGACCATTTAAAACTGAGTGCGTATTTAAAGGGTTTAAATTGAATCAAAAAAAAATTATTAGACTACATAGAAATGTATCAATAGTTAGAGAGTTTATAACGTATTTTGCCCAAAATAAAATATCAAATTCCCAAATGTCTTTGGTCTTTGCCTTTTAATTATATTAAAGAGTTAAGGCATTTCAACTTAATATCAAATATCTACAACGATATTGATATAATTAAAAAATAATACCAAAATGCATTTTATTAATAATTGAGATTGAAATATTTTACAGATGGAAACCATATATGTAAGATTACAAGATTGACTATAGAGCTTATATCCAATAATCTCACACTAGCTATAGTCAATCGATACAGTATCTAATACCCATCTTTAATTAGAAGATATAGATCTAACAGCTATAAAGTCATAACCTTAGTTAGAGAATCTACTATGTTATTCGTTGTGTCTACTGTGTTGTCATCATTCTTCCTAATAATTTCGCAAATCAAATGGAACCATCGCTTTATGTGTTTGGATTTTTTTATAAGATATTGGTTCCCTTACTTGAGCTATATAGCACCATTGCTGTCACAATACAAAGGTATTAGTGATGTATTGGTTGAAATTACCTAAAGTTTAGTAATGAACTTCGTAATCCATATACCTTCCTTACCTGCGTCAGAAGTACAATGTAATCGGCCTCAGTGGTGGAATCCGCAATTCTAGTGTGTCTAGGAATATTGCTCCAAAAATTTACTTGTAAGATATTTTCAATTATAAAATTTACATTAATCATAGGCTAATACAAGTAAATATTTCTTTTTATATATGTATCTTGTTTTTTATACTTAGTTAATATTATGAATAATTAGTTAAATATAATATATATTTATTTTAGTTATTTGATTGTTTGATAACACTGAAAATTAAGTACTAAAAGATTAAGCACGGAATTTATTAAGTGTTTGAATATATTAAGTATTTATCATTTTAATACTTTTAGCTTCAAAAAAAATATTTTTGTAGAAATTGTTACCCCTAAAATAATTTTTATTATTTTATTTTTTTTTAAATATTTTTTCTCTCCAACTTATCTCTCTATTTTTTATCAGTTTAGTACTTTTTCTATCTATAATTGTTTGCATATAAATTTATTTATTTATTTGTAAAATTTTACAATATTAATTTTGAATGATAGCTGTGATAGATAGATGTTTGATTGTTTTAATTGACAAATACTAAAAAAATAAATGAATCACATATTATTTAAAATTTTGCTTCAAATTTAAGTAATACTTATATTAATATAAGTAATTATTTCATTTTGTTATTAAATGTATTTAATTTAATAAATTCATAATAAATTTAATTTTAAGTTTTGAATTGTGTTGTAGTTTGGTAATGGTGCAATAAGCTATTATAACCAAAAGATAATTGTCATCCTGATCCCCCACTTGATCAGTGCTTGCATTCGTACATTCCATTAATCAAACTCAAGTTCATGAGAAGTATAATGGGAATTAAGATGATATATATTGGTAACTTAGTGGAGCTAAGGTTGTGTTTGGTTGGATAAAAATAGTTTGCAGAGTGGGATAAGTTAAATGGAAGAAGACCACAAGATATTTTTAAAAAATGGCAATTTTTTTTGGGACTCTAAAAGCCCACCATTATAATTAATTAATGAAACAAAATCCTATTATCCAATTATTTTTTTAAAAAGTTTCAATTCTCTAAAAAAATCCACTATCTCATCAAAGACATTTAACATTATAGATGCATGAATATCAATAATGGGATTATGTTGAAATTTGGGTTTTTTTCAAAAACTCCTTAAAAAAATAGATTGACAGCTGTGGGATTTGAACCCACGCCCTTTCGGACCAGAGCCTAAATCTGGCGCCTTAGACCACTCGGCCAAACTGTCATTGTGCACATTGTAACAATAAATTTGGTTATTTTTTTATTAAGAAAAAGTGAAAAACTAATATGGGTTGAACTTTATCTAGTCCATGTTGACTTTATTTACAAAAATCGGTGATGAACTCTTACATTTTCTCTGCCTAATTAAATTAAGATCGACGACCACCTCGTATTGTCTTTCACACGATCCTCAATCCTTGGTCAAAACTCTCTAGAAGTTGACTTCTAATCCATTCAATATGTGTGTGCGTATATATAGAGAGAGAACTGAAATCGTGTGATACGATCACAGCAACATTCAAATGGCAAGGAGCCATAGTCAGCAGCTCACATGCTTCTTCTTCTTCTTCTTCTTCTTCTTCAGCTGTTGTTGTTCCCTCCCACTCTCAAATGGGAGGAAGCAGATGAATCCGGGTTTTCGGGTCCGGGCAGTGAACCTGGGTGGTTGGCTTGTTACTGAAGGATGGATTAAACCTTCTCTCTTCGACGGCATTCCCAACAACGATTTCTTGGTAATTTTTAATATTTTATATAAACTCATGTTTTTTTATTTATTTAATTCAAGTTACAATTTAATTTTTCAATATTTGTTGGAATGTGGAACACATATATGTGTATAGGATGGAACTGGGCTTCAGTTGAAATCGGTGACGGTCGGAAAATTCCTCTGCGCTGAGTTGGGTGGAGGCTCAATCATTGTTGCCAACCGGACATCTGCTTCCGGCTGGGAAACTTTCAGAGTAATAACCTGTTTCAAAAAAAAAAAAAAAAAAATTCCTGATTTTCATCTTTTGCTTCTGAAAAAAAAAAAATCAGAAACATATACCCTTTATGTTTTCTGAAAATGGGTTTACGTTGTTTTCTCTCGCTTCTTTCCAGAATTCGACTTTTTCGAGATTTGGAATGTTTCGAGAACATTTTTAACGGTCAACTAACAAGGTTTTTGTTTGTTTTTTTTTTGGTTAGATGTGGAGGATCGATGAGAAGAGATTTCAATTAAGAGTGTTCGGGAAACAATTCGTGGGAATTAATGGGAACAACGTTGTAGCTGTTTCAAACTCACCGGGTACATCAGAAACCTTTGAGATTGTTAGAAAACCCGACGGTTCGAACCGGGTTCGGATCAAAGCACCCAACGGCTTATTCTTACAAGTCAGTATTTTAATTCATATTTGATCAATATTTGTAAAACAATATTTAATTATTCCTTTTTTTATATAATTATTTTTAAGTCGAGGTCGGAGGATTTAGTGACGGCGGATTACACCAAAAACGGTACGGAATGGGGCGACGATGATCCGTCGGTGTTCTTGACGACGATCAATGTGGCACTGCGAGGAGAGTACCAAGTCACTAATGGCTATGGTCCCGTCAAGGCTCCTCAAATTATGAGGGTATCTATCTTTATCTTTACTCTTTCTTTCTTTTTTTCTCTCTAAAAATTAAATAAAAACTCAAAAGTGAGTCTATAGAAAAATTAAATAAGAACTCAAAAGCGAGAGTTTATAACTTGTCTTTTGAAAGATCTAGAGTTCAACCACTCTGTAACTAAAAAAAAATAAAAAAATAAATTGAGGGTTAGAAAAATGTTCAGGAACACTGGAGAACGTACATAGTGGAAGATGACTTCAAGTTCATAGCGAGCAATGGACTGAACGCCGTGAGAATTCCCGTCGGTTGGTGGACAGCCAGGGATCCGACGCCTCCGGCGCCGTATGTGGGTGGCTCTTTGCAAGCCCTGGACAATGCTTTCACCTGGGCTCAGTACGTAACTTTTTTTTCTTCCTTTTTTGCCCTTTCATAAAAATTACACATTCCACCCCTTATTTATAGTAAGTAATTGATTTGAATGATTGCAGAAAATATGGGATTAAGGTGATACTTGATCTACATGCAGCGCCTGGTTCACAAAATGGGTTTGAACACAGCTCCGCCAGAGACGGTTATATAGAATGGGGACAAACCGACGAAAATATTCGACGAACTGTTGCGGTTATTCATTTCTTAACCGCTAGGTACTATTTTCTAACTCTTATATTTTTTTGGTTGCCATTTTTTAATGTAATTGATGAATATAGGTAGAAAAACGGTTTATTATACATGTTAACGTTAATTGTGTGTCTTAAACCTATTTATAAAAATTTAGAATTATATACTAACAAATTCTTTTGGAAACGGGGTATAACTAGTAAATTTACAATAAAACATTCTAGACGTACACTTTTTTTTTCTTTCTAAAATATTTTTATTTAAAAAAAACTAAATTATTGTTTTATTTTTTAAATATTTTATTGTGCCTACCGGTACCCCGCCACGGCTCTCCCCCTACTTACAGTACCCCTCTCTCTCTTCTTCTCAATTTCTCTCTATATCTCTCATCTTCTTTTCTTTCTCTATGGGTATGTTTGGTTGAAAGGATGAAAAAGAAAATGAGAGGATAATATTTTTATCAATTGTGAAAGAAAAATTATTTTTCTTAATATTGTTTGGTTGGGACATAAAATGAAAAGAAGAAAAATAATTCACTTTAATATAATTTACTTTTTTGCCCTCATATATTACAAAAATAAATTAAAAAATCTCTTATTAAAGTTATAATTGTAATTTTAATACTTTTAACCATTTTCCTTCCAAATTTGTGACAAAAAAAAATTGTCTCGAAAATTGTATTTTATCCATCCTATTTTCTTTTATCTTCCATCTTCTATCAAACTACACATAATTTTTTTTTTCCATTTTATTTTATTTTTCATTCATTTTCCGTCCAACCAAACACACTCTATATTTATATATACACACGCATAGAGAGAAGAGAGGAGATAGAGAGAAGAAGAGAGATTAAAAATCCTACGACCAGCTAACTGATGGCATCGGTACCGACATCAACGTCGACGATGACTACTCATTGGAGAAGGCGGAGAGGAGGGTGGGTGAGAGAATAGAAAAAAAAAATAGAGAAATATTCATATTAATAATTTAAAAAAAAAAATAGTAGGTGAGAGGGTGGAATGAGCAAGAATACGTGGAGAAAAAAATGTATATTTTACTTTATAAAACGATATATAAATAAAATTCGCTTATGGCCTTTTAAGTGCAACATCTTTATAAACAAATCGAATTTGTAAATTTTTTAATTGATTATATACTTTTTTTGAGTGTATGAAAATTATTTTTAATGTCAATTTTTGAGTTTTTAATTTTGTTATAAAGCAATTTATTTTGTTTTTCAATGTTTTTCATTTTCTTCCACATTCAATGTTTTTCATTTTCGTAAGTTGGGTGAGGGGCCCATGGACCACTTTACCCCCACTTTATAAATTTTGAAACGTGTACCTATAAATAAACCCTAAATTACTTTTTTGTACCCCATCCAAAAGAAGTGGTCCCCATAAAAAAAATTACTTTTTCGTAGATGACATGAAGATTTTTTCGAAATTAGTTAATATTAACTATGACATCCACGCCGTTTTTGTCGCCCGCCTATTACTAAATTCCGACTATCGATTACCAGACATCCGTCGTCAATTGCCAGACCACCAGTTGTCGGTGTTTGGTCAGTCATCGGACCTCTGACCTCCAGTCACTGATCATCTGACCTCCGTCGTCAGTTGCCAATCATATATATTTGATTAATTTTATGCAAATTCAGGTACGCAAAAAACCCAAGTCTTTACGCAGTAGAGTTGATCAACGAGCCACGTTCGCCGGAAGTGTCTCTCCAGAGCTTGACCAAGTACTACTCCGCCGGCTACAATGCCGTCCGTAAATATTCCTCGTCAGCTTATGTGGTGTTGTCCAACCGGCTGGGGCCGGCAGACCCGAGAGAGCTCTTCCCCCTCGCCAGTGGCATGAAGGGCTCCGTCATCGACGTCCATTATTACAACCTCTTCTCAAGCATTTTCGACAACTTGTCAGTCCAACAAAACATCGACTTCGTCCGCACCAACCGGTCGGCCGAATTGAGCCACGTCACCACCTCCAATGGGCCTCTCACTTTTGTTGGTAAGTGCCATTTAAATTATTTTAGAAGATTAAGAGGTGATTTGATTTTGTTTTTCAAAAAAAAAAAATATTTTTTGATTTTCGAAAAATAAAATTATGAAATCTGTTTGATTTAATTTTAAAATATATTTCAAAATATGTTAAAACTTAAAAAGTAAAAGTTTATGATTAATTAAAATATAATACTTGAAAAAAGGACAATGATGATGGTTAAACTTTGTGATAAATTAAAATTAATTATATGGATAAAAATGTTAAAATTAAATTTATAAAATATTAAATGTAGGTTATGTGATGAAAGTATTTTTTGTATTTATATTCTGGGAAAAATGGATTTTTTGCACTTTGTACCCCTACAGTTTGACCAAAATTTCACTTTGGTTCCTATAGTTTTAATTTGAATATATGACACTTTAAAGTTTCCTAATTATCCCACTACAATTCATTTTGTTATCTCTATTATAATTTTGGACGAAAAATAATCATCTAACATGCATCTGACTATTTGTAGGAGATTTTATGAGCATTTTCAGTCTCTTATTCTCCATCACTCCCAAATAATCATAAATATAGATATATATAACTATTTTGCTAGAATATTTGTGGGGAAAAAAAAAAGTTGGAGATGCCCTTAAATTTTTATTAAAAATAGTTGAGTGCAAAACAATTGACTAATTGTGGTCCAAAAATTGTAATAGAGTTATTAACTTGAAGTGAAATGAAATAATTGAGAAATTGCAGGGTTTTATGTGTTCGAATTACAAGCAATGGAGACTAAACTGAAATAATAGTCAAACTTCAAGGGTACAAAGTGTCAATTGAATTTTTTGGAAAGAGAGAACACAACTCAAATTCCCAATTTGATTAACAGTTTACAAAATTAAATTTTTTATCTATATAATTTACACACTAATATAAATTTTTTAAAAATTTAAAATTATTGTACCACATAAAAATCATTTTAATATTTTCATGCAAAATATTATAGTAATTTTTATGACATGCAATAACTCAGAATTTTTGATAGAATTATTGGATTTCTATTGAATGAATTGGATTGAATAGTGAATTATAAATGTTAGAGTAATTGGAAAAAAAAATGTATTTTTTTGCCATAAATTTATATATAAGACTTTAATTAAAATGGACCCACAAATTTTAGCTCAATTCGAGAAAATACTTTCTTTCTTTTTTTTCCAATAAAACCTTACTAGTGTAGTTCATGTGCGTTATTTGTGAGTGGATATGTCTTTTGTGAAATAGTGGGTATTTAATTTTTTGGCATTTTCATTGATTAATAAGGGATGCAATATATATAGTTGGACTTTAATGGCTAAAATTTACGTGTTCGTAGACTTTGAAGGCCCAAAAAAAACTAAAATTAATGGGGTGGGTTTTGGTTTTGCAGGGGAATGGGTAACGGAATGGCAAGTAAGAGGAGCAACAAAAGAGGAATACCAGAGATTCGGGAAGGCCCAATTAGAAGTATATGGGCGGGCCACATTTGGTTGGGCCTATTGGACCCTTAAAAACGTCAACAACCACTGGAGTCTTCAATGGATGATCAACAATGGCTACATCAACCTTAAGAATTAAATAATATTTTTACCAAAAAAAAAAAAAAGTGGGGACAGATTACACATCCGACGGCCGGGAAAAAGAGCAACATTTTTAATGAATGATGTAAGAAACTTTATGGGTGCTGTTACTGTTAGATCATCATTTTTCTTTTTTCTTTTTTTTTTAATGATGTTACTCTTACTTTGTCATGAGCACTAAGCTGCTTTTATTTCCAAATAAAAATGAAAAACGAGAGTCATAGAAAATGACCCGACCCGAGTGGAGGCTATTGATTTTGCAGAAGAATGATTTGAGTCTTTGCCTACCTAGGCTATGAGTGGGAAACACCAATTATTAGTATATATTTTATGTGATCCTCCCACGATGACCTTAGTTTCTTTCTTTCCTTTACCGTAAAACGTCTCCGAACCAATTTACATGTATCTTAGGAAGTATTAACATTTCATTGGAGGTTGAGCGTCGTCGACACGCCTCCGACACAAGTTGTCCAAATTTTTATTTTTTATTTTATATTTTGACACACAGCCGTGTGGTTAATTTTTCGGAGGGGTCAGTTTTGTAATTTTTTTAATGAGCTTACTTAAATTATATTGTTATTTAAGGGTGTATCTTATAATTGGATATTAAATGGGTCTTTGACAATTGAAGAAACGAGAAATGAAAAATACAAAAAGTCAACTGTCTTATTTACCGATGAAGGATGTGAATATAATAATCAACCAATTAACATCGGTCATTTTTTTGTCTTTTTTGCTTTTATTCATGGGAATTTTTTAAATGTGAATGTTAGTTTGAACTTTGAAAATATATGATTATTAGTTCAATGATTTTTGTTAAATGAATTTGGGCACATGTCTTTCGTTAATTAAGCAAACATATATAAAAATATTTATTTATTTATTGATGTGTCATTGCCGTGTCGCTGTCAGGATTTTTGAGAAATTGTAGTGTCGTCTTGTCCATGAGCTGCACCTCAATTAAATTTATAATTGAATTTAAAATTTAATTTTTAAAATATTTTTAAGTTGAATCTAAAAAAATGGAGCACGCCTACGGCACTTTGGATATATATGATGACGATGTGAATAGTTTCTCGTACTTTCTCTTCCACCAATGAAGTTCATTTTTTTTTTTTTTGGGAGACTTTAATTTGGTAGGTCACTAACTAACTTTGTTTATTTATGAGCTTTTACAAAAACTGAGATGTATGGCTCCTTTGGTAAAGATTAAAGTAAGTTAATGGTCTGTCCCAAAAGTTTGCAGCTAAATCTTGATGCATCACTAATCAAATTCATAATGCATGAGAGAGAGAGAGAGAGAGAATTGTTGTGGAAGGAAGAGAGGTTCACTTCACCCATTCACATTAGGATATCTCCCAACTTGACCCATTCAATCCTAATATCGCTAAGAAAATCAAACGTTAATCTAAGACCCTTTGTGTATCTCTATAATTGTATTGAAATAATTTTCTCATGTTCTCAGTTACTCAACCTCTTTGATATGGACTCTAATCTTTTGGCTACTTACTTCTTTTTTGTTTTTTTTGTTTGATATTTATGATTGAAGAAAGGGATGCGCCATCTCCATGGAATGAAGACAACCTTCACATTCAACTTAGTTGTTCAATTCTTCTCATTGGACATGCATGGACCACCACCTTGATGCATGTATATGCATAACAACTGCCACTACATAATGAATCATGAAGCATCATCAACTCCCTTTTTTACATTAATCCATCACTCATCCTGCAATTTTCATTTTAAATAGATATATAACTGGTGTTAATAATTCACACCATACTGTTGGATGGATTTTGATTTTTACGTCACATTTTTTTTTTTTCAAGAATAAGGTGTGTCCGGGTCAATTGAAGTGCATCTCAACTAATTATCTTTTCAGGCAAACTTAATGGCGTACTCCTTCATATTAATTTGATGCATTCAGGATTAAATTGAAGATTTTTTTAAATATTTATATCCGGTTTAATAATTGAAATAAAATTATATTCTTTGAGAATGATGGAAGATTCAACTCTATTTGGCGAGATACGAGCCTAGAGCGATAAATCGAAAGAGACAATACTCCCAACTAAAATGATTGAGTAATGAATTACAATTGGATATTTTCATCCCGCGCTAAGAAGACAATGGCTCTAGGCGAATTTTAAAAATTGAGAACCCTTAATTATAATCTTTACAAAAAAAATAATATATACACGTGATTTTTAAAATATAAAAATATCATTAAAAAATAATTAAAATAGTGATTGAAATAGGATTTAAATATTTTTAGATACTAATGAAAAATCAAATAAAAAAATATATGGATGAATTTAAAGAGACGGAAGTTTCAGGACAATAGGCAGCAGCCGCGTTGCCGTTGCTTGTCTAGTCCCAAGGCGTACCCTGTTCTCGTCTCTCGAATTTACGGCAACCTCCCTATTGGCTTTTGTTGATATCTTATCATGACATAATCATATTAGATGAAGAAAAATAAGTGATCAATTGGTTGATGACGTTTTATGTTTACTGTTGTTACTCCATTACGATCTCAATTTTGGGGAATTTTAAATTTCGCTCCTTTCAATATTTTTTATGAGTGTTTGATTACGCATCTCCACTTTTCCATTTTAAAAAAGTAAAATGATATAAAATATAGTGACATTAATACTCTCAAATAATCAATATGGACAGAAATCTAACTCACACGTACAATTAGATTAAAGTATGTTCAGTTGAAAAGATAAAAAAAAATTAGAGGATGATATTTTTATCCATTGTGGAAGGAAAATTATTTTTTCGAGTGTTGTTTGATTGGAAAAGAAAAATGAAAGGAAGAAAAATAATATACTTTAATGTAATTTACTATTTTAACCTCATTTATTACAAAAATAAATTAAAAATTATATTATCAATGACATAATTGTAAATTTATTTATTTATTTATCATCACTTCCCTTCATTTTTTCCCATATTTATGAGAAAAAAATTACCTGAAAAATTGTGTTTTTTTATCCTATTTTCTTTTCTATTTCATTTTCCATCCAGCCAAACAAGAGTTTTTTTTTCAATTTTTCATTTCATTTTCTTTTCTATCCATTTTCCAACCAACCAAAAATAATGATGCATTTGTTTGGGTGAAAAAAGAAATAGAAAAGAAGATGAAAAGAAAAATAGGATGAAAAAAAAAAAAAATAGTTAGTATGAAAGGGAAATGGGAGAAAATAAAAAGAAAAATACACAATTTTTAAAAAATAAAATTCACGTCAATTTAGAAATTAAAAAAAAATGAGATAAATTTTTTTATGAAAAGAGTAAAATTATAATTATATCATTGATAATAAATGTTTAATTTATTTTTATAATAAATAAAGATAAAATAGTAAATTAAATTAAAATAAAATAATTTTTTTCTTAACCAAATAATACTAAAAAAATTATTGCCCTCTTCTTCTTTTTTCAACTGCAACCAAACAGAGTCTAAGGTTGTGTTTGAGCAAGAGATTTTTAGGGAGATTTCATTCGGTTAGAGGATTTTAAAAAAAAAATGACAAATCCCTTATTTGGGTTTTAAAAATGGGAGATTTGTCAAATCATTTTATCTTAAAAAATAGGGAAATGAAGGATTTTGAAATCTATTTGGGAGAGCTTGTATTTGCCAAATCCACTTAAAGGAGGATTTCACAAATTTCACTCCCTCTTTCGCGACTGTTGCTTTTTCGATAGTCGTCTACAAGGTTTCGTCACCGTCGCCGTCATTGTCTCTTTCTCCTTCTCTTTGATCTCGAATTCATCGGCATCGGATTTAAGGTTCGACGTAATCGTTTTAGGGTTTTGAGATTCACAATCGTTGATGGCTTGTTCCAAATCTTCTTGTTCCTATTTGAGATTCGCAATTGTCGATTTAGGGTTCCAATTTGAGATTCGTCAATTTAGGGTTCCGATTTAAGAGCCATCGCAATTTCTTCATCGATGATTGCGAATCTTCTTCTTTGTCGGTGGCTTTTCTTTGTCGCAATTTCTTTATTCTTCGTTCGGTGGCTTTTGTTCTTCAGGTTTATTGTTCTTCAAATTTGTTGTTCTTCAGATTTGTTCTAAATTGTTCTTCATATTTGTTGTTCTTCAAATTTATTCTGAATTGTTCTTCAAATTTGTTGTTCTTTAGATTTGTTCTAAATTGTTCTGAATTGTTCATATTTTTTGTTCTTTAGATTTGTTCTGAATTGTTCTTCAAATTTGTTGTTCTTTAGAATTGTTCGATAATTCCGGTGTATTTTACAAGTGGTATTGTATATCTAAATAAAAAATTTATAAAATTATATAATCAAAATTTTCATTAAAGTAGTTATCTCAATAATAAATTTGATAAATTATAGAATTTTGAAAGAGTTTTTTATTATATAGTCCCCCATAGAGAGATCATTGAGTAAAAAATTATTTTCATATATTTGATTAAAATTCAGACCAAACAGTACAATCAATTAAGTTTTTAGTCCTCGAAAAAAATAGAAAGAACACTAAAAAGACACATGTACCCCTGAACAAATCATTTCTTTTATTTACGTTAACTATCACTCACCCTCTCTCTCTCTCTCTCACTCTAAGCTCACTCTCTCTCTAAACCTATCGAGCCCCTTTCCCTTTTGAAGAGAAGCTTCACCATTTGAGCAGCCTCCACCTGCAAAGGAGTGCCATCGTCAACATCCGGAGCTGTCCCGTCGTCCCCGACAACATGAGCTCCTCGATCTTCTTAACCTTCGCTCTCCTCATCTGCACTTTCTAATTGTAAAAGATGAAGAAGAATGTTTCTTCTTCTTCGATTGCCACTTATGTGTCCATTTTTCTCCTATTGGCTACCCACCTCTGTGCAATTCAGCTCACTGAAGCTCAACAGTGCGAAAGTCAACTTCTGAACTCAGCCACGGAAGACCGCGACTAGCTGGTCTCGATCAGAAGGAAAATCCACAAAAACCCTGAACTCCAATTCGAAGAACACAATACCAATGCCTTAATTCGGGGCGAACTCAATAAACTCGGAATCTCCTACGATTTTCCTTTCGCCAAAACTGGATTGGTCGCCTAAATTGGCTCCGGTTCTTCCCCAATTGTCGCTCTTCGAGCCGACATGGATGCCCTACCTTTACAGGTTCATCTTCAGAAATCCCCAATGCAATTCCTCCACATGAGCACACACAAGCAATTCGGCTGTTTAATTTGTGAATTAGCTTCTAAGGGATTATGTTGTTAATACAAGAGCTAGTTGAATGGGAGCAAAGGGGATTTTGTGGGTATTGTGGGTTTCTATATTGTGGGTAATGTGGGATTTGTGGGTATTGTGGGTTAAGTTGTAAATTTAGTTAGCATTTGCAAATTCTTGTTGTTTTGCATTCTTGTTTGGTGTTTCTTATTGATTTTAGATCAGGGAAATGAAAAATAAGTTGTTTGATGAAGACTGAGACTCTATTTTTGTGAAATTTGTGGTTTTTTTTGTATAATTTTTGAAGTGGTGGTGGTGACAGGTATTTCTCTGTCTATATATATATTTCTCTCCGTATAAACATATGTTTTTTTCTGATTCTTGGTAGTGATAGATGTTGTTTGTTTTGGTGATGTTCCTCCGCGGGTGTTGTTGGCGGTGTTGATATTCATTTCGGATAACCATCAACCACTACTAGTCAGATCCAGCAACCACCGCCGGCCACCAGTCAGATTCGGACCTCCCCCCCCCTCCCCTCCCCCCCAACTCTCTCTTTAGTTCATGGAATTTTTATTGTTTTTTTTTTTTGGTTTAATGTTCGATTTGGCGGTGTTTGTTCGTGTTGGTAGTGTTTGATGTTCAATTCGATGATATTGTTCAGTGGTAGTGATATTCATTTTCAATTCGGACAACTGTTGCCCACTATTAGCCAGATTCGGTAACCACCGTCGACCACCAGCCAGATTTAAAGTTAACGTCTGGTGGTGAAATGAGTTAACGTTAACGTTAACGTAACACATAAAAACAGACAGATTGTGAAATGATGGCGTTAACGTTAACACAATCACAACCCAGCACATGTAACTTAATTATATTAACATTAATGCAATTACACCCCCCAACCCAATAATTAATTGCGTTAACGTTAACGTAATTACAATCCAGCTCATTTAACTTACTTGCGTTAACATTAACGCAATTACAACTCACACATGTAATTTAATTGCATTAACGTTAACGCAATTATAATCTCAACCCCAATAACTAATTGTATTAATATTAACGCAATTACAAATCAGCACATGTAACTTACTTGCGTTAACGTTAACGCAATTACACCCCAACCCAATAATTAATTGCGTTAACGTTAACGTATTTATAATCCAATACATTTAACTTCCTTGCGTTAACGTTAACACAATTATAACCCCCACGTGTAACTTAATTGCATTAACGTTAACGTAATTATAATCTCAACCCCAATAACTAAATGTGTTAACGTTACCGAAATTACAAACCAATATATATAATTTACTTACGTTAATGTTAATGCAATTACACCTTAACCCAATAATTAATTACGTTAACGTTAACGAATTTATAATTCAGTCCATTTAATTTATCTGGGTTAACGTTAACATAATTACAACTCAACCGCATAACTAATTGCATTAACGTTAACGCATTTACAATGCAACACATTTAACTTACTTACGTCAACGTTGATGCACACAAAATAAAGCATGCACTATTGTAATAAATGCATAATTACTATAATAAATACAAAATTACTCTATGCTACAAGACAAAATATGCACTATTTAACGTGAATATATGCAATGGGTATTACTTGTGTGTTTTACGTTAACGTTAATATCACAACTGTCCAATTTTATTTTGTTACATAAGATAAATAACAAAATCGTAAATATTACTGAATAAAGTGATCAAAATACAAAAAAAACAATTCCTAAAAAATTAGTGAGATTTAAAAATTAAACTAACATTGTTAGGGAATCTGAATTTTAACTAACTTCTCTATAAAGGACTTAAAAAATGAAAACCCCATTTTGAAATCATCTCTTACCCGAAGGGACCTAAAGAATAGTTGGAATAAATTGTACTGAAGGAGACTGTAGAGGGATGTAAATCGGACAAGAAGTGGACCCAGCAAAAATAATTCAGCCAGCTAGCCAGCGAAAACTGAGCTCACAAAACTGGTGACCCGAGCAGATGATTTGAACAGAGTTTCGGACTGTAGTATAATTAATGATAAATAAGTTGATACTGAAATTCATTCATTTTTAATAACATCTCTTTCCATCATTTTTATAAAATTATTTATTGCAATTTTTTGTACCCATGTCATTCTATGGCTATTACATACTATTATATTAATTTTTAAATCTAAGATAAGTTATTAAATTTAAATAATTAAATTTTTTAAACACAAATAATCAATTTATCTAAATTAATTATTATCTTATTACGTAACGAAAAATGTATTTAGTAATAAATACATACACAAACACAATATATAAAAATAAATAATGCAACATACAACAATTTATCCAAGTTTGGTAAGTTACTCTTACTCACGTATAGACTCCCGAGTTCTACGGATATTCGTAATCCACTAAAGATTTTAATTCTTTTACCAAGTAAGAATTAAACTCTTATAATTCTCGATTCTGCATAAAATTATTTTGTAAAAATATATATTTAAAATATACAAAATATAATTTAATTTAAATATTTTAAAAGTGGTACTATAAAATTTTATTTTTTTATAGGGATGATCAGTGATTAAATTCCCATTTGGTTATTGTTTCTGTTCCTGATTTTTGTTTCGGCTCTTAAAATTGTGAAAGTAATTTAGGATTATTTTTTGAATTTTTTAAGAATTTGGTAAATAAAATTTTTTTAATTTATTTTTTGTTTCTGTTCTCATAAATTTAAAAAAAAAAAAATTAAATAATGATAGTTAATAAACATGTCGTTATTTTCGAAAAACTCTAAAGTAGAAACATAATTCTTATTTTCTCTCATCTAAATTTATTAAAAATGAAACGGAAAAACAAAAGCACTAATTAAACGCCACTTAATATATTATTTATTTATTTATTTGTAATTGAAATAGTAAAATTTATTTAGTAGTGAAGAGCGGTAGATCCGTGTGACAAAATAACATCCATTCCATTATGAAAGTAAAAGGTGCTCTCTTTTTTAAGGGAAGAGAAAAGAATCAGGGGGTTGGCTGACGTGGACTTCTTACAATGCTAAAAAGCAACGGCCCAGATTGTCTCCTTCCTTGCAGCTTCTCCATGTATCTTCCCAACATCTCCCCACTCTCACTCTTCCCCCCTCCCTCCCCTTCAAAACTCCCCATCTCTCTCTAAACTCTACCCCTATCCCTCTCTCTCAAAGCCAGAGGTAAAGGGGAAACACATAAAGAGAGAGAAGATGTTGCTGGGAAAGAGGCCACGCCCTCCGATGAAGAGAACCACCAGCATGACGGAGTTCAGCTTTGATCTGGGTGAGATTCAACCTCAGCCGTCCGATCCCAACGAGCCGTTCAAGGTTAACCCTGCCGGGGGGATAGATCAACAACGGTTGTTGGCCGCCACCGTCTCTCCTCGGCTTCACCGTCGCAATTCCATCGATTTCGTCGAAACCCCCAACTTCTTGAGGGCTTGTTCCCTCTGTAAGCGCCGCCTCATCCCCGGCCGTGACATCTACATGTATAGGTATAATCTCTCCCTCTCTCTCTCTCTCTAGACGAGTCATGCATGTTTATATATATATATATATATATATATATATATATATATATATATATCAACGTTAAAAAATCAGACGCTTAAATCAAACAATGATTTAGAAAATTTGTGAGGTTTTAATGTTTTCTTCTTCTTAATTTTGGTGCATGCTTCATTGTCCTTTTCATTTTTATTTTTATTTCAATCTATTATTGAAGCTGTTTGGTGATATGGGTACTTCGAAATCATCGAATTCTCTGTAGTTAGCGGTTACTAATATTTATCGGAGGTAGTTTTCATAATTGTCGGGATTTTATTTGGAATTTTATAAAATTTGGAATTTTATAAATAGAAAGGATTCGTATAGAGAGTTCTTTTCTTTTTTTCTTTTTTTTAATTTTTTGTCTGTTTGTTTTTTCAAAAAAAAATGAATAATTACTATTTAAAAAACAAAGCACCATGCCGTAAAGGTTATACCATTGACCTAATAATAGAAATAATAATAATTTCATTAAAAAAAATATGATATTGAGTATGAATATGTTGCAGAGGGGATAGTGCTTTTTGCAGTCTAGAGTGCCGGCAGCAACAGATGAACCAAGACGAGAGAAAAGAGAAGTGCACAATGGCATCCAAGAAAGAAGCTCCACCGGCCGCCGCCGTAAGTTCGGAAGTTGCCGTCAACGGCGAGACTGTTGCCGCCGTGTAGATTATATTATTAAAGAAAATGGAATTTACATATGTAACCCCACTTGTATGTATATGTCTCTCGATATATATATATATGTATGTATGAATCTACATATATATATATATATACATGTGGGGTTGGGGAGTTAGGGTTGGGGTTTGGGGGTGTTGGAGGAGTTGTCAATTGATCTTTAATTTCTATATGCATGCTGGAGAGGGGCAAGTTTTGGAAGTGTTATTTTATGTGTGGATCCAAAATCATATAAATATAATTTTCAGGGGTTCTTTCTATATATATTAGTTTAGTACTTGAATTTGAATGTGTAGTAAATTTACATAAAATTATGTAAATTTTGTTGAGTCAAATAAGATTAAATTATTATTTTTGTTATAATTATTTTTAGTTTGTTTATAATTAAGATGGGGTCTTCAAGTTATTAGATTTTCAAAGTCAGAATTTGTATCTTTTAATTTTGAAAATTTTGATTTATTTTAAATAACAACAAAACACCTATTTCCTTCAATAATTTGATAAAAAAAAAACGATATTTTTTTAGTTTTCAAAATTTTATTTTTGTTTCGTGTAAAATTTTTATAATATTTGTCTTTATTTAAAATAAAATTAAAAGATGCAAATTGGTATTTTAAAGACGAAACTTTGAGGACAAAACCCTATTATTGGAGTGGGATGGTTATGATTTCGATATATCAGATTCCTATTGCCCTCTGGTTGATGCTTGACAGCCAAAAAACACCCACTAAAAAATAAACATTGTGCAAATTTAAAAAAAAAAAAATTGCAAAAATATCACACACACATATATTAAATGGACCGGGTATATGCCATTGATATCTCCTGTCATTTTGTACTATAGGAGATATCTCATTTGTCATTTTGTAAATATCAGAGACCTCTCTTATCTTTTTACTCAAACACCACTTACCTTTCTTATTGATTAAAAAATAATAAAATTTTTATTATAATACCAATTTTATCCTTAATTATTTAAAAAATAATTAAATAATAAAAAATTAAAATACATAAATAACCCTTTAATATATATATATATATATATATATCGTCACCTCCTACCACCGCCGCCACCACACACCACCCGCCGCCATCTCCCACCGCCACCTCTCACCGCCGCCACCCATCATCTCCCACTGCCACTACCCACCCCCATTTTAAAAAATATATATATTTTTAACCATTTCATTAAAAAAAAATAAAAAAATTAATCCTTTCATTAACTCTTTTCTCTCTCTCTCTCCGGTGATGGTGGGGGTTGGTGGCAGTAGCGGTGGCAGGGGAGTTGGGTGGTGGGTGGTGGCAGAAGGTGGTGGGTGGTGGTGGCAATAGGAGGTGGCGGTGGGTGGTGGGAGTTGGGCGGTGGCGGTGGGGGTTGGATGGTGGTAGTGGGAGGTAAATATAATTATTTAAAAAGTTAAAGGTAAAAAATATAATTTTAAAAATATAGGAGTGCTAATGATTTTTTTTTAAAATAACCTAAGAACAATTTTGTCCAAAGAGAGGTAAGTGGTGTTTAAATAAAAAGATATAGGAGATCTTTGGTATTTGCAAAATGACAGTGGAGATATTTGGTATAGTGCAAAATGATAGGGGAGGTTAATGACATATATCCTCTTATAATACAGCGGTTGTATTGGATACAATGCGCAAGGAACAAGGTTGACCTAAATAAGTTGCAAGTTATTCCACTGAAATTACAAATTCGTCTAAAACTTGTAACTTTACAAGTTACAAGTGTTTTTTTTTAAAAAAAATTTTAAGTTTGTCTAAAAATTTGTAACTTTTTCATTCAAACCTTATAACTTTCGGCGGGTTGTATCGTACAGCCGTTGTAAGTTAAATTTCTCCATATTAAATTTGTCTCAATTATTTTGGCATAATTTTTGAAAATATAAAAATGATAAGAAATCGGTATCTATGTAGATCTTGAGATTTGTCAAATTGCACTTTTTATCTCTTAAGTTTGGAATTTGCTTAAATCCCAAAAAAAAAAAAAAAATTGAAAACGCCGATAATTAATAATTTTGAACGAATAATAGGTTATGCTCAACACATGGCCTTCTAATGAATATATTTTTGTCATTTCATCACACCACTAGACCTAAGACGCTTTTTCTCAGCAACTATTCATGTTTCTCTTTCTCATTATTCAAACAAATCGTTATTAGGAAGAAGAAAAACATATTAGGTTTAGTGGAATAATGAAATGATGAAATATCTCCATTAAAAAGTCACGAGCCGAGCACAATTCATTTTTCATCTAAAATCATTAACAATGTTTTTGATTTTGCTGAATTTGATGAATCTCAGTATTTAGATAGACACCGTCTCCATACTTTAGGGACAAAAATGTAATTTTAAGTAGGAGAAGAGGAAGGAATCTGTGGGGCCGAGTGCGCATATGGAAGAAAGAGATGGCAGGCAGCGTATTGGGTGGGAGTAGTCCCACTGGAATAAATACGCTTCTTCCCACTCCACGCGGGTCCCACCTGTACCCGTTTTCCTTCTTTCGGATCTTGGGCCCCGCCCACCTTCTTATTCTCGAATCCGACTTCTCGCCTCAACGGTCGATTGGATTCCCTCAAATCAAATTTACAGTACAACAGGAGAATCAGTAAAATCCAATTTCGAAATTTTAATTATATTTTTGGTCCTAAAGTATGTGATGGGTGTCTATGTGGACCCTCACCTTGATCAAATTACACATTTAGTTCTTCAAGTTTCATATTTCTTTCAATCCTGCAAAATTAAAAATGTTATTAATGATTTTAAATGAAAATTGAGTTGTGGTCAGCACGTGATTTTTGAATGGAAATTAATTTTTATTTTTTATTTTTTTATTTTTATCATTACATTACTCTTCTAACTATATGATGTTTCTCATTTATTTTCTTAGTAACGATTTATTTGAAAAATGAGAGAGGACAAACTTTTTAGATTCAGTAGAGTGATAAAATGATAAAAAAAATTCAATTAGAAAGTCACGTGCTGATTACAATCTATTTTTTTGTTCAAAATCATTAATAATATTTTTAATTTTGTTGGATTAAAATAAATATAGAACTTGAGGGATTAAATATACAATTTGGCAAAATATTAAGGACCAAATCAGAAAGTTTATTTATTTATTGGGTTTTGAGAACCAGCCAAAGGCACCAATTTTGATTGAACATATATTTGGGACAATTAGTGGGAGATCTTCTATTTAAATTCTAATTGGTCAAAAGTCCTACATACGGTAATTTTTTTTATTTAGTCTCATCTATTTTAAATAGGCGAAAATCTTACTCACATGATAGACACGCGCTAATTACATGTAACTATTTTCTGTGTAATATTACTGTATTTAGTTACAGGTAACTAATTTTTTTTTTTTTTAATTTTTTTCAATTTTTTTTTTTTTCAGTTACATATTCCAATAATATGTAACTTTTTAGTTACATATCTCTGATACTTAACTAAAAAGTTTAATATTTTTCAGTTACGTGTTTCAATAATATATTACTTTTTAGTTACATATCAGAAATATATGTAACTAAAAAGTTTAATATTTTTTCAGTAACGTCACAAAATAGTCACAAAATATTATACATATATATATGTAATTATAACATATAACTAATATTATATAAGTACATGTAACTAAAAATGTCTAAATATGTATGAAAAGTAATAATTATAAAATTGTAATTAACATTAATTACATGTAACAGAATTCACTATAAAAATCAAATGTACTCACTAAAAGGCTCCCTACAATCCCTGTAATATTCCTACAATTCTTGTGATGCGGGACTAAAATATAAGTGAAATCTAATTTACAGGACTAAATCAAAATCTAATAACACAAAAAGACTTTTCACCAATTAGACTTAAAAAAAAAAAGATTTTTCACCGATTTTTCCTATATATTAATTTTAAATATCTTATAAGTAGTTCAAATACTCTAATCATGAAAAGACATTTTATTGAGAATTTCAATTATCTAGTGATAAAATATATTTTAAATGTAAAACACGTCCTAATTTATTATATAAATTTTAATTCAATAAATTAATTTTGAGTTTCATATAGTTAGTTAAATACATTAATTATGAAAATGTATTTTGTTGATAATTTATCATTTAACTTTTTAGTAAAATCTAAATCGCGAGTTAAAAATATCACCAACCATCTAATCATAAAAAAAAAAATGATCACTTGATTTATATAACAAATATTAACCTAATCAAGGGGTTTTGATAATTTGTACTCCTTAGGTTTGATTAAAATTTCATTTTGGTTCTCATACATTCAATTTGAATATATAACACCTTAAAGTTTCCTAATCATTTCACTACAGTGCAAATAGCCGTCCCATTGCAATTTTTGACAAAGAATAGTTATTTGTAGAACACGTGACTATTTTTAAATGACTTTATAGACATTTTCACCATTCACCTTTCTCATTTCCTTCCTTTCATTCTCTTTCTATCCAAATACTCAGAAAAAACATTGAAAATGTCATTAATGTTCTCTAAAAAATGGTTAGGTGCATCCATGAAAGTTAACATTTTTCCATCCAACGTTGTACTGGAGTTATTGATTTTGACTGAAGTGAGATCATTATGAAATCTCAGTGTCATGTGTTGAAATTGAAACAATAGGAATCAAGGTGAAACAATGATCAAAATCAGGGGTACAAAGTGGCAAAACACCAATAATCAATAAATTTTAGAGCTGAGTGATCTTTAGAAGTCAAATTTGCTTTCAATTGGGCAAATCAAATTGGTGGGATTTGATTCTTGCTAATGGATTTTCATTTTATTTTTTTACATTTTTTTTTCTTTTTTTTTTCTTTTTACGCTTGATTGGAATTATTTTATATATATATATATATATATATATATATATATATATATATATATATATATATATTCCTTGGAAATGTCAAATATATTTAGTAGGGAATCAAATCATTTCTTGAGTTTTATTATACACTAAGGTGTACTTCAGCCTAAAAAAAACTATTTTAAATACAACAAATTACAGAAAAGACAAAAAAAATAAAAATTGCTACAAACTTTAAAATAAAATTAAAATTTATATCATATAGCAAAATACACACATCACGTTTAGTAAATTGAGATTTTTCAGTAAAAATTTAAATACATAATTTGAGATAATTACAATAATACTTGCTGATAAATAATATTTGGTGTTGATAGAGATTAATTTTCAAAGAAAAATACATTTAACCGATCAAATAATATATATATATATATATTGATAATGCTATACATAATTGATCATGACTAAAAATTAATGTGGTTAAATCAACTCCAACAAATTTTACTAATATGATTTATTTATCCTAATATGATATGTTAAAAGAATTTTGAATTAAATTAATTTTCAGATTTATCCTCTGTTTAACACCTAAATGACAATGTTATATATATATACCTTGTATTGTACTTGCCTTGTGCTGTGGATGAGGAAACAATTGGCACAAGTACACATAGACATTAAAAAAAAAGAGTTGTGTGATTAAAATAATCAATTTTTCACAAAAATCGAAGACTTTTAGTGGAAGTTAACTATTAATTAATATTACATCAGTCTGTTGGTGTTGGGGAGAATCAATAATTGAAGGAGGAGAGAGAGAGTTCTTATATTAATCTCCCAAGTTGGGGCAACTGCAAGTGGGCATGTGTCCACTTCATGTGTTTCTGTGCACTAATTATGGTGCTCAATTAATAATTATTTACTTACTTTTCTTAAACAAGATATATTCAGGTGTGTCGCTGCATTAGAAAGATTCTGATATTTATATAAATAAAATAAACAATCCAGATTATACTTACCCAAAATATCAACTTCAACTCTTATCATTCTCCTAATATCTCCTGTCATTTCGAAAAATATCAAGATTATCTCTCATAATTTTCATAATATCTTTAAAAAAAATTATTATATTTTGTTGACAAAAAAATACCTTTATAATATTTTTTGGTATTTTTTATTTTCTAATTTTTGTTTTTATTTTTTTTCTATCTATATTTCTCTCTTGTTATTTATTTATTTTTTGTTTTTATTTTATTTTATTTCTTTATTTTTTGTATATGGTGTTAATAAAATAAAAAAATTAAAAAACAAAAAAACATAAAATAAAACAAAAAGAAAATTTATAACTTTTTTTAATTTATCAATTTATTTATTTTTTTATATTATTTTGTAGAATTTTATTTTTGTTTTTTTATTTATCAAAAAATAAAATTGTTGCAGTCAAAAGCTGGTTAATACTTTCAGTTGGTCTGATCAGAGATTACGTGGATCTTTTGTAGCTGGATTGGAAATAACATGTCCTAAATCTAGTCCATTTTGATCAATAGTCCTTGAAGATTCGTGCATAAAGAATGGTTTGCATCCGGCCCGATCTGCACAGGACCCACGGGGTTTGCGCTCGGTGAAGCCCCTCCACGGGTGAAAGTAAGAGCTCGGGAGGAGAATGTTTTAAATATGCTTCAAATATATTTAAAAACAGTACCTTTATGTCACTATTCACTTTGACTTTTATAGGCGAGAAGCTTGATTAGCGTTTTGGAAATTAGGCGATTTAAGCTCAGTTTATCACTTTAACACGATGCGACGCAACGCGTGTAGGAATTAAAACCTTAGGCCTGGACTTTTAACCTTTTTTGAGGAGATCCATGGGCTGGTGTGTTGACAAAGCAGATGACTGATCTCACGTACTACCCGGATACCAATCAAAAAATACTGACCAGAAGACCACCGACCAAAAAGTTGTCGTCTTGAACTCTGCCAACCATAAGTTGACCAACCAACTGATATGCTCAGTCTGCCAGTTTAGCAATCTAGTCATCACTAGGTTGGATGTTTTGTCCATGTGTAGGCTTTCGATAGGATGATTCGAAGGTAACTCAAGTTTACCCTCATAAAAAATAAATAAATAAAAATAAAATAAATGATACATAATAAAAGTAACAAGTTGAAAAAAAAAAAAAAAAAAAAAAAAAAAAAAAAAAAAAAAAAGAGAAAGATACAAAGAGTAGAAAATAAAAAAATATGAAATAAGTAACAAAAAAATATTATGTTGTAAGGGTATTTTTGTCAACAAAACATTATAAGGATGTAATCGGTAACTAAACTGAAAAGATAAAATATCTCTTAAATATTATGAAAATGACAGGAGTTTACTTGGTATTTGTCGAAATTATATTTCGAATTTAAACTCTTATCCTGTTTTGTCGAAATGATATTTCCAATTTAAACTCTTATCCTGACAATTTTTTTAATAGGTAAAATTATTTAAAATATAATAGAAATTTATGAGTGAAATATCAAAATTTCAAGGAATAATTTATGAGTTTTTTTATTGTAGGCTCAAAATTCACAACTCAATATTCATCCAACCAATTCCATATAGTAATTTTTAGAGGAATCTAATAATTCTGTTATAAGTCAAAAATCACTATAAAACAAAAAATACAACGACTTCATATACTAAAGTAATTTTGGATTTAAAAAAAAATAATATTATAACATATGGAATGTATGGAGCTCATATTTATTTTTTAATTAATTTTAATTTGATAATAATTGAAATTATATATATATATATATATATATATATATATATATATATATATATATATAGTGGTAAGTTGGATCAATAATTTGAAGGAAAAAATAATAATTTGATTAGAGGTCGGAGTTTGAAGGAGATAAAAACATGAAGCCAATCCTTTCACAAGAAATGTGATGTTGCTTTCATTTAATAAATTAAAATTGTTGTTTATTACTCCTTATTCAAGGGTTTGATGACCAATCATAACCCCCCTCATCATTTACCTATTCACAATAATTGTTATCAATCAATTCTTTTTTGGTTGCCCTCCTTAATTTTAAGACTGAATCCCATTTTGCACCATAATATTTGAGTGTCATCTCAGTCAAATATTGAAATTTGCCTCTAATTGATCTGACAAATTTCAACCATCTTAATCGCTAGAGCAACAACACTGATTTACAAATGGGTGGATTTTTTTATTTTTTTATTTTATTTTTTTAATGATACATGTGTGATGTACGTTATTTTGACAATTAAGATGAACGCATCATGTGTAAAACTTAAAGGGTATATTGTGAAAACTAAAATATCGAGGGGGAATTTTGAGATTTTAGTGAAATATCAGTTTGCAATGTGTGATTTAGACAAAGTTTAATTTAATTTTATATTTTTGGGAAAAAAAACACAACAAAAGAAAAGGAATTTATAGTTTGGTCTTATAAGTTTTCAATTTTAGTTTTTATTTTTTGATTCTATATTATTGGGATAGTTGATGTGAGCTAGAGTTGTCCGTGAAATCGGTCGAATTGAAAAATTGAATCAAGCTGAACAAAGAATTTGATGTTCTTTCTCTCTCATAAAAATCGAAAAAATCTTCAATTTGCACGAATGATTTGATTACGAGGGAATGATGAGAAATGTGCAACCCCCGACTTACACGGATGATTTGACTACGAGATAATGAGAGACCCATAACTTTGACTTTGATACCATGATAGAAGATTTCAACTTAAAACCATATGGTGCTAAGTGGAGTAACTCCTTCGATTTATATAGTGACCTGGGAACTGTCAAATAGACGATGTGGGACAAGAATCTAACATACTCAATGCGTGGATTTGAATAAAAAATAAAGAAAATTCATATTAGATAATTGTTTACTATTAATATGAAATAATTGCTTACTATTTGGATGATGTTGGCTCAGTGATCTATCCAAGAGGGTGATGAATTGGGTAATTATAAAATTAAAACAAATAATTATCTTTCAACACTTAAAAATTCAAATAATTAATTTAATCATAAATTAATTATTATCTCTATATGACAGCGGATAGGTGTTATATTAACCAAGTGTATACCCAAACAACTAAAAATAAATAAAATAAGAATGCAGCACACCACGATGTGTACTGGTTCACCAAACTGTTCTTAACTAATCCAATTATCCGAGCCCCACGGAGAGTCGCACCCACTAAACTACTAGATTCCTTTAAACAGATAGGAACTAAACCTTCACACAATGATTCTTTTCACATGCTCAGAATCAACATTTACAATTTCTTTTTCCCATGCTCAAGAATAACCCTATTTTTTTACTAGGCTCAAGACTAACCTAATTCTTTCACAGGCTAAGGATCAAACCTAATTCTTTTATACCTTAGGCTAAGAATCAAACCTCATTCAAAACACTCCAAATATCATTTCATCGGTTTGGATGAAACCGTTACAATTCACACCAAATAATTATAATAAGGAAGAATTACGCTTAAGCTCTTTTCAAAGGAAGAGAGTAACCTAACATTTTTATGCACTAGGAAAAGATTAAACCTTAATCTCTTTAGAGGAAGAGATCGAAACCCAGCTACCCCAGATTAGATATTCTCAACAACATCTAATCCGCACACAACTCACCAATTACAATAAACTAATAAGTTTCTTTTCACTCGGAGCTTCTACCGCCTCAAATCAATTTAACTCAATTAATGTCTTGAATATACTAGTGATAGAATTTAAAGTGAGGAAATAAAAATCTATTTATAATATATATGGGTAGCACACAAATAAGCACGTAATTAGATTATCACAAAAATCGTTTTAAATAATTTTTATGCTCTTTAAAATTCCAAAAACGATTTTTCAAAGATCTTTCAACCAAACAAGCAATAATAATATAATAAGTAATAAAGATTAATAGTTTGAAAATATCACACCAGAATAATACTGAAAGATTATAGATTGAAACGCTAGATAGCTCAAATTGGTGACGCCAACACAATCAGCACTTTAGCTCAAGAACTTATCAGCAATTGATCTCACAATTGATCTCTCAAAATAATATCAAAATGATGACTCTTAGAAAAGCTTAGGAACTTAATAGTTCTGGATATTATATTCTCTTTTTATCAAAATTCTTAGGTCTATATATAAGAAATCAAAACAAGACGGCTAGTTTTCAAATAATAGTTCTCTAAAAGGCACCTATAGACCCCATATATTATTCCCTTTCATTTCTGAAAATTTGACTTAAATATAACTTTCAAAACATTCAATTTAGTCCCTAAATTATTTCTCAATCTCAAATTAAATAGATAAGAAGTATTAAATGAACTAAATTAAGAAACACCTTAATTTCATGTACCAAATCTATAGAGATATCCAAATAGGAGTAATATATCATCAATATATTCAAATCCCTAACATTTCTCAATTAGGTAAGCAAATAACAGCTAGTAAACGGGTAATTTTGGATTTGATCTTGAAATCCACGAAATCCTCAACATTTGAAACCACACAGTCGGTTGACCGATAAAACACCATCAGTCAACCGATCATTTCAAGTTGCTAGCCAAGCCAAACTCAAAACTCTGGTCGGTTGAACGATCGATTCAGGATGCTTCCCAGGTATAGATACGGCATTTTGACCACCCCATAAAAAATTTATATTTTATTTTATAATTAACTTTGTTTTATTTACATTCGTTTTATTTTATTTTATTTCAGAAAATGCAAAAAAATAAGAAAAATAAAAGAAACAAAATATCGTTTGTTTGAAACAAATCAGGAAAAAACAAAACAAATCAAGATAAACCAAACGGGCATGAATAGTGATTGTGAATAGTATCCGCATGCATGAACAGTGATCGTGAATAGTATCCGCATGCATAAACAGTAACTGCGTGATCGTGAATAAAACCAGCATGATCGTGAACAGTACTCGCATGATCGTGAACAGTACTCCCGCGTGAATAGTGAACTGCATTTTTTTTTTTCCATTTTACCCTTTTTGGAATCTATAAATAGAAGGCTCATTTTCATTTTGTAAGAGGATTTGGGGGGAGAAAATGGAGAGAATTTTTTTTAGAAGAGTTCTTAATTTCCATCTTTTGTAAATCTTATTTATGCATTAAGTCGTTATTATACTAAAATTTTATTTTGTTAAATTATAATATATATATATATAAACTTGTGAATTACTTAATGTATAGATAAAATGAGATAGAAAACTCCTAACCTTCCACTGGAGCAGTTTAGGTTTAGAAGGAGATTACTCCCCTTGATATGTAGATTGAACTAACTTAAGTGTGTGTGTGTGTGTGTGTGCGTGTGTTTATTTAACTTGTGTGCTAACAATACGAGGTGGAAAACTCCTGACCTTCCATTGGAGCGGTTTAGATTTAGAAAGGAGATTACTCCCCTCAATGCATGTGAGTGTGTGTGTGCGTGTGTTTCTTTAACTTGTATTAAAAATAATGTGCTAACAAGATGAGGTGGAAAACTCCCGACCTTCCATTGGAGCGGTTTAGGTTTAGAAAGGAGAATATTTACCTCGATGTGCGTGTATGGGTGTGTGTTTATTTTTTATTTATTTACTTATTTATTTATTTTTTATTAAATTTAATGGATGGCTAAAACGTGGAGAAAATTTTCCCGCCTTTTGATTAAATAACTTAGAATGAGTATTTCCCCCTTAATATATAAATTTATTACATAAGTTAAAAAATAAAATATAAAAAAAAATAAAAAAATACAACAATATATATATATATATATATATATATATATATATTATATATGCGTGTGTGTGTGTGTGTGTAGGCTATCAGAGGTGAACCCGTGGGAGGTTCATCATTTTTATTTTATTGTTCCTATTTTTGGTTGTATATATTTTGGGACGAATGTGTCCCAGTTGGGATAACGTTGTATAGTTATATGCCTATATATGTGTTGGTGTATATATGTGAATTTTCTAGTCGGGTTGGTTGGTCGTTCAGGGGATATTGTGTCGACGTCACGCCGGCCCCAGGGTGACGTGTGTCCGGGGTGGAGTGTGACATGAAATGTATATAAAAAATATTACATAAAATCCCAACTAGCATTTCTAATATCAATTAAGCTCAAAAATTCAAATTAACATTTCAAAATAATAATTGGCTTCCGATAATTTCACAATGACCGTACTCTGCCTTTACCAATCATTAGTAATTGACCAATATCTATTCGAATTATTTTTATCGGTGTATTGTCTTCGTAGTATAAAAGTATTTTATGGATCAAGTATTTTTTTTTATCAAAATTTACTTTTTAATAAAATATAACCACATTGGCCAGTATCCGAATTCCAACAAAAATATTCTCATAACAAAACAATCGAATTTAAATCAACTGGTCAACTCACTTGTATATAATAAAATAACATACTTCATTACCAGTCATATGATCGTTTTACCTTACGATCGGGAGTTATCATATCTACTCTACAAGACTTGTCTAACATGTAATAATATATATAATATATCCACCCTATAGGACTTGTTTGACAGGTAACAACGTATAATATATATATATATATATTCACCCTACAGGACTTGCCAGACAGGTAACAACATATATAATATATCTACCTTGTAGGACTTGCCTGACAGGTAATAACATATATTCACTTCTTGCAGGATTGACCCTCCTGACAAGAAGACAATTATGGCATAGCAGGATAATAAAAATAATTTTTTTCACCTTTTAAATTTTACTTGATCCATTAATCATCGCAAAACGGTCAATTTTCATCAAAAAAATTTTCTCCAATTAAATACGAAAATATAATTTCACAATTTATATAGAAGACAGTACTGTTGTTGCAGAAAATAAATAAAGAATGAGTTTACCAAAATTTCTTGGGATGAGTCGCGGACTAGGTCGCTCTCTTTAAGACGTTTCGTGGCTCTGCCCAAGAACGTGCAAGCAGTGTATCAGCTCCGTCGTCCCCAGGATAAAACAGCCCAGAATTCTCCTCTGTCTAGGACGTTCTTTGCACTGTAGAAGTCCCAAAAACCAAACACCCCCACACACTGTTCGCAAAACGAACAAACTGCTCGGAAACCAAAATCGGACTGAAAAAACAGTACCGGAATAGATCGGAACAATTCCGGAAGATGAAACCGAAAATGTTTCGGAACAGAAACAGAAACAGAAATAAAGCCGAAACAGAAACAGAAACAAAACCGGAACTGAAACAGTGCAGAAACAATAAACCAGAACACTGTTTTTCGTTTTCTTTCTCTCTGAAAATTGAGGAAACAAAACAGGTATTTATAGGGAAAAAATAAATCAAACCGTTTGGAAAAATTTTGAAACCGAAACTTAAAAAAAAAAAAAAACGTTAATCGGATTTAATTCGAAACGTTTTAAAAGTTTTTTTTATTATTATTATTTTAACGGTTAAAATTTTTTTTAATCTCAAACGTTTAATAATAATTTTTTTTTTAATTAAACTGTTTTTTTAAAAAATATTTTTAAACAATTAAATAAGTGCCACCTCATCACACGCGCGACTCGACACGGCTGGACGGCGGCGGCGCGCGCGCGTGTGGTAAACCGGTAGGGATGTAACTCCTCTCCCCTCCACAAAATGTGGGTACCCCTTGGGACACACTCCAAGTGTCTCACATACCCCTAGATATCCACTTTAATTTTACCTCTCCCAACCAATGTGGAACAAAAGGTTTTGAGGGAAAATCCAATTTGACACATTTGGCACTTTCTATTCTAAAAATTAAATTAAAATTCATTTGTTTCAACAAGTACACACCTTTAAATTCATATTTTCAATTTAAAGACAATTCCCATAGTCCATGCCTAAAATGACACTCACCTAGACTTATTTGACTTACTATTGGTAAGTTATATTAATCAAACGCCACCTAAAATGTTAATATTTTCAACTTGAAACTTGTAAGGATCAAAGTAAAATAGTGATAACAATACATGAGTACAAAATGTCAAACTACCAAAAATACAAAATGGAGACGTGAATGCATAAAAATGGACCAAACAATGAAATAATGGAATTCTCTGCCTGCTAACTGAACATTTTCAAATTACGTAGCATATCATCTATAGCTAATAGCTTTTAGTTAATCGGCTTTTTATTTCATTGTTTTATGTCGATCTTATCCTTTTTGCCCTTTGCAATTTTACTATCAGTTAATTAGTGAAATCAAACAGATAGTGAGGGATGTCAAATCTATCGAATGGTAGTTGATTTTACTTGAAAATCAAAGCATTTGTACACGTAAGGGGTATGTGGTGAGCCACGTATGCTGAAATTTGATGAGATGACTTCTACCATTAGACATGTGTAACATACATCAAATCAATTATTAATTTGAAGATTTTGAGAATTATACTGGAGTCCTGGGGATGGTCATGTGTCCGGAGGCCTGATCGGTCCGTTTAGCCCGGTCCTATTTTTTTAGGACTTGAACTTGGTGTTTGAGTCCATGGGCCAGGCTAGGGCCTAAAGACTAAGGCCCATTCATTTTTAGGGTCGGGCTAGAACTTGATCATTTTTGTTTAGGGCCGGCCCGGCCTGGCCCGAACTTTTTTAAAATATAAAAAATATATATATATATATATATATATATATGTAGAGAGAGAGAGAGAGAGAAATTTAGGAGTCATTTTGTAATTTTCGATTTCAGCTAGATAATTTAGCAAACTCTAATTTCATTCATCTCTTCATAGAGAGAGAGAGTTGAAGGGTCATTTTGTAATTTTAATATTTATTTTTAAATTTTAAAAAAAAATTATAGGGCCGGGCCTGGACTTAATATTTTTTTTGTAGGGCCGGGCTTGGGCATGAAATTAGAGTCCGATCATAGGGCCAGGCCGGGTTAGGGCATAACATTTTTGTGTAATATCCTAGTCAAAACTCGGTCTATGACCATCCCTAGTTGTCACTGTCACAATTCTAGAGCTATTTATTTATTATTTTTTTTGTGTGTGCATGGCGTGTTGATTTATTTGATGAACCATGATACCACTCTCCATTTTATTTTATTGTTTTATTATTTTTTATTTATTTTTTATTATTATATTTTTTTTGTAATATCAGTTCACTTATTATAATTAATGGGTAATATAACCTAAACTTAGAACGATCGTAAACTTACTCTGATACCACTTGTTCATCAAAATCTTAGGATCAACAGATACTAAATCAATAAAAATTGTATTTTCTTCCTCATGATATTTGCACTTAATATTTTTAATAAAATTGATCAAATACCTAAGTTTTTTATAGCAAATCCGTTTTAAGAAAACATAACAGAAGTTATAAGTCATAAAATATAAATAACAAAATAAAAATCACAAAATTATAGAATGGCAAAATTGGTTTTTGACCTCGGATTAAAAAAATCACAAAATTATCAACATATTGCGTGTTTTTTAAGTTTTGTAAAATTACTATGAGCTAATAGATTATATGGACATAATTTTTTTTTGTGTGTGTAAATAGTGTACCTTCTGTAACGGCCCGATTTTCTAGGGTCGCCATACAGTTTCTCTCTAAGGAGAATTAATACTAACCGATAATTTATTTCGTGTAAATCCGAGAAAATTTTACGATGCTAAGGCGACAATTTTATTTATCGACAACAATAATTTTACTAAATAATCAATATTTTAATTAATAAAAAATCTAACAAATTTTATACACGACGACGATAATTAGGATTATCAAATTTATCGTATCGAAATTACAACAATAAATAATAAATACAATTTTTACAAATTCAATAGAAATCCGAATAAAATTCTTCAAGCCGTACTATTTTTAATTAATGAAATATACGAAAAAATAAATAAATTGCTATTCCATTTGAGAATTAATCTCGATAATTAATATCGATTTATCGTGTTAATTTTACAAACGGTAAATATTAACTACCATTATTACAAGCAAACATTCTAATAAAATTTTTGAAGTTTATTATATAAAATATTAGCCGATATTGAAATTTCATGTCAATTATCAATTGAAACCGAATACCCAAATAATCAAAGAAATTCAGGACTAGTAACATAAGTGGAAATTATCATAAACAGGAGTAAAATAAAATATTTATGTAACAACATAAATATACTAATTTGCGAAGTGTCAATTATCATAAATATTTGGTTTCCCCAAAAATTCTCAATTGAAACAGAGTGCAAATAAGGAACTAATTGACAAGTATATTTATACTTAATACTAAAGTGTCATAAAATATAATACGGCGACGATGATTATAATTATCGAATTTATAATTTATCGATTTATCAAATCGATTTTACAACAGTGTATAATAAATACGACTATTACAATTTTAAATGCAAATTCAACTAAAATTCTCATCGCCGTTTCGCTCTCATCGGCCCTGAAATCAAAACTGTGGGGTTGTGAATCAACGCTCAGTAGAACTTCAACCCATCTAAAACGTGCATTTAATTTATATAACAAATAAAGCACATTCGCATAATTCGCACATAATTTTTCATATAATCATAATTATTTCACAAAATTTAACAGCTATAATTTGACAACAAAAATAACACAAATCTCACAATAGAGAAATTAAATATATATATTAAAATAGTTAGAAATTCTACCTTAAATCAGAAACCGAAATCAGAACCGAAATATTTTTCTCGTTCTGAAAATATATTAATGTCTGTGTATATATATATATATATCAAAGACAAAGTTTCAAGATCAAGGCACTGAACAATTTTTATTTTTTTTACCGCCTCCTCCGCCCTTTTTCTTCAGATTATCCATGATCCCTATAAATTACATTATATATATATATATATATATATATATATATATATATATATGCGTATACCCGTCAAACTCACATATATATATGCTTAATGAATTAATGTGCTCTATTCGTTGAAATGAAGACAACACATTATAAATTTATTTTATTTTAATTTTTTATACTTAAATCTCTCTTAAAATTATATCTCAAAATTCTTAAAAGTATATTTTAAATAATACATTTCCAAAACTCTTAAAAGTATATTTTAAATAACACACTAGTTCCAAAATTTCTAAAATCAATTTAAAATAAACATTTAACTCCTAAAAATTATCAAATATTATTTATACCATAAATTCGCAAAACAATCCCAAAAACATTAAATTTTTATATAAAAGTAATATTTTCAAAAATATAAATTTTCGGATATTACACCTTCAAACTTAAAATTTTAGTTAATGTGTTTTACGTTGATACAATAATTTTTTTATGAACCCAAAATTATTGTATTACTTCAGAATAACTGTAATTTTCATATAAAACTCACAATATATAACTTTTTTGGTGTACAATAATTTTTAACTTTTAAGAGAATTATTAAGTTTTTTTAAAAAATCAATGTACAAAATGAATTAGATTTATAGTGAATCGTAAAATTTGAATTAAAAAATATATATATATATTTTAAATTTATGAGATGCTAATCAAGAACCCATTTTTTTCAATTATAGAAAAAAATATATTCGTTTAGGATAAAATTAATGTTAAAATAGATTAATATGGAAAAGAAAGTCTTTAAGGGACTATCATTTTCAACTCACATGATTCATTCATTTTTTTAATAAAAATTAATTTAATTTTTTTTTAAATCAAATATTTTTATTTTTATTTTATTTTTGTAAAAAATGAATGAAAGTTCGAATTGATACTAATAATGAAACAAAAATAAATAAATAGAATTATTAATTAATATAATAATTTTATTTGAATAAAAAATATTTTTTTTAAAAAAAATCCAATATTATGAATATATATATTTTTTTTAAATAATGAAATTTCGAATTGATAATAAAAATCAAAACAAAAATAAAAAAATATAATTATTAATAAAAAAATATTTGATTTATTATGCAAATATAAAATGTTAGTGATGTCCAGCAAAACTCTACATACACTTTTATTTTGAGATTGACATTGAAAGTAGTTTTGAGTACCACATAGAGTTGGAATTAGAAGTAATTTTATATTAATTTTCAATGTTATTAATTGGAATTGAAAGTAGTTTTCTATTCATAATGTTATTGGTAATGAGAAGAAAATATATTGGCCATTGATTTAATAAGAATAAGGGGATTAGAGAGATTATTCATACTTTATTCTAAAGGTTTGTGATTTAGTTCAAGTGCAAGAGGCTATTAGAGGGAGAGATAGACCTAAAAAGACGTTGGACGATACTATTAAGATTGATTTAATGATATTAAATCTGACTGAGAGGATAACCCTTAATCGATCACTATGGCGTAAACGGATTCATATAGGCAACCCTATATAAGTAAGATAAAGGCTTAGTTGTTGTTGTATTCTAAAGGTTTAAGTATTATTATAAGATGTTGTCTTTACGCTCTTTCTCTGTCAATTGGTTTCCATATTTATGTTTGTAACCAGAAATATGAGAACTCAAATGTTTTCTTGTTCCCGTATTTATCTATTTTTTTCTCACCAAATTGGCCTAAAATCATTCTGGTTTCATAATTCTGCTCCCCTCCCTTGAACCGAAGCCACTCGGTTCAAATTTTTTTCTTCAGTGTACGAACCGAACCGATTGGTCCTGAATTAGAGGATCATTTTTTGTCCCATCCGGAACCGAACCGAACCGAATCAAACCGGCACCTAATGGGAGCTCTTAAATTGGGAGACGTTGCTTTTGTTGGCCCACACTGTGGGTTGAACTTATGATTCCTGGGTCCAATCGGAGGTGCAATGGCCTCAACTTCACGCTCACAGGTCAGCCCACAGCTGTCGCTCCAAATGTCTCAACAACAAATTAAAATTAATTTTTTTCAAAAAAATTAAAAGAAAATATTAAAAAAGAAAAAGAAAAAGAAAAAGAAAAGTTGGTAGCAACGTGATGGATGATAGAATACAAATGAATATCGAATAAAAACAATTTTTGTAATTAGGGACCCACACATATAATTTCCAATTTACTATTATTTTTTGGGAAAATGGCTGAAAAATCATTTATTTAAACTCTAATTGGTCAAAAATTATAGAGGTGATAACTTTTTTTTATTTGGTCCCATCTGTTTTAAAAAGGCAGAAGCCTTGCACACGTGATAGTCACTCGCTAGTTACATGCAACAACTTTGTGTGTAATATTATTGTATTAGTTACATATAACAACTTTGTAGGTAAAAAAATCGTTAGATGTAACAAAATCAAACAAAATACATATAATTAGTTACATGTAACTAATTATATGTAATTTTTTAGTTATATTTCTATGATATATTACTAAAAATTTTGATATTTTTCAGTTACATGTTTCAATAATATGTAACTTTTTTAGTTACATGTGTCTGATATGTAATTAAAAAATTTGATTTTTTCAGTTACATATTGCAATAATATATAATTTTTTAGTTACATGTTTCTGATATGTAACTAAAAAATTTGATATTTTTTCAGTTACGTTACAAAATATTACACACATATGTAATTGTAATATGTAATTAAAGTACATGTAACCAAAAATACCTAAATATGTGTAAAAAGTAACAATTATGAAATTGTAATTAACATTAATTACATATAACAGAATTCACTATAAAAATCGAATGTACTCAGAGTTCCCTACAATCTCTGCAATATTCCTATAATTCCTGCAATGTGGGACTAAAATACAAGTGAAATCTAACTAAATCAAAACTTAATAACACAAAAGATTTTTCACCAATTAGACTTTAAAAGATGGATTTTTCACCCATACTTTTTTTTCCTTTTTTCTAACAAAAATAAAAGAAAAAAAATAAGATAAGTCATTTGAGACCTGACCTCACTCCACAAACAGACCATTTTTTATTTTTATTTTTAATTCTTTTATAATATTTAAGCTGAAATATTTTATTTTTTTTAATTTTACAATAAAATGGGTCGGAGCCAACTTACGCGCAATATATCTAACCCCCCCCCCCAACTAACTTACCACATAAACAGCGCCAATGGGAATGGGAAGGGGGTTGTTTGTCATCAACTTCAACCACTACTTTCCAGTTTCCATTAAGCTTGTTGTTTTGTGGGTTCCGACCTGTTTGGATGTGCCCACCCCTATTCCTGGCCGTATCTGCTGACCCTTCCAATTTTAAAGAATTATTTCTTTTTCCCTCGATTCCCCACATCACCATTCACTCCGTCTCTCATCCAATTAATATCCATGTCTATGCTATATATATATATATATATATATATGTAGTGTATATTATTATATTTCTTCCCAATAAAAATTTGGAAATTATAAGAGAAACCCTACTTACACACGCGCGCACACACACACACATATATATATATATATATCTTGTGGACTTTGATATCATCGTGTGTGTATATATTATTTGGGTTGTTTTGGCAGGTGATATATTGGGCGGAATTGGACGGATCAACTGAAATTTGTTCTTTTTTTTAGTAAAAAAAAATAAAATTGTAAATGTTAAAAATTATCAACAATTACACCTAAATTTTAAATTTTTTCCAAAAATTATTTTTCAAAATTTTTGTAGGGGCTCAATGGATCCACTAAGTGAGATATGAAGGTGTCACATGACTGATTGAAAAGACGAACTAGGTGAACCATTAGTTAGCAAAACAAATCTTCCTACTTTGGGAAATTTAAGTAAATAAAAAAAAAATCATATCTAACCACTAACATTAAGAAAAAAAGATTATTGGTTATTGGGTGAAACTCCAACCCAATAAATCTCCTGAAATTAACTCTTGGGTGTATTTAATTGGGCCCAACAATAAGAGTAAAATGACCGGTAAAGAGGTTTAACCCAAGGAAACCACCTTGAGAAGGGCCTCACTGCCCAATTGAGACATCTTTTGAAAAGAGTCTGGGACTAGGCTCACGAATGACTTGATCAGGTAAATAATCAGTCACTCCCCCATGATTGGCCCATCCGCTCAACTGTTGATATTGCAACGTGGGAGATGTGAAAAAGATAACCAGCCAACTACCATCATGACGCGATAAATTTAGAAAATCAACAGAAGAAAACATGTATAAATGTAAGGGATATTCACATGGTTAAAGTTACGATATTTATCATCTCTCAGGACATATTGATTTATTTTCACGTTGGAGGTTATTTGACTGACACAACATCGGTGTCATTTTTAGTATTTTGATATTGCAGGTTGATAGGTTATTAAGAGAGAATTTATTGTCTACGTCATATACTTTAAAAATTATTTATTTATTTATTTTGCCGGTGGTTGCAAAATTAGTTTCTTTGGGGACGAAAAAATGACCTTGTTATTTTTTTGTGGGCTTGCTTTTACCAATGAAGGCCCAAATATAACATGTCTCTCTTGCTAATTTTTTTTTTTTTTCAAGATTTTCAGATTCAAAGAAACAAAGGAAACAAGATATTAAAAATAAAAGACCCTAAGCACAAACCCCGGAACCAGGGGTGCTAAGGTCTCTGGTGTAAAGACTAGAAAAAGAAAGATCCAAAAAAACATTTGAAATAAAAGATAAGCCCCTCAGGGCTTTAGAGGCCAGGTGGTCTGCCGATTTATTGCAATCTCTTTTCACCGCCACAAACTTGAAGAACTCTTTTGACAAGGAGTAGGAGATGATATCTTTAACAATAACTCGGTATTACCAAGCTGAGGTATTCCCACAATTGATGTCTTGGATTAGAGGTAAACAATCAGACTCAAATAAAACTCTTGAGAAACCAATATTAATTGCCGTGATGGCCGCAATTTGAAGAGCCCAAGCTTCAGTTAGAGAGGTTGCAGAGCAACGAAAACTCCCCTGTCTTGATAAATAACATTCCTATTGTGATCCCGAGCCACTATCCCAAAAGCTCCCTGGTGAGCATTTGCAGAAAAAACTCCGTTCGTGTTGAACTTTACCACAGAGCTGGGAGGAGGGGACCAAGAAGGGGATTGAGCCGAAGTGGTTTGCATGGATGGGGGTTTAAAGTGGGAAATGGAAAGGAACTCGTCGACGGCTTTCTTGGCCAACAAAAGTGGAACTTCTCCTCTGGGGGGGTTCGTTCTTGAAGGCGAACGAGTTGCGATTGATCCATATAAACCCCAAGATATACGCTACCAAAGATGATTGATAATCTGCGTGTCTTAAAGAATCAAGAGTAGAGAGAAGTCATTCTTCGAACAGTGAGATAGTAGAAAGATTAACAGAGTCTTTGAAAGGGGACGCCAACCAACAAAGGTGGAGCCATCTACGCAAGAAAAACTGGTGTTCCAAAAATTCTGGTTCATCCAAACAAATTAGATAGAGTGGGGACAATTTGAGGGATTTCTTCCAAAGATTCGAAGTGGAAGCAAAAACACTATTGGAAACTTTCCACACGAAATGCTTGATCTTAGGAGGCACCCGAAATTTCCAAATGAGCTTCCATAGTTTCGAGGAAAGGGAGTAGGAGGATGAAGGGTTTATTTGAGGGGTAAGGGCTAAGGAGTGGGATAAGTGATACACCGATTTGACTGTGAAGGATCTAGATTTTGAATGAGGCTTATGAGGGTATCCAGAGAGTTTTTTGGTACTGAGGGGTATGGACAAAATTTTCAAGGTAGTGTAAAAAATCAAAACAACTTTTGATGAGGTTTATGTTCCAACAACTAGTAGAAGAGTTGATTAGATCCGCCACCAAAACTAAAGGAGGGTGGGAGTTTTTGCGAGGGCGGGTAGGCGATGGATAGGGAAATGGATATTGAGGATCCACTGATCTTGCCCTATGTTAACATCAAAACAATTGCCTATGGACCAAAGATAGTGATTTTTTATGATTTGGAGGCCCTCCAGGATACTTGACCAACTCCACAACGCCCTAAGCCGTCTTCCTTGCATTCCAAAGGGTAGAATTATGAAAATAGATTCCTTTTAGGATCGTGCTCTATGAAGCTTCTGGATTGTTTAAGAGACGTCACGCTTGTTTTGCTAAAAGGACCTTGTTGAAACATTGTAGGTCCTTGAAACCCGTTTCACCTTGAGATTTTGGGAACGACATAGTATGCTAATTTCTCCAGTGTATGCCTCGCTCTCCATTACTTTTTCCCCACCAAAATTTTGCAATTTTTGAATTTACCTCTTTGCACGTCGTGGTCGGGAAGAGAAAGATTGACATGGCATAGGAGGGGATTTTTTTGAAGCTATAATTAGATATGGATATTGACACAAAACCGGCACAAAGTCATGGTGTATGGGTTTGACATTACGAAATTTTGGGTCATTATCCTATCAAACATGACTAATGTAAAAATAAACAGATCTTTTTTTAGTTATGATAGTTAATAAACAATTCTTGCGGTGAAATCTTATGTCGTATTAACAGGACATGAAACATATGAGAGGAAATACGATGATTGTGATAATGGTTTATTGTGAATATTTTATTATTAACTTTGATAGATTGTGTTTAGCGTTGTAAACAACCGAATCTTTCGTGAACTACTCGAGATTAGCTCGATGATAGTTTGTTCGAAATTCGTTCATTTAATAAATAAAATAAACTCAATATTTTATTTAAGATTGCTTATTAAATAAAGAACATTAAATTTTCGAATTTGACTCGTTAATATTCGTGAACAACGAAATATTTTGTTTACTCTTTAGTATATACAGATATTAAAATAAACTCTAAAATTTCTTTTCTTTAATAGTACAATGTTAGATATCCAATGGTTCTAGAGATTAATTCAATTAAATTTTAATTTAAATCATTTAATGTATTTAATTATTATATTGAATTGATTATTTGTAAATTTTCATTGATTTATAGGAAACAAAATATTTTAATTTTATATATATAGATTTTAAAGAAATAATTATAATTAATTAGTTTTATTTTTTTAAAAGAGAAGTCCCAAAAGAGGGAACCATGAGATCGTAAGCCCCCCTCAGTTAACCCATCCAAAGAGGACCACTAATGGGCCGCGTGAATAATGGTGACTCGGTCAAATACACCCACTTCGGCCGGAGTCCAAGGCTCCACACGTGTCTCAGCCCAATTTTGGCTCTAAATGCCGAAACTCCACCCGCTTTCGGGCGTGCATCTCTGCAGCCTGTAACTCGTGGACTTTCCTGGGTCCTAATCCAGGAATATAACCGGACAATAATACGTTCACGCCGTCTATTATATACGCTATAAAGCTAAATTTGACGCTCGATGTGGGATTTATTCCGTTCGAATTGCAATGTCATCTCCCAACTATATAACGTCTTCACTATAGGCCCCTTCAACTGGGCCATAAAGCCCACACCTTTGTGTCTACCACATATTTATGGACTCGATGGGCCTTAGCTTCAACTTTCATGGAGGCCCTGTTTAATCAAGTTTAGAAGGAAAAAAGATGAAAAAAAATTAGGGGGGGGAGAGAGCGTGTGAGTGAAATTCAACATGCACACCTACACACGTTGGTTATTGAGCCCTCCCTTTAATGTGGTGGTTGGACCAATGAATCATACATAGTTTTTCTTTTTTTCTTTTTAGACCTCAATAGAATGGGTTCACTAGTTCACCTTTTTTTTCTTTTTAGACCTCAATAGAATGGGTTCAGTAGTTCACCATATAAAATTATTGGCTCTAGAGATATAGTAATATGGAGATGACAGAAATATTTCAAGCACCAACAAAACCAAAAACACGTCTTCTTTCAAATATCAAAGAGAGGAGGATAGGTTATTCACATTTCATTTGATGGTCAAAGACAAATCGAAAACTAAGTAGTGAAAATACAAGGGGGTTTTGAACAATATACCTAAGGGAGACACATTAAATAATTAATAAGTTTTAACTCTCAAGTTGAATTTTGGGTTTTCTTAATAGAAAAATGCATATATATTGTCACAACCCATTCCGATATCACAATATTCGTGGGCTGGTGTGACAACAATGCTACTTTTCCAGTAATGACTAACTTGAATTAAAATACCTTACACAAAAAGAGAATATTAATTACTATAGTCAACAAAATACACATAACTCCTACTCTTGAGACTTTCTTGCTCTTACAACAACCGCACTAATTCATCCTTTTACAAAACAACATCTACAACCCAAAAGCAAAAAGAATCACTATCGAGATACTCTCCACTATGGTCCTCCAGAAATCGACCTACTGCCAGTAGGGGACAAACGTTTCTCTACAGCACCTGCGAGTGTACTGTCTTCTTAGTAAAAAAATTCATTTTTTTATATAGCAACAATACATTTTATAAAATTTAACAATTAAATGGATCAAGCGTGAATAAATATAAACACCTCACAGATTTAGTAAAATCTCTAGTATCAAATAAGTAATGGAAGTAAAGTAGTATAATTCAGTTTCCAACATCCAATCAGTAATAAGGCACCCAGTATTTATAAAACACCCCAATTTAAACACATATCTCAATCCCACACCCACCGGCTAAGCCATAGTGATCGTTTTAACCTCTCGATCGGGAGTTGTAACGGTACCGTAACCATCTGTAGGATATGCCTTCCTAACGGACCTAACTGCGCAGATCACTGCCAACCGGACGTTTCCGGAGGCCAATAATATAAATCACCACATGACGTCAATTACCTTATAGTAGCTATCCATCTACCGGACCACCCTCCGGATAGATCATAATATAAACTATGGCATTAGTCAATTCAATAATATTATCACCAAATCTCAAATAAATTTTCCTCTGCCGGACCACCTTCCGGACAGACCATAATAATAATCACCATTTTTAATTAAAACACCAAATCCAGCAGATTATTTATAAAGGCTTTCTTTTTAAACCCAAACCTTTCAATTGAAAACCATTTAACCCAACTCACCCACAACATGGCTTGATCCATATAATTTATAAAATTCATACAGTTAAATAAACACATATCTCATCATATTTATATGAAAAATATTTTGGCAAGAAGTGCAGTACACTCACCTAAAAATTTGTACTCGCAAGCCTCCCCAGAACATGCTCCTGCTCCCCACCGCCTAAGCGGAAATACACCGCCTAAGCGAACAGGCGATTCTTGCTCTCTGTTGTTTTTCCGCCTGAGCGATCTTCCACCGCCTAAGCGATCACCCGATTCTGGCTCTCTGTTGTTTTACCGCCTAAGCGATCTTCCACCGCCTAAGCGATCATGAAATTTTCGGCTCTCTGTTGTTTTACCGCCTAAGCGATCATGAAATTTTTGGCTCTCTGTTGTTTTACCGCCTGGGCGATATTCCACCGCCTAAGCGGTCCTGGCTTCATCCCTGACAGAACAGACTAGTCTTCTTCCTCCTTCTTGTCACCAACTCCGGCCCTTAAATCCTTCACTCCACCTTCACGATCAACCGTCCCAAGTTTACGCTAATAAAACCAACCTCATTCCCTTCACTCTAGCTAAAACACTCACTAAAATAACACCCCAAACCATCGATTATAACTCTAACAGCAAAAACATGACACAATCCTTCACCCACATATTCCTGTTTCCATATGACCCCTGAACATGTCACCCTTGCACACCCCTACAACCCAAATAACTCTTAGCCTTGGGAAAATACCCTGAACCTGCACCAGTGATTCCGGCAACCCTTCCGACGGCTTCTTCTTCCTCTTCACTTCTCTCTTTCTCTCTCTCCTTTTCTTGTTTCTTCCCGTATGATCATTGCCCTTCCTAACCTCAAATATACATATATATATCAATGAATTTATGGAGTGAAAACATGCCACATTGCCCCTTCCCCTCTCTTTCTCTCGGCATGGGTCACGGCACAAACACTCATGCACAAATATATATATATATATATATAATTGTTTGTTTAAAATATCTGAACAAAAATACTTCCCCCCCCCCCCCCAATTTCTCATTTCATCCCTTTTTTTTTTTTTTAAACTGAGTCTTACATACACACACACACGCACACACATACACACAAAGATATATACCTTTTATATTTTTTTTTAGTGATAGTGAAATTTATGAAAATGTGGGGATGACATCTATTGTATTTGTAGCCATGGAATAGAATATGACGTAGGCAGTACGCCATTATCTAAAATAGAGAGAGAAGGTCGAGAAAGGGTTTTAGGGCGTTTATCTGTTCGTGCCAAAAATCAAAGAAGAGCAATGCCTATCCTTCTAGTTCTACGATATCTTATCACTCACTTGCACTTCGCTTCAAGACCCACTATATCAGTTATAACCTCAATTTTTTCCGAAAGTCTTGATCCCAACTCATGGAAGACTCTCTCTCCTCTTCTCCTCCTTCCCCAAATCCAAAACCCTTCAGAAGGTTTGAACTCTAAATAGATTTAAAGTACATTTTTTTGTATTTATTTTGTGACGTTGGCTAATCTGCGACATTTTATTTTACAGATAGAGCTTCGACACTCTAGGTAGACGAGAGATTCGGCGCGTGCAATTTGAATTCGTACCAGGTTGGTTATTCGAGCACTACTATTGCTGCCATCGTCACTTTATTGGGTGGTCTGCGCGAGTGCCGTGGGGATTGTCCGCTTATTGGGTTTATCGGCAGTAGCTATTGTTGGCCGTGTCTTTTGTCCTGCTGCGGGGAAGAAGAAAAGGAATAATAGTACGAGTTATGAGTGGAGCCCAACTAGCCATGTGGTGAAGTACGGTGCGGTTTTGGACCCCAACGGCAATGTAATTGATGAGGTATTATTTAATTTTTTCACTCTCCAAGCGAAAAAGGTGATTCCCAATCATCTTAGCCAACATATAAAATAAAAATTTAGGTTAAAACATAATTAGGGTTAAAAAAAATTTACCCCTGCCTTTTCTTCACTTCCATTGAGTTCTTCACATAAATGGGTCTTAAAAGATCTTAAAATATAAATATGGGTCTGTTTTGAACTTATTTTCCAAACTGGGTCTCTCCGGCCGTGTCACAGCCGATTTCTTGGATATATATACATATATATATATATATATATTTTTTTTTTTTCTTATTGTAAAACCGGCCGTGTCAGGACCAATTTTACATTCTGGTGCTGCCACCATGGCAGCCCCTCCCGGTGGCAGCCCCATCCCCATCCCCATAAAAAAAAAATTTATATACATATATATAATAATATATATACATATTATTTAATATGTATATATATTATGTATATATATATGTGTGTGTATAAAATATAATATGTACATAATTCTTTTTTTTAATACTATTTTTTTTTACACTATTTTAAGAATTTAAAAAAATAATAATTTTTTTTTGATGTAAAATGGACTGCATATCTTTAATATTTTCGACAACTTTGGGTTAACTAATGGTGGTATATCGGTATTTTAAACAAACCCAATTTTTTTTTTTACATAAATTACGTTCAAAACATTATATAATGTAATTTACAATATTATCAAATTGAGTTAATGGTGGTGTATCGATATTTTAATAAAATTATCAAAAAATAATTTTTTTTACATACATAAATTTTAATAAAAATAATGTATTGATATATATATATATATAAATAAATAAACGAAAATAAAATTGAGAATCCGGTCATAGCTTGGCCGGATTCTCAGTTACCATGTCATATATGGTCATGTCAGTGGCCAAGCATATATAAATATGCTATATGGCCGATTTCTTTTTTTTTTGTCCTTTTGATCAATTTATATATATATTGAGAATTTTATTAAAATTTCTATATATGTAAAAAAAATAAAATATTTTTTGATAATTTTATTAAAATATCGATATACCACCGTTAACTCAATTTGATAATTTTATTCACTAATCCATTTTTAATTTTCTAAGTTTTATTATGTAATGTTACAAACACAGTTTATGTACAAAAAAATTGGGTTAATTTCTGTTATGGCTAAACCATCTTTTGTTAACTTAAAGTTATAAAAAAAAAAAAACTGCATCGTCATCGAAATAATTCATTTGACCAATTTTGACGATTATTTAAAAATTATTTACTAATCCGTTTTTAGTGTTCTAGTTTTATTATGTACTGTTACAAACAAAATTTATGTAAATAAATTTGGTTAATTTATGTTACGGATAGACCATTTTTTGTTAATTCAAAAGTTGGACAAATTGTAAATTAGAAAAGTTGGACAATTTTAAGTTAATAAAAGATGGTCTATCCGTAACATAAATGAACTCAATTTTTTTTACATAAACTGTGTTCATAACACTACATAATAAAACTTAGAAAACTAAAAACGGACTAGTCAATAAAATTATCAAATTATCAAATTGGGCTGACGGTGGTGTATTAGTATTTTAATAAAATTATCAATTTTTTTTTCATATATATAAATTTTGATAAAATATAAAAATATCAATATATATATATATATATATATATATAAATAAAAAAAACCGAAAAAATAAATAAAATTGCACTAATGAGAATCCGGCATTTATTTTTTTGCATAATTGTCAGTGCTTTATTTTTTTATATATATTTTGATCGATTGTCAGTGCTTTATTTTTTTTCCTTTTGATCGATATATATATAATTTTATTAAAATTTATATATATGCAAAAAAAATTATTTTTTGATAATTTTATTAAAATATCGATATACCACTGTTAACTCAATTTGATAATTTTATTCCTTAATCAATTTTTAGTTTTCTAAGTTTTATTACGTAGTGTTACGAATACAGTTTATGTACAAAAAAAATTGGATTCATTATGTAATATTTTGAACGTAATTTATACGAAATAAAATAAAATTGGATTTGTTTAAATACCGATATACTACCGTTAATTAACTCAAAGTTGTCGAAAATATTAAAGATATGCAGTCCATTTTACATCAAATATATATATTTTTTAAAAAAAGCTTAAAATAGTGTAAAAAAATAGTATTAAAAGAAAGAATTATGTAAATATTATTTTTTATACATATACATATGTATATAATATGTTTTTTTTTTATGGGGGAGGGGGACAGCCCCAAAATGTGACACGGCCGGTTTTACCCGTAGAAAAAGAAAAAAAATATATAACCAAGAAATCGGCTGTGACATGGCCGGAGAAACCAATTTGGGAAATAAGCTCAAAACAGACCGATATTTATCTTTTGAGAACCATTTATGTCAAGAACTCCACTCCCGCTTTTCCTTTCTCTCGCTCTCTCCCTCTCCTTATGCACGCCGCCGCCGCCGCCACACCATCGCCGAATTGCCGTCACGCCGTAGTTACTGCACGAAATAGTTCCAATCTCCTTCTCTCTGTTCCATCGCCGCAATTGCCCTAATCGCCGCTCTTGCCAACATTCCCTTGGTCCCTTCGAGCCACTGCAGCTACAGGATCTGCCACTAATATCGCCTTCGAACATCTCCATCGCCAGCGTCGCTACTATCATCGGCAACAACAGCTCAGGTAACTTTGTCATGCTTAATTGAACCTACAGGTCGCCACCACGCCCTATTCTCTCCTTTCTTCTCCGAAACCCTCACCCCATTCTCCTTGAAATTGATTTCTGTTTCTGATTTGGGAAACACTAATTTCCAATCGGAGCTTGAGTTGGCTAAATCTAAGTTTGATTTCTCTATAGTTGTGTTTGATTTCACTGTATCTAAAATTTGTAGATCTTTATTTGCATGTCCAGATCTGAAAATTTGGTGTGTATTTGTGTGCGATTGAGAGAGAAGAAGGTGTTTATTTTTGTCCAGATCTGAAATTTTTTGACGACAGAAATGGTAAAGAAGGTTAAATTAGATTAATTTAACTATTTCAGGTTGTTGTGTTTGCCGGGGGTGTTGACACTTCTGTGATTGAAACAAAAAGGAATTGTTCTTATTCATAGTGTTGAGCAGATAGAAACTGGTAGTGGATTTTTTGGGATAAAAGATGGGGTCTCCTTAGGGTTTGGTTGCACATGTATACCAAGAGGATCTATAAGAGTTCCTGAGTTTCAATGCTCTATATTTCCTTTCCTACTAAGCTCTGCAAGGAGCTGTAGATACTAAAGATGTGTTGGTTAACTTCAATATTATTTTAGTTCTTATGTTTCTGTTATGAGGTGTGTATTCGTGTCCAGATCTGGAAAATTCGCACTCCTCCATACTACTTAATATATATGCTTAACACATGCAAGTCGAACCTTTAAAGGTATCTAATAGGATATGTAGAAGATTCGGCGCCGAAGAAGATGGACTTGGAAAAAGTCATCGATGAGTTCTCCGACTCAAACTTGCTTCCCCGGCGAGAAAAATCCATCGATTGGTATTCTTTCGTTCATGTATCTTGCTCTCTTTCTAAGATTCTTGCTTCTACACATATACAATAATATGACGACTAACTCAATTTTTTCCCAAGTGTAGTTCTTTCAGAATTTTATAAGGTCCTCAATTTTTTCTTTGCAAAGCCGTTGACGAACACAATTGGAGACAATCAGTGGGCTTAGTTTTGTATTTAAGAAAATTTCACATTGATTGAAAGTAACGAGGTTCAGATTAAATTTCTCATCAACCATATCAAGCAATCTTTCCCATTATTGGTTAAAAGTGAAACGATAAGTATTTCCTTCTTAGAATGCAATTATCTTCCAAATATAGCTGTAAAATACAGTTTGAACTATGGAAATGCTAATCTCAACATTGAGCAGGTCACTTTCTTTACTTCGTGCGCCAACCCCGTTTCGTGTGGGAAGGACATAGACATGAATTCTTACTCAAAAAGTTTATTGCTAATTGGTTGATGTTCGGTCTTAGAAATATTCACTTGAAGGATAACGTGTAACCTCTTAATGTTGTGTTTTTGTAAGTTGGTTCGTCAATTTTTGGCCGAGAATTTCGGATTTCTTTTTTTTTTTATGAGTTTTTAGTACTAATGTGATTCAAAACAGAACATTAAACTAAAGGCGAATCTATTTTCTGCTGTTTTCCCCTTGATTTTATTGGTATCCAAGCAAGTCTTTTTAGTAGTAAATATAAGTGTGTGATAACTCAATAACATTCTCTTTATTATTCAATTTCTTAATGAACAACACTTGAAATATGTGTATTAATTTCTCTTTTATAGAATTGTGTTTTCTAGAAATTCGTTTATAGGGTATACAATCTAATCATTAATAAGAATAGTATACTCATATATTTTCTGTTCAGAATTTTAATGCACTCAAACATCTTTAGTTACATAAGAGTTCACTTCATGTAATTTTTTAGTCGTTGCTTATTTAATCATAATTTCACCCCTTTTTTGTGCACTTAACTTTCTCTCTGGGCGTTTCACCGAGTATGTGCATGGGAAAGTGGAACAATATAAAAGTAGATATATTGAGGTCCTAAAGCAATCAAAAGCAATAGTTGCTAAACATCATAACACGATAGTGCCTCCAACTCAAAACCCGACTAACAACCAACGATCTTAAAAAACAAATCGTTTTGATAGTACATCGACAAGTTAACCACTAAAAAAGGTACCAATCTATGTTCTAAACTCATGTTGACATTCCAATTTTTGTTTTTCATTTTCGTTCCGAGAATTTTTTTTTTTTATTTATTTTGTTTCAAAATTTATATTTTTTGTGTGTTTTTTGTCTAAATTTTTCCATTCGAAACATTGTTTTGAATAATTTTCTAACCAGCAATGAGTTTCAAGAGGATAAATTTTGGCTATATTTTGGATATTCCCTCTAGGGGTGGTGGTCATGTGGTGGACATCTTCGGGTATCATCACCAAATATGATATGCAAAAAATTGTAAATTTCTGTTGTTTTTTTTTTTTTTTTTTTTTTTTTTTTTTTTATGCATTTCTATTTTTGTTAGTTCAATTAGGTGAAACTGGTTGCCTATTGTGTTAGTCTAGATCTTCATATTGTGATATTTTACTAACAATTCTAATTTGATTTAATTTATAGTCTATTTTTTGCAGGTTTGATTTAGGTTTACTTTTGATTTTGGTGTTACTTAATATATTTTATGCATTATTGCACTACCATCCTACTAACTGTTAATTTCTAATTTTAGTGTTAAAATTTGTGTTCTATAAGTTCATTATGTTGTTTTGAGGTTCTTGGCTATTGTCATTTTCATTCTGTGTAATTTTCATGTCTAAATTTATTTCTTTTGTACTTAATTTTTTTGGATGTAGATGAGCTCTTTACATGTGTATAAATAGTGTGTATTTATAATGTAAAAAGTCTTTTTTTTTTTCTTTTCTTATTGGTGTGAAATAGTGGTTGGTCTCGATTGTTAATTATTATTGATATTCAGTTATTATTATTATTAATATTCAAATGAAGTAGGTATGGAATATTGTATAAACAGATGAGGTTATGTCAAAAAATTTAAATATATATATTTTATTGGCTTGTGTTTTTAGTGCTTTACACCCGTGCCTTTAGGCATGGGTTATACACTAGTATATATATATACACACACATAAAGATATATACCTCTTATATTTTTTTTAGTGATAGTGAAATTTATGAAAATGTGGGGATGACATCTATTGTATTTGTAGCCATGGAATAGAATATGACGTAGGCGGTACGCCATTACCTAAAACAGAGAGAGAAGGCCGAGGAAGGGTTTAGGGCATTTATCTGTTCGTGCCGAAAATCAAAGAAGAGCAATGGCTCACCTTCCAGCTCTACGCTGTCTTATCACTCACTTGCACTTCGCTTCAAGACCCACTATATTAGTTACAACCTCAATTTTTCCGAACGTCTCGATCCCAACTTATGGAAGACTCTCTCTCCTCTTCTCCTCCTTCCCCAAATCCAAAACCCTAACAACCCATGTCAACCCAGAAGGTTTGAACTCTAAATAGATTTAAAGTACATTTTTTTTGTATTTATTTTGTGACGTTGGCTTATCTGCGACTTTTTATTTCACAGATAGAGCTCCGGCACTCCAGGAAGACGAGAGATTCGGTGCGGGCAATTTGAATTCGTACCAGGTTGGTTATTCGAGCACTACTATTGCTGCCATCGTCACTTCATTGGGTGGTCCGCCGAGTGCCGTGGGGATTGTCCGCTTATCGGGTTCATCGGCGGTGGCTATTGTTGGCCGTGTCTTTTGTCCTGCTGTAGGGAAGAAGAGAAGGAAGAATAGTACGAGTTTTGAGTGGAGGCCAACTAGCCATGTGGTGGAGTACGGTGCGGTTTTAGACCCCAATGGCAATGTAATTGATGAGGTATTGCTTCATTTTTCCTCTCTCGGCAAAAGGGGTGATTCCCAATCAGACTTTTAGGTGGCGTTTGGTAACCGTTTCTATTTCAATTCCAGCAGTGGGATGGGAATGGGATGGGAATTTTGTTTTCTTTTTGGGAGTAGAATTGCGTTTGGTAACGATAATTTTTTTTTTGTTTTGGGAAGGGAATTGTGTTTGGTAACGATTTTATCCTAAAATCTTTTTTTTTTTTTTTTTTTTTTTCTCTTTTCAGTTTTGGCCGGCCGGCGGTGGCGCCGTCGCCGGCCGGCCGGCAACGGCCGGCGACGGTTCTCCGGCGTCGGAGACGGCGGTGCCCCGCCGGCGATGACCGGACGGCGGTGGCGCCGTCGCCGGCGACTGCCGGAAGTGGCCGGAAAAATTCCGGCCGGACGGTGACCGGCGACGGGCGGCGGAGATGACCGGCGGCGGCGGCAGACGGTGGTCGGCGGCGGTCGGCGGCGGCAGACGGTGGTCGGCCGGTAGGTGAATAGTGATCATGGGTTTTGGGAATGGAATGGGAATAATGAGAAACAACTTTTTTTTGTTTCTCATTTCTTAAGAAAAAAGTGGACACAATTCTCAAATGGGAATAAAATGGAAACGGAAACAAAAATTACCAAACGCTATTCCCAAACAGAATTCCCAAAAATCTGGGAATGGAATGGGATGGAAATGGTTACCAAACAGGGCCTTAGAAATTTCTAATCTTTCTGTCGTTTTTCGTAGGCTTTCGGGGGTGTTATGTAATTGATGATCTTATTCCATAAACTTTTTAAGTGTTATTGAGTTCTCAACATGACAATGATATGCATTCAAGTTCAGTTCTAATTGTGTGTTTTGCTTTTTCTAGTGTTAGACTGGAGAGGTATATATACATATATTATATATATAAGCATTGACTTTCATGTTTGATCAGGTTTTGGCAGTACCAATGTTGGCCCCACGATCTTACACTCGAGAAGACGTGGTTGAGCTCCAATGCCATGGGAGTGAAGTGTGTCTAAAACGAGTGCTGCGAGCCTGTTTAGAAGCCGGGGCAAGGCTTGCCGAACCAGGTCACTTTTTGTTTCCTGTGTTTCTTCTTCATCAATTAAACTACTTTGGAAGTTTATGCTGAATATTTCCTTACGACTTATGAAGACATTAATTTACACAAAAACACCAGCAGAGTCTATTTAACTTTTAAATTTAGGCACAGTTTGGTAACCCTTTTTAAAATAATAACGATAAAAATAATAGAAAAAGTATATGATTTTCAAAAAAAAAAAAAAAAAAAAAAAAAAAAAAAAAAAAAAAATTACTTAGAAGCAAATGCAAAAAATTAGAAGTGTATTTGATAGTGTAGAGAGGATAACCTAGTGGTACCCCTATAAGAAAATACCTTAAATCCAAAACAAATTCATATCTGGTTGGGAAAACCTAGGTGGAGAGGGTGTTGAGGGTCAGAAAGTACAAAATGAGTATTTTAGTAATTGGAGTGTGTTACACTGGTATAGACCTAGAAAGCTTGGGAAAGGGAGAGGAAACGACAGTCAGTTTGCTAAAACGGAGAGAGAGAGAGAGCTTAGTCACATAGTCGTTGAACTGACTGTGTCACCTCGGACTTATTTAGGCTAAGACTTGTTTTTGGTTGTAAGAATTGTTTTGACTCTTTTTTCGTGAGAATATATTACTTCTTTTTTCTCGTCTCCAAATAACTTTTCAACTCCGTATTTATGATATCATTTTTTGTCCTCCATTTGCAGGTGAGTTCACCCTCCGTGCTTTTCTCAATGGCCGATTAGATCTGTCCCAAGCTGAGAATGTAGGAAAACTAGTTTGTGCCAAGTCTCTGGCTGCTGCAGATGCTGCATTGGCTGGAATTCAGGTATAAATCATTTTCTGATTTTTAATCAGGTCCGTTTATAGCTTAATGGGCAGTTAGAGAAATCACCACTTGAACGATCTCGTTGACAGGGTGGTTTCTCTTCTTTGGTCAAGTCACTAAGAAAACGGTGCATTGACTTGCTTACTGAAATCGAAGCACGTTTGGATTTTGATGATGAGATGCCACCGCTTGATGTTAACCTAATTATGAGTAGTATACATTCAATGTCGAGAGAGGTCGAGAATGCTCTGGAAACTGCCAATTACGACAAGCTTCTTCAAACTGGTTTACAGGTATATATCGTATATGTGGAAAAAAAATCATGTTTAGAAATTCTACTCTTTTAAGTGCGATTTTTGAAAAATGAAAATTAGATCTTTGCAGTATTCTAGACATCAAAAACACCGTCGTGAACAACCTCCCGATAACATCATTCATTCAAATTCTTGCAGATAGCAATTGTCGGCCGACCAAATGTTGGGAAGTCAAGCCTTCTTAATGCATGGAGCAAAGTATGTTTTGACAAGTTGCTTCATTTAGAATCGTTTTATCTCATCTATTGTTAAGACACCGTTTAGTAATGGTTTTTTATGTACTTTTTACTTTAAAGGAAAAGTAAAAAATCGGAAGTGTTTGCTAGTGTGAGGATAATATCTATAAGTATTATCCTATAAATGATCTCTTAATGCAAAAAATAAAATAAATTTTTTGTAAATGATTGAAAAAAGTGAGTTGAGGTCCTAGTCTATCGATCTCTTATAAAATTAAAATTGAAAAAAACAAATGGTTACTTTTTTTTTTGCTTTCAAAAAAATTACTTTAAATCATGTTTGTACTTTTATTTTTATTTTTGAAAGAATTTCTTTTAAGTGCAAAACAAACTTACTTTTAAACTTCCATATTTTTTTGGTTGAAAGCAAAAAAATATTTTAAAAAGTGTTACCAAACGGTGTCTAAGTTTATTATCCATATCTTAATCTAATTGGACAACATGCTCACCTTTTAGCACGCAGAGTGAGAGAGCAATAGTTACAGATATTGCTGGAACCACACGCGATATCGTAGAAGCCAGTGTTACCGTTCAAGGCATTCCCGTCACCCTTCTTGATACAGCCGGTATTAGGGAAACCCATGACATTGTCGAGAAGATAGGTAGGAAATTCATAACAAAAATATATCTATATATGTATGTATAATTGATTTATTATTATTATTATGTTTATATATATATATATATATTTTTATTTATTTATTTATTTATTTTGATTTTGTGCTTGATTGTCTTGTTACTATTTGATTCATAGGAGTTGAAAGATCTGAAGCAGCTGCTTTGAGTGCCGATGTTATTATAATGACAATAAGTGCGGCTGATGGATGGACCGTGGAAGATACCAAACTTCTCGATAGGATTCATGCCAACAAGGTTTTTACATTTAAACTCGATCATTTAGGTAGCATGTGGTAGCACGAAATTGAACCTTTGGAAGGGAAATGAAACATGTAAAAATCTAAAAAAAAAATACATTTGTTAATTTTCAAATCCCACGAAACCAAACAGTACCTTAGTGATTTTTTATTTTTATTTTTTTAATTATTTAGTGGTGTTTTTCATTGGTATTGCAGGGTTCATCTGAATCTGCTTCTCCAGTGATATTGGTGATCAACAAGGTTGATTGTGCTCCATCTGGCTCCTCAGAATGGATGAACAAGATTGGCTACTCTTTCAACAAGCAAGTTTATACATGTGCTGTTACCGGTCAAGGAATTCGTGACCTGGAAATGGCAATTCTAGAGATTGTGGGGCTTGACAGAATTCCGGTTGGGGGGTGCAAGTGGACTGTGAATCAGGTTAGCTCGGTGGTGTTTGTTTAGTGTTTCTGTTCCCAGAAAAAATAGAATAGAAGCATACATCTGGGAACAATTTTGTTTTGTTCCCAGAAGTTTGTTTTAAAAATCTGGGAGCAGAACAAGACTATATTTTTTCCCCTCATATTTCTGTTTCTGTTTCCAATTTTCTTGAATTAGAACACTGAAGAAACGGAGCCTTAGCATTCCTGCTCCCCCCCCCCCCCCCCCCAAAAAAAAAAAAAAAAGAAAAAAAAAAAGAAGAAAAACTCAAGTAAAAAACACACCTTTTAGGGGTTTTTTTTCCTGTATTTTAAAAAACAAAAGCAATTTTTTCCTTAAAGCTATTGTTCTGTTACCGTTTCTGTTTTTTTGTTCCCAGAAACCTTGAAAAAGAAAACTTTTAGGTTCCCACATTTTTTAGATGAAAACAGAAGCTTCCCATTATATTTGTCTGTTTCTGCTCCAAGTTTATAGGAAACAGATTCAAAAAAAGAAAACAGAAACAGAACCACTAATCGAATGCAAATGCAACCCTACTTATTCATTAATACACAGTAAGTTTTATTATGATTTGAGGTTGATTTTGCTTGTTTTTAATTTATTTATTATTATTTTTATTTATGATTTATCAGAGGCAATGTGAGCAGCTTCTTCGGACAAAGGAGGCTCTTCTAAGGTTAAAGTCGTCCATAGAGGAAGAAATGCCGCTCGACTTTTGGACAATCGATTTAAGGGAAGCCGCATTGGCTCTTGGCCAGATAAGTGGAGAAGATATTTCCGAAGAAATTTTATCCAACATCTTTGCCAAATTTTGTATCGGCAAATAGGATATATTCCTGTTGCCTAAAATATCCCTGTAACTCGTTCATTAGAGTCAAAGTCCATCCATAGCTAAAAATATGATTTTGTCCGTAGCTTACAGCATTTTTGTGCTGCTGGCCAAATGTTTGTTAAAAGCCGAACGGATGAGACTTGGTAAAAGAACATATTTTTATGGAATAAAACGAGGTGTATGATCATTTAGCCGGCTGGCTTGCCATATAGTAGAAGATACATTGGTTTTAACACGGTGAGAACCAGTGGAAGAAGCAAAATGTGTTTCAACATCAAAAGAGAACGGATAAAGGAAGAGCTGAAGGCGGAAAAGAAGAGGAGGAAAGAGAAGGAAAAAGAAAAGAAGAGAAGGGAGGAAGAGGAGGGAAGAGAAGGAAAAGAAGAAGCGAGAAGAAAAGAAGTGGAAGGAAAAAGAGAAGAAGGAAAAGGAGAAGCACAAGTTGAAGAAGAGAAATAAATGCTCAAACTAACACTTTCCTCTCCCCAGTTGTTTTTTGTTCATTGTTGAAGTATAAAATAAAGTTCGATTTTTCCAAGCAGATTTGTCGACGTCTGTCTCTTCTATATATAAGTTTCCACTTAAGGCATTCAACAACAAATCAACATTTGAATCATGCCCAAGAAACAGAGTGAGCTGAACTTGCCTGTGAATTACAATCTACAAAAAAAGGAAAATATCAGTTGAGCACTTCTCGCAGTTGTTCAATCAATTCCTTCCTAGCCGACGGCTCCACCTGCATCATCCAATTCCAAATATTAATACTTTTTTCCAAATTAAATAAAATAACCCGATGCTTTTACCTTGTTCAGAAGAGCAGCAAGACCTCGCGGCAAAGCTTTTAAATCCAAGCTCGAATCGCCAATCTTCGATAATTGATTCAACACTTTCTTCTCTCTCAACTCCTGTAGCTTCACTTCATAATTTCCAGGATCGTCTTTCCATTTGAAAAAAGCTTCATCGTCATCCCAACCACCACCACCACCTTCAACGATCTCAGAATCCAAAAACCACTCCTTTATCAACTCCATTGCAGATCGATGAGACAATCCTTCCTCGCCACCAGCTACTCTCACCTCCTTGATCAAACGCCCTTCAACAACTCTCCTTTTCAGTCTTCTGTAAAAGAAAAACCGAGAATTAGCCCATTCTACCACTTCCCTGATCACCCCTTTCGCCGCCATTCTGTATGAAGTATCATGAAGTTCTGCAAATTTGGTGGCAATCTGTACATAAACCGGCAAAAGCTGCTTCTCCCGGGCCTTTATCTGTTGCTGTATAGCTTCGATATTGGCCCGGTCTCCTTTACTCTTTACTTCCTGAAGTTTTTGCTTCAGATTTATGATCTGTGGGTCGAGTCTACCCATGCATTCGAGGAGTTCCTTTGTTCTGAACTTGATCTCGATCAGGCCTTCAGGCTCAAGTACGTTCCCTTTAGCCGTCTGATCAGCGTACATTTCGATGTGATCAGAATTGATCCGACTGTCCACGACGACCCAGGCCCCACCACGGAGTTCGCCAGTCATTGGAATGTACACGAACACGGGTTGGTTGTAGGTGCGGAGATTCTCGACGATGGTGGACCCCGCCTGGAGTATCCCTTCGAAGAGGTCCCGCTGACCCCCCGAGAAGCCTCGCCAGTTGGCGAGCACGAAGAGAGGTAGTTCTTCCCGGTTGAAATCCATCAGGGCTTGCGCCGTCTTGTTTGCGGAATCGGGAAACCAGACTTGCCCGGCCTGCGGGACGACCCGCTCGTGGGAATCGAGTTGGCCAGGGTCTGCCGGGATGACCTGCATCATCGTTTGGGTCTCGACGGCGACGATTCCGACCGGGATTCCACCAAGTTTCGCCCGGCCGGTGACGACTGTCCTCGCCCAGCCTTCGAGCGTCTCAACAAAGCTGTCGTGGTCAAACATACCCCTAAGCCACCTCCCGCTGCTGTCCGAAACACCACAAATTGCCGCCCTCGGATCACACGAGGTCTCTGGGGAGTACTCAACCGGCCGCTCCGGCGGATCCAATGGGATTGAAACAGGGAGCGGACCACCGAAGTACGGCGGAACAAAGCTCAACCACTTCAAAATTGCTGATACGCCTTCGAGATCGTCAGAAACTGTCAGGTGAACGACTCCGTTTGTCGCCATGATTTTCGGTCCCCCAAGTTGCATGTGCGAGCTGTAAACCTCTCTCCCGAGGAGTTTGTTTAGAGCAGAAAAACCCGTCAGAATTATCGGTTGATCCAATCTCTGTATACACCGCATCCCGAGACGGGCGAGATAAGCGCCAATGCCGACGGTTCTTCCGGAAACATACGTTAAGGTAAAAGTTTCTTTGTACGCTCGGGAATACGCGCCAGCAATCGCTCCACTTCCGCTCAAATTTTCGACACCGAGCCCATCCTCTTTTCCTACAATCGTATCAATCACCCATCGGGTTTCTCCACTGGGCAAATTTAATTCGTGCGCTATAACTGACGATCCGACACGGGAATAATCCTCTGGCGTTAAATACAAATACTGAAAGCCGCGCTCTGAGCTCAATTCGTCGGACCAACCGACCCTAAAGCAAGATTTCACTTCGTCGGCAATTCCGATCCGGGCCCCAGAATTGGCGGCCAAATAAATAAGGGGCAGCTTGTTTGCGCAAGCTAGATTAGTCACGGCTTGGAAAAATGCGTCTTCTCGGGGGCCGAAAGATCCATTCTTGAAAGTCACATCATTGGCCACTACCAATATCGTCCTTCCGGATGGAAACTCTGGTGTTGACATTTCCATTTTCCAAGCCACCATGCCTACGTCGTTCAGCCCGGGCTCGCGGTCAGCTGCAACAAGAGAGGTATTCCAGTTACCTTTGCAATCGGTGAATACTAATTCAGTTACTTTGAGGAGGGGTTTGGATTTGGGTGCGTTGGATTTCCAAGAATTCTCCAAGGCAGCCTCAAATGCCTGCAAATAGGATTATTCTTCATCAATACATGTATGCATTTATATATGTTTCTAGTTTGCTTCTGTTCCCAAAACCAGGGAAAATAAGACATAAATGAAGGTTTGACGGTATTCACCAGCGGGAAATCGTAGCAGTAAGTGGTGTTGCTTTTCCTAGCGAGAAGCCGTTTACGATCAAGGGTACCCAACGGTTGATACTGTGCGTTAACGGCCATTCCATGCAACGGTCCCTTTCCAGTCCTCGAATAGTAGACCACTCTGTGTTTGCTCGTATCCTCCAGTTCCGGGTATATCTGAAAAATCAATATTACAAATAAAAAATGTTTAATGATTCTGTTCCCAGAACACAAAAGCAATAAGGGAACAAAAATATAAATATATGTTCCTTTGCTGCTGTTCCCAGATTTTTAGAATAAAGTCCAGGAAAAAAACAGAATCATTCCCAAATTTCTGTTTCTGTTCCAAAATTTTCCCACTTACATGAACGATACATGTATGACCGGTCACATTTGTGACAACCACCCTCCAAGCACCACTGGCTTGTCCAGCAGACGCCATCCGAAGCTTCACCTCCCACTCACAAACGCCTAACCGATGCATCTTCACACCAACATATGCATGAATTTCTCGAGCAAGATCTCCTAATATTGTCTCAACAGCAGGTTCTTCTTCCCCAGCATCAATCTCAACTCTCCTGTCAATCCCCCCCACCCCCCAAAAAGAAAAAATAAATAAATAAAAATATACAACAATCTCAATTTTTAAAGACAATGTTTTGTGTTTTTTGTTCAAAATATTTACTTGTGGTAGGGCAGAAGATCGTCTATTTGTTGCTCCTTCAAGATGTATAGATACATATGAGCATGATCGGCTTTAACGGTGGCATTATGAACATGAAGTTCCAACTCCTCCATTGCAGTCAGCAATGACCTAAAAATACTCCTTGAAGTAAAAGAGAGAGCCAGCTGAGCTTGGCTTATTCCTGCATCCGTCCCGTGGAAAAAAGTGAACCCTTCGTTTGTCGGCTGCCTTACCAGTGTTCTCAAAAAAATCCTTTGAAATGGCAGCGGCTTGTCCACCACAGTGTATAGGTGCCACTGACGATCCCGGGAAGGTGTATACTGTATATTCTCATAACCTTTAAGTTTGTCCTGAATAAAAATAAAAATAAAAAGGTCATAAACACGAAGATCTATTGCTATCACCAAAAGAATGGAATTATGTAGGTACAAACCAGTTCGAGGTATATAGAGAGAGGAGGCTCGAGGTGGCGTAAAAGTGGCTCCTCCTCGTAAAAGAGCTTCTCAGCCGACCAATAGAAAGAGTGCCTCATTGGGCCCCGCCCTTCATCTCTCTGTATGATACAGCTGATTACCCCGACACCTGCATTTCCGAGGCTCGAGCTCACTTCTTTTTCCCTCAGTATTTTGGCTAACTTGTTGACTCGCTCTTGAGCCTGATCCTCATCACCACTGCAAACAATAGAAGAATATCCATATTTGGCTAACTGAAAAGTAGAAAGCTATAACGGAGGCTAAATCACACTTTGCGCCCCTAATGTTTAGGTGAAGTCTCACTTTGCCTCCTAGTGTTTTAATTGTTGCACACTGCAACAGTTAAAACGTTAGGGTGTAAAATGAGACCGGCACCCAAACTTTAGGGGTGAAAAGTGCGATTTATGCTTTCTTTTAATTAAAATGCAATTCATAGATACCTGTCCTGAAGCAAACTCATCTGGTTGTTAATCCCCACCAAGGCAATATGCATCATATTACCAAAGTTAGCGGAGTCCTCAGATCCATTTTTGATCGTGCCATGGAAGTTATGGGTCGTTTCCCTCAATGCGGAAGTTAAAACGGTTGGCAAAAACTGAAGGGATTTGATGATGACCATGGCTCCCCATTTTCTCTCGCGGTTCTTCTCGACAGACAATGGATCTTCAGACTCATTTGTTTTCTCTGTATGTTCTTCGATGAACTCCCATGAAGCAATTAGACCAGATCTATGCCATTGCATCCTCACACTACCCTTTACAAGGTAGGGCTGATGATAGGTATCAAAATGTTAGGAACTCCCGGTTCAAAGTTTAAGCAGATAACGGAGGTGGTGGTGTTTGTTCAGGGCCTGTTTGGTTCTGTAACTCGAAAATAGTATATACTAGGATTGTAAACCAAACACGCCCTTAGTGTTTCTGTCCCAAGACTTTTGTTTATATTCCTAGAAAATTTGGAACAGTAATAGAAATCTTGGAACAATTCTGTTCCTGTTCCCAATCCCAAAAATTTGTTCTTAAAAACCTAGGAACAGAACAAACAGTTTTTTTGTACCCACATTGCTGTTTCTGTTCCCAATTTCCTAGGAACTGAAACAAACGCCACTTGAAAGACTTTGAACAACATTACCTGATACAGTCTACGAACATAAGTCTCCACAACTCGCCTCTGAAGGGTATGATCACTGTGATCAAAAAGACCAACAAGGGCATCTTCAACCGCTGAAGGAGCAGTTACAAGGTCCTCCATCCGTTCATTAATGGCAACTTTTCTCTTGGGGGTATCCATTGTTTCACCTTCTTCAGTAAACATTTCTAACTCCGAAAGACTTCTCGCAATGTTGGATCGAAGTTCACTCAATTTTGTTTGTTCCAGCAGTTGACTAGCTTTCAGAACCAACTGCCAAAAAAAAAACAAAAAGGGCAGAAATTATACTTATATTTTTGATGAATAAACTGTAGAAACCCAATAGGTCTAACTCACTTTCAAAGCCTTGAAAGAGGAGGATTGCCCTAGGCTTTCAAAGCCTTGAAAAGGAGGATTGCCTAGGCTTTATAAATAGCCCAGGATCAGGTAACACAAGCGATGTGTAATTCAACATGCCCCCTCGCGCAGGGTGGACTTTGCCAAACTACTACGAATGGATTTCGGGGCCCAACCCCCCCCACGCACAAGGTGGACTTTGTCAAACCACTGCGAACGGATATCGGAGGGCCCAACATTGATGTGGGATTCAACACGCAGAACATCAGACAAAAAGCCTGGCTCTAATACCATGTAGAAATCCAATGAGTGTAAATCACTCTCAAAAGACTCCTTAAAAGAGGAGAATTGCCCTAGGCTTTATCTATAGTTCGGGATCAAGTAACACAAGCGATGTGGGATTCAAATCATTCAACATAAACCGAGAATTACTCGATAAAAAAGAAGCCCACTATGTCCACAAATACAACAAGATAGCATTTGGAGTCATGGAATTGGAATCACAAATGAAATTTTGAAAATAGCATGCATTCAAGTTCAGTTCTAATTGTGTGTTTTGCTTTTTCTAGTGTTAGACTGGAGAGGTATATATACATATATTATATATATAAGCATTGACTTTCATGTTTGATCAGGTTTTGGCAGTACCAATGTTGGCCCCACGATCTTACACTCGAGAAGACGTGGTTGAGCTCCAATGCCATGGGAGTGAAGTGTGTCTAAAACGAGTGCTGCGAGCCTGTTTAGAAGCCGGGGCAAGGCTTGCCGAACCAGGTCACTTTTTGTTTCCTGTGTTTCTTCTTCATCAATTAAACTACTTTGGAAGTTTATGCTGAATATTTCCTTACGACTTATGAAGACATTAATTTACACAAAAACACCAGCAGAGTCTATTTAACTTTTAAATTTAGGCACAGTTTGGTAACCCTTTTTAAAATAATAACGATAAAAATAATAGAAAAAGTATATGATTTTCAAAAAAAAAAAAAAAAAAAAAAAAAAAAAAAATTACTTAGAAGCAAATGCAAAAAATTAGAAGTGTATTTGATAGTGTAGAGAGGATAACCTAGTGGTACCCCTATAAGAAAATACCTTAAATCCAAAACAAATTCATATCTGGTTGGGAAAACCTAGGTGGAGAGGGTGTTGAGGGTCAGAAAGTACAAAATGAGTATTTTAGTAATTGGAGTGTGTTACACTGGTATAGACCTAGAAAGCTTGGGAAAGGGAGAGGAAACGACAGTCAGTTTGCTAAAACGGAGAGAGAGAGAGAGCTTAGTCACATAGTCGTTGAACTGACTGTGTCACCTCGGACTTATTTAGGCTAAGACTTGTTTTTGGTTGTAAGAATTGTTTTGACTCTTTTTTCGTGAGAATATATTACTTCTTTTTTCTCGTCTCCAAATAACTTTTCAACTCCGTATTTATGATATCATTTTTTGTCCTCCATTTGCAGGTGAGTTCACCCTCCGTGCTTTTCTCAATGGCCGATTAGATCTGTCCCAAGCTGAGAATGTAGGAAAACTAGTTTGTGCCAAGTCTCTGGCTGCTGCAGATGCTGCATTGGCTGGAATTCAGGTATAAATCATTTTCTGATTTTTAATCAGGTCCGTTTATAGCTTAATGGGCAGTTAGAGAAATCACCACTTGAACGATCTCGTTGACAGGGTGGTTTCTCTTCTTTGGTCAAGTCACTAAGAAAACGGTGCATTGACTTGCTTACTGAAATCGAAGCACGTTTGGATTTTGATGATGAGATGCCACCGCTTGATGTTAACCTAATTATGAGTAGTATACATTCAATGTCGAGAGAGGTCGAGAATGCTCTGGAAACTGCCAATTACGACAAGCTTCTTCAAACTGGTTTACAGGTATATATCGTATATGTGGAAAAAAAATCATGTTTAGAAATTCTACTCTTTTAAGTGCGATTTTTGAAAAATGAAAATTAGATCTTTGCAGTATTCTAGACATCAAAAACACCGTCGTGAACAACCTCCCGATAACATCATTCATTCAAATTCTTGCAGATAGCAATTGTCGGCCGACCAAATGTTGGGAAGTCAAGCCTTCTTAATGCATGGAGCAAAGTATGTTTTGACAAGTTGCTTCATTTAGAATCGTTTTATCTCATCTATTGTTAAGACACCGTTTAGTAATGGTTTTTTATGTACTTTTTACTTTAAAGGAAAAGTAAAAAATCGGAAGTGTTTGCTAGTGTGAGGATAATATCTATAAGTATTATCCTATAAATGATCTCTTAATGCAAAAAATAAAATAAATTTTTTGTAAATGATTGAAAAAAGTGAGTTGAGGTCCTAGTCTATCGATCTCTTATAAAATTAAAATTGAAAAAAACAAATGGTTACTTTTTTTTTTTGCTTTCAAAAAAATTACTTTAAATCATGTTTGTACTTTTATTTTTATTTTTGAAAGAATTTCTTTTAAGTGCAAAACAAACTTACTTTTAAACTTCCATATTTTTTTGGTTGAAAGCAAAAAAATATTTTAAAAAGTGTTACCAAACGGTGTCTAAGTTTATTATCCATATCTTAATCTAATTGGACAACATGCTCACCTTTTAGCACGCAGAGTGAGAGAGCAATAGTTACAGATATTGCTGGAACCACACGCGATATCGTAGAAGCCAGTGTTACCGTTCAAGGCATTCCCGTCACCCTTCTTGATACAGCCGGTATTAGGGAAACCCATGACATTGTCGAGAAGATAGGTAGGAAATTCATAACAAAAATATATCTATATATGTATGTATAATTGATTTATTATTATTATTATGTTTATATATATATATATATATTTTTATTTATTTATTTATTTATTTTGATTTTGTGCTTGATTGTCTTGTTACTATTTGATTCATAGGAGTTGAAAGATCTGAAGCAGCTGCTTTGAGTGCCGATGTTATTATAATGACAATAAGTGCGGCTGATGGATGGACCGTGGAAGATACCAAACTTCTCGATAGGATTCATGCCAACAAGGTTTTTACATTTAAACTCGATCATTTAGGTAGCATGTGGTAGCACGAAATTGAACCTTTGGAAGGGAAATGAAACATGTAAAAATCTAAAAAAAAAATACATTTGTTAATTTTCAAATCCCACGAAACCAAACAGTACCTTAGTGATTTTTTATTTTTATTTTTTTAATTATTTAGTGGTGTTTTTCATTGGTATTGCAGGGTTCATCTGAATCTGCTTCTCCAGTGATATTGGTGATCAACAAGGTTGATTGTGCTCCATCTGGCTCCTCAGAATGGATGAACAAGATTGGCTACTCTTTCAACAAGCAAGTTTATACATGTGCTGTTACCGGTCAAGGAATTCGTGACCTGGAAATGGCAATTCTAGAGATTGTGGGGCTTGACAGAATTCCGGTTGGGGGGTGCAAGTGGACTGTGAATCAGGTTAGCTCGGTGGTGTTTGTTTAGTGTTTCTGTTCCCAGAAAAAATAGAATAGAAGCATACATCTGGGAACAATTTTGTTTTGTTCCCAGAAGTTTGTTTTAAAAATCTGGGAGCAGAACAAGACTATATTTTTTCCCCTCATATTTCTGTTTCTGTTTCCAATTTTCTTGAATTAGAACACTGAAGAAACGGAGCCTTAGCATTCCTGCTCCCCCCCCCCCCCCCAAAAAAAAAAAAAAAAAGAAAAAAAAAAAGAAGAAAAACTCAAGTAAAAAACACACCTTTTAGGGGTTTTTTTCCTGTATTTTAAAAAACAAAAGCAATTTTTTCCTTAAAGCAATTGTTCTGTTACCGTTTCTGTTTTTTTGTTCCCAGAAACCTTGAAAAAGAAAACTTTTAGGTTCCCACATTTTTTAGATGAAAACAGAAGCTTCCCATTATATTTGTCTGTTTCTGCTCCAAGTTTATAGGAAACAGATTCAAAAAAAGAAAACAGAAACAGAACCACTAATCGAATGCAAATGCAACCCTACTTATTCATTAATACACAGTAAGTTTTATTATGATTTGAGGTTGATTTTGCTTGTTTTTAATTTATTTATTATTATTTTTATTTATGATTTATCAGAGGCAATGTGAGCAGCTTCTTCGGACAAAGGAGGCTCTTCTAAGGTTAAAGTCGTCCATAGAGGAAGAAATGCCGCTCGACTTTTGGACAATCGATTTAAGGGAAGCCGCATTGGCTCTTGGCCAGATAAGTGGAGAAGATATTTCCGAAGAAATTTTATCCAACATCTTTGCCAAATTTTGTATCGGCAAATAGGATATATTCCTGTTGCCTAAAATATCCCTGTAACTCGTTCATTAGAGTCAAAGTCCATCCATAGCTAAAAATATGATTTTGTCCGTAGCTTACAGCATTTTTGTGCTGCTGGCCAAATGTTTGTTAAAAGCCGAACGGATGAGACTTGGTAAAAGAACATATTTTTATGGAATAAAACGAGGTGTATGATCATTTAGCCGGCTGGCTTGCCATATAGTAGAAGATACATTGGTTTTAACACGGTGAGAACCAGTGGAAGAAGCAAAATGTGTTTCAACATCAAAAGAGAACGGATAAAGGAAGAGCTGAAGGCGGAAAAGAAGAGGAGGAAAGAGAAGGAAAAAGAAAAGAAGAGAAGGGAGGAAGAGGAGGGAAGAGAAGGAAAAGAAGAAGCGAGAAGAAAAGAAGTGGAAGGAAAAAGAGAAGAAGGAAAAGGAGAAGCACAAGTTGAAGAAGAGAAATAAATGCTCAAACTAACACTTTCCTCTCCCCAGTTGTTTTTTGTTCATTGTTGAAGTATAAAATAAAGTTCGATTTTTCCAAGCAGATTTGTCGACGTCTGTCTCTTCTATATATAAGTTTCCACTTAAGGCATTCAACAACAAATCAACATTTGAATCATGCCCAAGAAACAGAGTGAGCTGAACTTGCCTGTGAATTACAATCTACAAAAAAAGGAAAATATCAGTTGAGCACTTCTCGCAGTTGTTCAATCAATTCCTTCCTAGCCGACGGCTCCACCTGCATCATCCAATTCCAAATATTAATACTTTTTTCCAAATTAAATAAAATAACCCGATGCTTTTACCTTGTTCAGAAGAGCAGCAAGACCTCGCGGCAAAGCTTTTAAATCCAAGCTCGAATCGCCAATCTTCGATAATTGATTCAACACTTTCTTCTCTCTCAACTCCTGTAGCTTCACTTCATAATTTCCAGGATCGTCTTTCCATTTGAAAAAAGCTTCATCGTCATCCCAACCACCACCACCACCTTCAACGATCTCAGAATCCAAAAACCACTCCTTTATCAACTCCATTGCAGATCGATGAGACAATCCTTCCTCGCCACCAGCTACTCTCACCTCCTTGATCAAACGCCCTTCAACAACTCTCCTTTTCAGTCTTCTGTAAAAGAAAAACCGAGAATTAGCCCATTCTACCACTTCCCTGATCACCCCTTTCGCCGCCATTCTGTATGAAGTATCATGAAGTTCTGCAAATTTGGTGGCAATCTGTACATAAACCGGCAAAAGCTGCTTCTCCCGGGCCTTTATCTGTTGCTGTATAGCTTCGATATTGGCCCGGTCTCCTTTACTCTTTACTTCCTGAAGTTTTTGCTTCAGATTTATGATCTGTGGGTCGAGTCTACCCATGCATTCGAGGAGTTCCTTTGTTCTGAACTTGATCTCGATCAGGCCTTCAGGCTCAAGTACGTTCCCTTTAGCCGTCTGATCAGCGTACATTTCGATGTGATCAGAATTGATCCGACTGTCCACGACGACCCAGGCCCCACCACGGAGTTCGCCAGTCATTGGAATGTACACGAACACGGGTTGGTTGTAGGTGCGGAGATTCTCGACGATGGTGGACCCCGCCTGGAGTATCCCTTCGAAGAGGTCCCGCTGACCCCCCGAGAAGCCTCGCCAGTTGGCGAGCACGAAGAGAGGTAGTTCTTCCCGGTTGAAATCCATCAGGGCTTGCGCCGTCTTGTTTGCGGAATCGGGAAACCAGACTTGCCCGGCCTGCGGGACGACCCGCTCGTGGGAATCGAGTTGGCCAGGGTCTGCCGGGATGACCTGCATCATCGTTTGGGTCTCGACGGCGACGATTCCGACCGGGATTCCACCAAGTTTCGCCCGGCCGGTGACGACTGTCCTCGCCCAGCCTTCGAGCGTCTCAACAAAGCTGTCGTGGTCAAACATACCCCTAAGCCACCTCCCGCTGCTGTCCGAAACACCACAAATTGCCGCCCTCGGATCACACGAGGTCTCTGGGGAGTACTCAACCGGCCGCTCCGGCGGATCCAATGGGATTGAAACAGGGAGCGGACCACCGAAGTACGGCGGAACAAAGCTCAACCACTTCAAAATTGCTGATACGCCTTCGAGATCGTCAGAAACTGTCAGGTGAACGACTCCGTTTGTCGCCATGATTTTCGGTCCCCCAAGTTGCATGTGCGAGCTGTAAACCTCTCTCCCGAGGAGTTTGTTTAGAGCAGAAAAACCCGTCAGAATTATCGGTTGATCCAATCTCTGTATACACCGCATCCCGAGACGGGCGAGATAAGCGCCAATGCCGACGGTTCTTCCGGAAACATACGTTAAGGTAAAAGTTTCTTTGTACGCTCGGGAATACGCGCCAGCAATCGCTCCACTTCCGCTCAAATTTTCGACACCGAGCCCATCCTCTTTTCCTACAATCGTATCAATCACCCATCGGGTTTCTCCACTGGGCAAATTTAATTCGTGCGCTATAACTGACGATCCGACACGGGAATAATCCTCTGGCGTTAAATACAAATACTGAAAGCCGCGCTCTGAGCTCAATTCGTCGGACCAACCGACCCTAAAGCAAGATTTCACTTCGTCGGCAATTCCGATCCGGGCCCCAGAATTGGCGGCCAAATAAATAAGGGGCAGCTTGTTTGCGCAAGCTAGATTAGTCACGGCTTGGAAAAATGCGTCTTCTCGGGGGCCGAAAGATCCATTCTTGAAAGTCACATCATTGGCCACTACCAATATCGTCCTTCCGGATGGAAACTCTGGTGTTGACATTTCCATTTTCCAAGCCACCATGCCTACGTCGTTCAGCCCGGGCTCGCGGTCAGCTGCAACAAGAGAGGTATTCCAGTTACCTTTGCAATCGGTGAATACTAATTCAGTTACTTTGAGGAGGGGTTTGGATTTGGGTGCGTTGGATTTCCAAGAATTCTCCAAGGCAGCCTCAAATGCCTGCAAATAGGATTATTCTTCATCAATACATGTATGCATTTATATATGTTTCTAGTTTGCTTCTGTTCCCAAAACCAGGGAAAATAAGACATAAATGAAGGTTTGACGGTATTCACCAGCGGGAAATCGTAGCAGTAAGTGGTGTTGCTTTTCCTAGCGAGAAGCCGTTTACGATCAAGGGTACCCAACGGTTGATACTGTGCGTTAACGGCCATTCCATGCAACGGTCCCTTTCCAGTCCTCGAATAGTAGACCACTCTGTGTTTGCTCGTATCCTCCAGTTCCGGGTATATCTGAAAAATCAATATTACAAATAAAAAATGTTTAATGATTCTGTTCCCAGAACACAAAAGCAATAAGGGAACAAAAATATAAATATATGTTCCTTTGCTGCTGTTCCCAGATTTTTAGAATAAAGTCCAGGAAAAAAACAGAATCATTCCCAAATTTCTGTTTCTGTTCCAAAATTTTCCCACTTACATGAACGATACATGTATGACCGGTCACATTTGTGACAACCACCCTCCAAGCACCACTGGCTTGTCCAGCAGACGCCATCCGAAGCTTCACCTCCCACTCACAAACGCCTAACCGATGCATCTTCACACCAACATATGCATGAATTTCTCGAGCAAGATCTCCTAATATTGTCTCAACAGCAGGTTCTTCTTCCCCAGCATCAATCTCAACTCTCCTGTCAATCCCCCCCACCCCCCAAAAAGAAAAAATAAATAAATAAAAATATACAACAATCTCAATTTTTAAAGACAATGTTTTGTGTTTTTTGTTCAAAATATTTACTTGTGGTAGGGCAGAAGATCGTCTATTTGTTGCTCCTTCAAGATGTATAGATACATATGAGCATGATCGGCTTTAACGGTGGCATTATGAACATGAAGTTCCAACTCCTCCATTGCAGTCAGCAATGACCTAAAAATACTCCTTGAAGTAAAAGAGAGAGCCAGCTGAGCTTGGCTTATTCCTGCATCCGTCCCGTGGAAAAAAGTGAACCCTTCGTTTGTCGGCTGCCTTACCAGTGTTCTCAAAAAAATCCTTTGAAATGGCAGCGGCTTGTCCACCACAGTGTATAGGTGCCACTGACGATCCCGGGAAGGTGTATACTGTATATTCTCATAACCTTTAAGTTTGTCCTGAATAAAAATAAAAATAAAAAGGTCATAAACACGAAGATCTATTGCTATCACCAAAAGAATGGAATTATGTAGGTACAAACCAGTTCGAGGTATATAGAGAGAGGAGGCTCGAGGTGGCGTAAAAGTGGCTCCTCCTCGTAAAAGAGCTTCTCAGCCGACCAATAGAAAGAGTGCCTCATTGGGCCCCGCCCTTCATCTCTCTGTATGATACAGCTGATTACCCCGACACCTGCATTTCCGAGGCTCGAGCTCACTTCTTTTTCCCTCAGTATTTTGGCTAACTTGTTGACTCGCTCTTGAGCCTGATCCTCATCACCACTGCAAACAATAGAAGAATATCCATATTTGGCTAACTGAAAAGTAGAAAGCTATAACGGAGGCTAAATCACACTTTGCGCCCCTAATGTTTAGGTGAAGTCTCACTTTGCCTCCTAGTGTTTTAATTGTTGCACACTGCAACAGTTAAAACGTTAGGGTGTAAAATGAGACCGGCACCCAAACTTTAGGGGTGAAAAGTGCGATTTATGCTTTCTTTTAATTAAAATGCAATTCATAGATACCTGTCCTGAAGCAAACTCATCTGGTTGTTAATCCCCACCAAGGCAATATGCATCATATTACCAAAGTTAGCGGAGTCCTCAGATCCATTTTTGATCGTGCCATGGAAGTTATGGGTCGTTTCCCTCAATGCGGAAGTTAAAACGGTTGGCAAAAACTGAAGGGATTTGATGATGACCATGGCTCCCCATTTTCTCTCGCGGTTCTTCTCGACAGACAATGGATCTTCAGACTCATTTGTTTTCTCTGTATGTTCTTCGATGAACTCCCATGAAGCAATTAGACCAGATCTATGCCATTGCATCCTCACACTACCCTTTACAAGGTAGGGCTGATGATAGGTATCAAAATGTTAGGAACTCCCGGTTCAAAGTTTAAGCAGATAACGGAGGTGGTGGTGTTTGTTCAGGGCCTGTTTGGTTCTGTAACTCGAAAATAGTATATACTAGGATTGTAAACCAAACACGCCCTTAGTGTTTCTGTCCCAAGACTTTTGTTTATATTCCTAGAAAATTTGGAACAGTAATAGAAATCTTGGAACAATTCTGTTCCTGTTCCCAATCCCAAAAATTTGTTCTTAAAAACCTAGGAACAGAACAAACAGTTTTTTTGTACCCACATTGCTGTTTCTGTTCCCAATTTCCTAGGAACTGAAACAAACGCCACTTGAAAGACTTTGAACAACATTACCTGATACAGTCTACGAACATAAGTCTCCACAACTCGCCTCTGAAGGGTATGATCACTGTGATCAAAAAGACCAACAAGGGCATCTTCAACCGCTGAAGGAGCAGTTACAAGGTCCTCCATCCGTTCATTAATGGCAACTTTTCTCTTGGGGGTATCCATTGTTTCACCTTCTTCAGTAAACATTTCTAACTCCGAAAGACTTCTCGCAATGTTGGATCGAAGTTCACTCAATTTTGTTTGTTCCAGCAGTTGACTAGCTTTCAGAACCAACTGCCAAAAAAAAAACAAAAAGGGCAGAAATTATACTTATATTTTTGATGAATAAACTGTAGAAACCCAATAGGTCTAACTCACTTTCAAAGCCTTAAAAGAGGAGGATTGCCCTAGGCTTTCAAAGCCTTGAAAAGGAGGATTGCCTAGGCTTTATAAATAGCCCAGGATCAGGTAACACAAGCGATGTGTAATTCAACATGCCCCCTCGCGCAGGGTGGACTTTGCCAAACTACTACGAATGGATTTCGGGGCCCAACCCCCCCCACGCACAAGGTGGACTTTGTCAAACCACTGCGAACGGATATCGGAGGGCCCAACATTGATGTGGGATTCAACACGCAGAACATCAGACAAAAAGCCTGGCTCTAATACCATGTAGAAATCCAATGAGTGTAAATCACTCTCAAAAGACTCCTTAAAAGAGGAGAATTGCCCTAGGCTTTATCTATAGTTCGGGATCAAGTAACACAAGCGATGTGGGATTCAAATCATTCAACATAAACCGAGAATTACTCGATAAAAAAGAAGCCCACTATGTCCACAAATACAACAAGATAGCATTTGGAGTCATGGAATTGGAATCACAAATGAAATTTTGAAAATAGCATGCATTCAAGTTCAGTTCTAATTGTGTGTTTTGCTTTTTCTAGTGTTAGACTGGAGAGGTATATATACATATATTATATATATAAGCATTGACTTTCATGTTTGATCAGGTTTTGGCAGTACCAATGTTGGCCCCACGATCTTACACTCGAGAAGACGTGGTTGAGCTCCAATGCCATGGGAGTGAAGTGTGTCTAAAACGAGTGCTGCGAGCCTGTTTAGAAGCCGGGGCAAGGCTTGCCGAACCAGGTCACTTTTTGTTTCCTGTGTTTCTTCTTCATCAATTAAACTACTTTGGAAGTTTATGCTGAATATTTCCTTACGACTTATGAAGACATTAATTTACACAAAAACACCAGCAGAGTCTATTTAACTTTTAAATTTAGGCACAGTTTGGTAACCCTTTTTAAAATAATAACGATAAAAATAATAGAAAAAGTATATGATTTTCAAAAAAAAAAAAAAAAAAAAAAAAAAAAAAAATTACTTAGAAGCAAATGCAAAAAATTAGAAGTGTATTTGATAGTGTAGAGAGGATAACCTAGTGGTACCCCTATAAGAAAATACCTTAAATCCAAAACAAATTCATATCTGGTTGGGAAAACCTAGGTGGAGAGGGTGTTGAGGGTCAGAAAGTACAAAATGAGTATTTTAGTAATTGGAGTGTGTTACACTGGTATAGACCTAGAAAGCTTGGGAAAGGGAGAGGAAACGACAGTCAGTTTGCTAAAACGGAGAGAGAGAGAGAGAGCTTAGTCACATAGTCGTTGAACTGACTGTGTCACCTCGGACTTATTTAGGCTAAGACTTGTTTTGGTTGTAAGAATTGTTTTGACTCTTTTTTCGTGAGAATATATTACTTCTTTTTCTCGTCTCCAAATAACTTTTCAACTCCGTATTTATGATATCATTTTTTGTCCTCCATTTGCAGGTGAGTTCACCCTCCGTGCTTTTCTCAATGGCCGATTAGATCTGTCCCAAGCTGAGAATGTAGGAAAACTAGTTTGTGCCAAGTCTCTGGCTGCTGCAGATGCTGCATTGGCTGGAATTCAGGTATAAATCATTTTCTGATTTTTAATCAGGTCCGTTTATAGCTTAATGGGCAGTTAGAGAAATCACCACTTGAACGATCTCGTTGACAGGGTGGTTTCTCTTCTTTGGTCAAGTCACTAAGAAAACGGTGCATTGACTTGCTTACTGAAATCGAAGCACGTTTGGATTTTGATGATGAGATGCCACCGCTTGATGTTAACCTAATTATGAGTAGTATACATTCAATGTCGAGAGAGGTCGAGAATGCTCTGGAAACTGCCAATTACGACAAGCTTCTTCAAACTGGTTTACAGGTATATATCGTATATGTGGAAAAAAAATCATGTTTAGAAATTCTACTCTTTTAAGTGCGATTTTTGAAAAATGAAAATTAGATCTTTGCAGTATTCTAGACATCAAAAACACCGTCGTGAACAACCTCCCGATAACATCATTCATTCAAATTCTTGCAGATAGCAATTGTCGGCCGACCAAATGTTGGGAAGTCAGCCTTCTTAATGCATGGAGCAAAGTATGTTTTGACAAGTTGCTTCATTTAGAATCGTTTTATCTCATCTATTGTTAAGACAACCGTTTAGTAATGGTTTTTTATGTACTTTTTACTTTAAAGGAAAAGTAAAAAATCGGAAGTGTTTGCTAGTGTGAGGATAATATCTATAAGTATTATCCTATAAATGATCTCTTAATGCAAAAAATAAAATAAATTTTTTGTAAATGATTGAAAAAAGTGAGTTGAGGTCCTAGTCTATCGATCTCTTATAAAATTAAAATTGAAAAAAACAAATGGTTACTTTTTTTTTTGCTTTCAAAAAAATTACTTTAAATCATGTTTGTACTTTTATTTTTATTTTTGAAAGAATTTCTTTTAAGTGCAAAACAAACTTACTTTTAAACTTCCATATTTTTTTGGTTGAAAGCAAAAAAATATTTTAAAAAGTGTTACCAAACGGTGTCTAAGTTTATTATCCATATCTTAATCTAATTGGACAACATGCTCACCTTTTAGCACGCAGAGTGAGAGAGCAATAGTTACAGATATTGCTGGAACCACACGCGATATCGTAGAAGCCAGTGTTACCGTTCAAGGCATTCCCGTCACCCTTCTTGATACAGCCGGTATTAGGGAAACCCATGACATTGTCGAGAAGATAGGTAGGAAATTCATAACAAAAATATATCTATATATGTATGTATAATTGATTTATTATTATTATTATGTTTATATATATATATATATATATTTTTATTTATTTATTTATTTATTTTGATTTTGTGCTTGATTGTCTTGTTACTATTTGATTCATAGGAGTTGAAAGATCTGAAGCAGCTGCTTTGAGTGCCGATGTTATTATAATGACAATAAGTGCGGCTGATGGATGGACCGTGGAAGATACCAAACTTCTCGATAGGATTCATGCCAACAAGGTTTTTACATTTAAACTCGATCATTTAGGTAGCATGTGGTAGCACGAAATTGAACCTTTGGAAGGGAAATGAAACATGTAAAAATCTAAAAAAAAAATACATTTGTTAATTTTCAAATCCCACGAAACCAAACAGTACCTTAGTGATTTTTTATTTTTATTTTTTTAATTATTTAGTGGTGTTTTTCATTGGTATTGCAGGGTTCATCTGAATCTGCTTCTCCAGTGATATTGGTGATCAACAAGGTTGATTGTGCTCCATCTGGCTCCTCAGAATGGATGAACAAGATTGGCTACTCTTTCAACAAGCAAGTTTATACATGTGCTGTTACCGGTCAAGGAATTCGTGACCTGGAAATGGCAATTCTAGAGATTGTGGGGCTTGACAGAATTCCGGTTGGGGGGTGCAAGTGGACTGTGAATCAGGTTAGCTCGGTGGTGTTTGTTTAGTGTTTCTGTTCCCAGAAAAAATAGAATAGAAGCATACATCTGGGAACAATTTTGTTTTGTTCCCAGAAGTTTGTTTTAAAAATCTGGGAGCAGAACAAGACTATATTTTTTCCCCTCATATTTCTGTTTCTGTTTCCAATTTTCTTGAATTAGAACACTGAAGAAACGGAGCCTTAGCATTCCTGCTCCCCCCCCCCCCCCCCCCAAAAAAAAAAAAAAAAAAGAAAAAAAAAAAGAAGAAAAACTCAAGTAAAAAACACACCTTTTAGGGGTTTTTTTCCTGTATTTTAAAAAACAAAAGCAATTTTTTCCTTAAAGCAATTGTTCTGTTACCGTTTCTGTTTTTTGTTCCCAGAAACCTTGAAAAAGAAAACTTTTAGGTTCCCACATTTTTTAGATGAAAACAGAAGCTTCCCATTATATTTGTCTGTTTCTGCTCCAAGTTTATAGGAAACAGATTCAAAAAAAGAAAACAGAAACAGAACCACTAATCGAATGCAAATGCAACCCTACTTATTCATTAATACACAGTAAGTTTTATTATGATTTGAGGTTGATTTGCTTGTTTTTAATTTATTTATTATTATTTTTATTTATGATTTATCAGAGGCAATGTGAGCAGCTTCTTCGGACAAAGGAGGCTCTTCTAAGGTTAAAGTCGTCCATAGAGGAAGAAATGCCGCTCGACTTTTGGACAATCGATTTAAGGGAAGCCGCATTGGCTCTTGGCCAGATAAGTGGAGAAGATATTTCCGAAGAAATTTTATCCAACATCTTTGCCAAATTTTGTATCGGCAAATAGGATATATTCCTGTTGCCTAAAATATCCCTGTAACTCGTTCATTAGAGTCAAAGTCCATCCATAGCTAAAAATATGATTTTGTCCGTAGCTTACAGCATTTTTGTGCTGCTGGCCAAATGTTTGTTAAAAGCCGAACGGATGAGACTTGGTAAAAGAACATATTTTTATGGAATAAAACGAGGTGTATGATCATTTAGCCGGCTGGCTTGCCATATAGTAGAAGATACATTGGTTTTAACACGGTGAGAACCAGTGGAAGAAGCAAAATGTGTTTCAACATCAAAAGAGAACGGATAAAGGAAGAGCTGAAGGCGGAAAAGAAGAGGAGGAAAGAGAAGGAAAAAGAAAAGAAGAGAAGGGAGGAAGAGGAGGGAAGAGAAGGAAAAGAAGAAGCGAGAAGAAAAGAAGTGGAAGGAAAAAGAGAAGAAGGAAAAGGAGAAGCACAAGTTGAAGAAGAGAAATAAATGCTCAAACTAACACTTTCCTCTCCCCAGTTGTTTTTTGTTCATTGTTGAAGTATAAAATAAAGTTCGATTTTTCCAAGCAGATTTGTCGACGTCTGTCTCTTCTATATATAAGTTTCCACTTAAGGCATTCAACAACAAATCAACATTTGAATCATGCCCAAGAAACAGAGTGAGCTGAACTTGCCTGTGAATTACAATCTACAAAAAAAGGAAAATATCAGTTGAGCACTTCTCGCAGTTGTTCAATCAATTCCTTCCTAGCCGACGGCTCCACCTGCATCATCCAATTCCAAATATTAATACTTTTTTCCAAATTAAATAAAATAACCCGATGCTTTTACCTTGTTCAGAAGAGCAGCAAGACCTCGCGGCAAAGCTTTTAAATCCAAGCTCGAATCGCCAATCTTCGATAATTGATTCAACACTTTCTTCTCTCTCAACTCCTGTAGCTTCACTTCATAATTTCCAGGATCGTCTTTCCATTTGAAAAAAAGCTTCATCGTCATCCCAACCACCACCACCACCTTCAACGATCTCAGAATCCAAAAACCACTCCTTTATCAACTCCATTGCAGATCGATGAGACAATCCTTCCTCGCCACCAGCTACTCTCACCTCCTTGATCAAACGCCCTTCAACAACTCTCCTTTTCAGTCTTCTGTAAAAGAAAAACCGAGAATTAGCCCATTCTACCACTTCCCTGATCACCCCTTTCGCCGCCATTCTGTATGAAGTATCATGAAGTTCTGCAAATTTGGTGGCAATCTGTACATAAACCGGCAAAAGCTGCTTCTCCCGGGCCTTTATCTGTTGCTGTATAGCTTCGATATTGGCCCGGTCTCCTTTACTCTTTACTTCCTGAAGTTTTTGCTTCAGATTTATGATCTGTGGGTCGAGTCTACCCATGCATTCGAGGAGTTCCTTTGTTCTGAACTTGATCTCGATCAGGCCTTCAGGCTCAAGTACGTTCCCTTTAGCCGTCTGATCAGCGTACATTTCGATGTGATCAGAATTGATCCGACTGTCCACGACGACCCAGGCCCCACCACGGAGTTCGCCAGTCATTGGAATGTACACGAACACGGGTTGGTTGTAGGTGCGGAGATTCTCGACGATGGTGGACCCCGCCTGGAGTATCCCTTCGAAGAGGTCCCGCTGACCCCCCGAGAAGCCTCGCCAGTTGGCGAGCACGAAGAGAGGTAGTTCTTCCCGGTTGAAATCCATCAGGGCTTGCGCCGTCTTGTTTGCGGAATCGGGAAACCAGACTTGCCCGGCCTGCGGGACGACCCGCTCGTGGGAATCGAGTTGGCCAGGGTCTGCCGGGATGACCTGCATCATCGTTTGGGTCTCGACGGCGACGATTCCGACCGGGATTCCACCAAGTTTCGCCCGGCCGGTGACGACTGTCCTCGCCCAGCCTTCGAGCGTCTCAACAAAGCTGTCGTGGTCAAACATACCCCTAAGCCACCTCCCGCTGCTGTCCGAAACACCACAAATTGCCGCCCTCGGATCACACGAGGTCTCTGGGGAGTACTCAACCGGCCGCTCCGGCGGATCCAATGGGATTGAAACAGGGAGCGGACCACCGAAGTACGGCGGAACAAAGCTCAACCACTTCAAAATTGCTGATACGCCTTCGAGATCGTCAGAAACTGTCAGGTGAACGACTCCGTTTGTCGCCATGATTTTCGGTCCCCCAAGTTGCATGTGCGAGCTGTAAACCTCTCTCCCGAGGAGTTTGTTTAGAGCAGAAAAACCCGTCAGAATTATCGGTTGATCCAATCTCTGTATACACCGCATCCCGAGACGGGCGAGATAAGCGCCAATGCCGACGGTTCTTCCGGAAACATACGTTAAGGTAAAAGTTTCTTTGTACGCTCGGGAATACGCGCCAGCAATCGCTCCACTTCCGCTCAAATTTTCGACACCGAGCCCATCCTCTTTTCCTACAATCGTATCAATCACCCATCGGGTTTCTCCACTGGGCAAATTTAATTCGTGCGCTATAACTGACGATCCGACACGGGAATAATCCTCTGGCGTTAAATACAAATACTGAAAGCCGCGCTCTGAGCTCAATTCGTCGGACCAACCGACCCTAAAGCAAGATTTCACTTCGTCGGCAATTCCGATCCGGGCCCCAGAATTGGCGGCCAAATAAATAAGGGGCAGCTTGTTTGCGCAAGCTAGATTAGTCACGGCTTGGAAAAATGCGTCTTCTCGGGGGCCGAAAGATCCATTCTTGAAAGTCACATCATTGGCCACTACCAATATCGTCCTTCCGGATGGAAACTCTGGTGTTGACATTTCCATTTTCCAAGCCACCATGCCTACGTCGTTCAGCCCGGGCTCGCGGTCAGCTGCAACAAGAGAGGTATTCCAGTTACCTTTGCAATCGGTGAATACTAATTCAGTTACTTTGAGGAGGGGTTTGGATTTGGGTGCGTTGGATTTCCAAGAATTCTCCAAGGCAGCCTCAAATGCCTGCAAATAGGATTATTCTTCATCAATACATGTATGCATTTATATATGTTTCTAGTTTGCTTCTGTTCCCAAAACCAGGGAAAATAAGACATAAATGAAGGTTTGACGGTATTCACCAGCGGGAAATCGTAGCAGTAAGTGGTGTTGCTTTTCCTAGCGAGAAGCCGTTTACGATCAAGGGTACCCAACGGTTGATACTGTGCGTTAACGGCCATTCCATGCAACGGTCCCTTTCCAGTCCTCGAATAGTAGACCACTCTGTGTTTGCTCGTATCCTCCAGTTCCGGGTATATCTGAAAAATCAATATTACAAATAAAAAATGTTTAATGATTCTGTTCCCAGAACACAAAAGCAATAAGGGAACAAAAATATAAATATATGTTCCTTTGCTGCTGTTCCCAGATTTTTAGAATAAAGTCCAGGAAAAAAACAGAATCATTCCCAAATTTCTGTTTCTGTTCCAAAATTTTCCCACTTACATGAACGATACATGTATGACCGGTCACATTTGTGACAACCACCCTCCAAGCACCACTGGCTTGTCCAGCAGACGCCATCCGAAGCTTCACCTCCCACTCACAAACGCCTAACCGATGCATCTTCACACCAACATATGCATGAATTTCTCGAGCAAGATCTCCTAATATTGTCTCAACAGCAGGTTCTTCTTCCCCAGCATCAATCTCAACTCTCCTGTCAATCCCCCCCACCCCCCAAAAAGAAAAAATAAATAAATAAAATATACAACAATCTCAATTTTTAAAGACAATGTTTTGTGTTTTTTGTTCAAAATATTTACTTGTGGTAGGGCAGAAGATCGTCTATTTGTTGCTCCTTCAAGATGTATAGATACATATGAGCATGATCGGCTTTAACGGTGGCATTATGAACATGAAGTTCCAACTCCTCCATTGCAGTCAGCAATGACCTAAAAATACTCCTTGAAGTAAAAGAGAGAGCCAGCTGAGCTTGGCTTATTCCTGCATCCGTCCCGTGGAAAAAAGTGAACCCTTCGTTTGTCGGCTGCCTTACCAGTGTTCTCAAAAAAAATCCTTTGAAATGGCAGCGGCTTGTCCACCACAGTGTATAGGTGCCACTGACGATCCCGGGAAGGTGTATACTGTATATTCTCATAACCTTTAAGTTTGTCCTGAATAAAAATAAAAATAAAAAGGTCATAAACACGAAGATCTATTGCTATCACCAAAAGAATGGAATTATGTAGGTACAAACCAGTTCGAGGTATATAGAGAGAGGAGGCTCGAGGTGGCGTAAAAGTGGCTCCTCCTCGTAAAAGAGCTTCTCAGCCGACCAATAGAAAGAGTGCCTCATTGGGCCCCGCCCTTCATCTCTCTGTATGATACAGCTGATTACCCCGACACCTGCATTTCCGAGGCTCGAGCTCACTTCTTTTTCCCTCAGTATTTTGGCTAACTTGTTGACTCGCTCTTGAGCCTGATCCTCATCACCACTGCAAACAATAGAAGAATATCCATATTTGGCTAACTGAAAAGTAGAAAGCTATAACGGAGGCTAAATCACACTTTGCGCCCCTAATGTTTAGGTGAAGTCTCACTTTGCCTCCTAGTGTTTTAATTGTTGCACACTGCAACAGTTAAAACGTTAGGGTGTAAAATGAGACCGGCACCCAAACTTTAGGGGTGAAAAGTGCGATTTATGCTTTCTTTAATTAAAATGCAATTCATAGATACCTGTCCTGAAGCAAACTCATCTGGTTGTTAATCCCCACCAAGGCAATATGCATCATATTACCAAAGTTAGCGGAGTCCTCAGATCCATTTTTGATCGTGCCATGGAAGTTATGGGTCGTTTCCCTCAATGCGGAAGTTAAAACGGTTGGCAAAAACTGAAGGGATTTGATGATGACCATGGCTCCCCATTTTCTCTCGCGGTTCTTCTCGACAGACAATGGATCTTCAGACTCATTTGTTTTCTCTGTATGTTCTTCGATGAACTCCCATGAAGCAATTAGACCAGATCTATGCCATTGCATCCTCACACTACCCTTTACAAGGTAGGGCTGATGATAGGTATCAAAATGTTAGGAACTCCCGGTTCAAAGTTTAAGCAGATAACGGAGGTGGTGGTGTTTGTTCAGGGCCTGTTTGGTTCTGTAACTCGAAAATAGTATATACTAGGATTGTAAACCAAACACGCCCTTAGTGTTTCTGTCCCAAGACTTTTGTTTATATTCCTAGAAAATTTGGAACAGTAATAGAAATCTTGGAACAATTCTGTTCCTGTTCCCAATCCCAAAAATTTGTTCTTAAAAACCTAGGAACAGAACAAACAGTTTTTTTGTACCCACATTGCTGTTTCTGTTCCCAATTTCCTAGGAACTGAAACAAACGCCACTTGAAAGACTTTGAACAACATTACCTGATACAGTCTACGAACATAAGTCTCCACAACTCGCCTCTGAAGGGTATGATCACTGTGATCAAAAAGACCAACAAGGGCATCTTCAACCGCTGAAGGAGCAGTTACAAGGTCCTCCATCCGTTCATTAATGGCAACTTTTCTCTTGGGGGTATCCATTGTTTCACCTTCTTCAGTAAACATTTCTAACTCCGAAAGACTTCTCGCAATGTTGGATCGAAGTTCACTCAATTTTGTTTGTTCCAGCAGTTGACTAGCTTTCAGAACCAACTGCCAAAAAAAAAACAAAAAGGGCAGAAATTATACTTATATTTTTGATGAATAAACTGTAGAAACCCAATAGGTCTAACTCACTTTCAAAGCCTTAAAAGAGGAGGATTGCCCTAGGCTTTCAAAGCCTTGAAAAGGAGGATTGCCTAGGCTTTATAAATAGCCCAGGATCAGGTAACACAAGCGATGTGTAATTCAACATGCCCCCTCGCGCAGGGTGGACTTTGCCAAACTACTACGAATGGATTTCGGGGCCCAACCCCCCCCACGCACAAGGTGGACTTTGTCAAACCACTGCGAACGGATATCGGAGGGCCCAACATTGATGTGGGATTCAACACGCAGAACATCAGACAAAAAGCCTGGCTCTAATACCATGTAGAAATCCAATGAGTGTAAATCACTCTCAAAAGACTCCTTAAAAGAGGAGAATTGCCCTAGGCTTTATCTATAGTTCGGGATCAAGTAACACAAGCGATGTGGGATTCAAATCATTCAACATAAACCGAGAATTACTCGATAAAAAAGAAGCCCACTATGTCCACAAATACAACAAGATAGCATTTGGAGTCATGGAATTGGAATCACAAATGAAATTTTGAAAATAGCATGCATTCAAGTTCAGTTCTAATTGTGTGTTTTGCTTTTTCTAGTGTTAGACTGGAGAGGTATATATACATATATTATATATATAAGCATTGACTTTCATGTTTGATCAGGTTTTGGCAGTACCAATGTTGGCCCCACGATCTTACACTCGAGAAGACGTGGTTGAGCTCCAATGCCATGGGAGTGAAGTGTGTCTAAAACGAGTGCTGCGAGCCTGTTTAGAAGCCGGGGCAAGGCTTGCCGAACCAGGTCACTTTTTGTTTCCTGTGTTTCTTCTTCATCAATTAAACTACTTTGGAAGTTTATGCTGAATATTTCCTTACGACTTATGAAGACATTAATTTACACAAAAACACCAGCAGAGTCTATTTAACTTTTAAATTTAGGCACAGTTTGGTAACCCTTTTTAAAATAATAACGATAAAAATAATAGAAAAAGTATATGATTTTCAAAAAAAAAAAAAAAAAAAAAAAAAAAAAAAAAAATTACTTAGAAGCAAATGCAAAAAATTAGAAGTGTATTTGATAGTGTAGAGAGGATAACCTAGTGGTACCCCTATAAGAAAATACCTTAAATCCAAAACAAATTCATATCTGGTTGGGAAAACCTAGGTGGAGAGGGTGTTGAGGGTCAGAAAGTACAAAATGAGTATTTTAGTAATTGGAGTGTGTTACACTGGTATAGACCTAGAAAGCTTGGGAAAGGGAGAGGAAACGACAGTCAGTTTGCTAAAACGGAGAGAGAGAGAGAGAGCTTAGTCACATAGTCGTTGAACTGACTGTGTCACCTCGGACTTATTTAGGCTAAGACTTGTTTTTGGTTGTAAGAATTGTTTTGACTCTTTTTTCGTGAGAATATATTACTTCTTTTTTCTCGTCTCCAAATAACTTTTCAACTCCGTATTTATGATATCATTTTTTGTCCTCCATTTGCAGGTGAGTTCACCCTCCGTGCTTTTCTCAATGGCCGATTAGATCTGTCCCAAGCTGAGAATGTAGGAAAACTAGTTTGTGCCAAGTCTCTGGCTGCTGCAGATGCTGCATTGGCTGGAATTCAGGTATAAATCATTTTCTGATTTTTAATCAGGTCCGTTTATAGCTTAATGGGCAGTTAGAGAAATCACCACTTGAACGATCTCGTTGACAGGGTGGTTTCTCTTCTTTGGTCAAGTCACTAAGAAAACGGTGCATTGACTTGCTTACTGAAATCGAAGCACGTTTGGATTTTGATGATGAGATGCCACCGCTTGATGTTAACCTAATTATGAGTAGTATACATTCAATGTCGAGAGAGGTCGAGAATGCTCTGGAAACTGCCAATTACGACAAGCTTCTTCAAACTGGTTTACAGGTATATATCGTATATGTGGAAAAAAAATCATGTTTAGAAATTCTACTCTTTTAAGTGCGATTTTTGAAAAATGAAAATTAGATCTTTGCAGTATTCTAGACATCAAAAACACCGTCGTGAACAACCTCCCGATAACATCATTCATTCAAATTCTTGCAGATAGCAATTGTCGGCCGACCAAATGTTGGGAAGTCAAGCCTTCTTAATGCATGGAGCAAAGTATGTTTTGACAAGTTGCTTCATTTAGAATCGTTTTATCTCATCTATTGTTAAGACACCGTTTAGTAATGGTTTTTTATGTACTTTTTACTTTAAAGGAAAAGTAAAAAATCGGAAGTGTTTGCTAGTGTGAGGATAATATCTATAAGTATTATCCTATAAATGATCTCTTAATGCAAAAAATAAAATAAATTTTTTGTAAATGATTGAAAAAAGTGAGTTGAGGTCCTAGTCTATCGATCTCTTATAAAATTAAAATTGAAAAAAACAAATGGTTACTTTTTTTTTTGCTTTCAAAAAAATTACTTTAAATCATGTTTGTACTTTTATTTTTATTTTTGAAAGAATTTCTTTTAAGTGCAAAACAAACTTACTTTTAAACTTCCATATTTTTTTGGTTGAAAGCAAAAAAATATTTTAAAAAGTGTTACCAAACGGTGTCTAAGTTTATTATCCATATCTTAATCTAATTGGACAACATGCTCACCTTTTAGCACGCAGAGTGAGAGAGCAATAGTTACAGATATTGCTGGAACCACACGCGATATCGTAGAAGCCAGTGTTACCGTTCAAGGCATTCCCGTCACCCTTCTTGATACAGCCGGTATTAGGGAAACCCATGACATTGTCGAGAAGATAGGTAGGAAATTCATAACAAAAATATATCTATATATGTATGTATAATTGATTTATTATTATTATTATGTTTATATATATATATATATATTTTTATTTATTTATTTATTTATTTTGATTTTGTGCTTGATTGTCTTGTTACTATTTGATTCATAGGAGTTGAAAGATCTGAAGCAGCTGCTTTGAGTGCCGATGTTATTATAATGACAATAAGTGCGGCTGATGGATGGACCGTGGAAGATACCAAACTTCTCGATAGGATTCATGCCAACAAGGTTTTTACATTTAAACTCGATCATTTAGGTAGCATGTGGTAGCACGAAATTGAACCTTTGGAAGGGAAATGAAACATGTAAAAATCTAAAAAAAAAATACATTTGTTAATTTTCAAATCCCACGAAACCAAACAGTACCTTAGTGATTTTTTATTTTTATTTTTTTAATTATTTAGTGGTGTTTTTCATTGGTATTGCAGGGTTCATCTGAATCTGCTTCTCCAGTGATATTGGTGATCAACAAGGTTGATTGTGCTCCATCTGGCTCCTCAGAATGGATGAACAAGATTGGCTACTCTTTCAACAAGCAAGTTTATACATGTGCTGTTACCGGTCAAGGAATTCGTGACCTGGAAATGGCAATTCTAGAGATTGTGGGGCTTGACAGAATTCCGGTTGGGGGGTGCAAGTGGACTGTGAATCAGGTTAGCTCGGTGGTGTTTGTTTAGTGTTTCTGTTCCCAGAAAAAATAGAATAGAAGCATACATCTGGGAACAATTTTGTTTGTTCCCAGAAGTTTGTTTTAAAAATCTGGGAGCAGAACAAGACTATATTTTTTCCCCTCATATTTCTGTTTCTGTTTCCAATTTTCTTGAATTAGAACACTGAAGAAACGGAGCCTTAGCATTCCTGCTCCCCCCCCCCCCCCCCCCCAAAAAAAAAAAAAAAAAGAAAAAAAAAAAGAAGAAAAACTCAAGTAAAAAACACACCTTTTAGGGGTTTTTTTCCTGTATTTTAAAAAACAAAAGCAATTTTTTCCTTAAAGCAATTGTTCTGTTACCGTTTCTGTTTTTTTGTTCCCAGAAACCTTGAAAAAGAAAACTTTTAGGTTCCCACATTTTTTAGATGAAAACAGAAGCTTCCCATTATATTTGTCTGTTTCTGCTCCAAGTTTATAGGAAACAGATTCAAAAAAAGAAAACAGAAACAGAACCACTAATCGAATGCAAATGCAACCCTACTTATTCATTAATACACAGTAAGTTTTATTATGATTTGAGGTTGATTTTGCTTGTTTTTAATTTATTTATTATTATTTTTATTTATGATTTATCAGAGGCAATGTGAGCAGCTTCTTCGGACAAAGGAGGCTCTTCTAAGGTTAAAGTCGTCCATAGAGGAAGAAATGCCGCTCGACTTTTGGACAATCGATTTAAGGGAAGCCGCATTGGCTCTTGGCCAGATAAGTGGAGAAGATATTTCCGAAGAAATTTTATCCAACATCTTTGCCAAATTTTGTATCGGCAAATAGGATATATTCCTGTTGCCTAAAATATCCCTGTAACTCGTTCATTAGAGTCAAAGTCCATCCATAGCTAAAAATATGATTTTGTCCGTAGCTTACAGCATTTTTGTGCTGCTGGCCAAATGTTTGTTAAAAGCCGAACGGATGAGACTTGGTAAAAGAACATATTTTTATGGAATAAAACGAGGTGTATGATCATTTAGCCGGCTGGCTTGCCATATAGTAGAAGATACATTGGTTTTAACACGGTGAGAACCAGTGGAAGAAGCAAAATGTGTTTCAACATCAAAAGAGAACGGATAAAGGAAGAGCTGAAGGCGGAAAAGAAGAGGAGGAAAGAGAAGGAAAAAGAAAAGAAGAGAAGGGAGGAAGAGGAGGGAAGAGAAGGAAAAGAAGAAGCGAGAAGAAAAGAAGTGGAAGGAAAAAGAGAAGAAGGAAAAGGAGAAGCACAAGTTGAAGAAGAGAAATAAATGCTCAAACTAACACTTTCCTCTCCCCAGTTGTTTTTTGTTCATTGTTGAAGTATAAAATAAAGTTCGATTTTTCCAAGCAGATTTGTCGACGTCTGTCTCTTCTATATATAAGTTTCCACTTAAGGCATTCAACAACAAATCAACATTTGAATCATGCCCAAGAAACAGAGTGAGCTGAACTTGCCTGTGAATTACAATCTACAAAAAAAGGAAAATATCAGTTGAGCACTTCTCGCAGTTGTTCAATCAATTCCTTCCTAGCCGACGGCTCCACCTGCATCATCCAATTCCAAATATTAATACTTTTTTCCAAATTAAATAAAATAACCCGATGCTTTTACCTTGTTCAGAAGAGCAGCAAGACCTCGCGGCAAAGCTTTTAAATCCAAGCTCGAATCGCCAATCTTCGATAATTGATTCAACACTTTCTTCTCTCTCAACTCCTGTAGCTTCACTTCATAATTTCCAGGATCGTCTTTCCATTTGAAAAAAGCTTCATCGTCATCCCAACCACCACCACCACCTTCAACGATCTCAGAATCCAAAAACCACTCCTTTATCAACTCCATTGCAGATCGATGAGACAATCCTTCCTCGCCACCAGCTACTCTCACCTCCTTGATCAAACGCCCTTCAACAACTCTCCTTTTCAGTCTTCTGTAAAAGAAAAACCGAGAATTAGCCCATTCTACCACTTCCCTGATCACCCCTTTCGCCGCCATTCTGTATGAAGTATCATGAAGTTCTGCAAATTTGGTGGCAATCTGTACATAAACCGGCAAAAGCTGCTTCTCCCGGGCCTTTATCTGTTGCTGTATAGCTTCGATATTGGCCCGGTCTCCTTTACTCTTTACTTCCTGAAGTTTTTGCTTCAGATTTATGATCTGTGGGTCGAGTCTACCCATGCATTCGAGGAGTTCCTTTGTTCTGAACTTGATCTCGATCAGGCCTTCAGGCTCAAGTACGTTCCCTTTAGCCGTCTGATCAGCGTACATTTCGATGTGATCAGAATTGATCCGACTGTCCACGACGACCCAGGCCCCACCACGGAGTTCGCCAGTCATTGGAATGTACACGAACACGGGTTGGTTGTAGGTGCGGAGATTCTCGACGATGGTGGACCCCGCCTGGAGTATCCCTTCGAAGAGGTCCCGCTGACCCCCCGAGAAGCCTCGCCAGTTGGCGAGCACGAAGAGAGGTAGTTCTTCCCGGTTGAAATCCATCAGGGCTTGCGCCGTCTTGTTTGCGGAATCGGGAAACCAGACTTGCCCGGCCTGCGGGACGACCCGCTCGTGGGAATCGAGTTGGCCAGGGTCTGCCGGGATGACCTGCATCATCGTTTGGGTCTCGACGGCGACGATTCCGACCGGGATTCCACCAAGTTTCGCCCGGCCGGTGACGACTGTCCTCGCCCAGCCTTCGAGCGTCTCAACAAAGCTGTCGTGGTCAAACATACCCCTAAGCCACCTCCCGCTGCTGTCCGAAACACCACAAATTGCCGCCCTCGGATCACACGAGGTCTCTGGGGAGTACTCAACCGGCCGCTCCGGCGGATCCAATGGGATTGAAACAGGGAGCGGACCACCGAAGTACGGCGGAACAAAGCTCAACCACTTCAAAATTGCTGATACGCCTTCGAGATCGTCAGAAACTGTCAGGTGAACGACTCCGTTTGTCGCCATGATTTTCGGTCCCCCAAGTTGCATGTGCGAGCTGTAAACCTCTCTCCCGAGGAGTTTGTTTAGAGCAGAAAAACCCGTCAGAATTATCGGTTGATCCAATCTCTGTATACACCGCATCCCGAGACGGGCGAGATAAGCGCCAATGCCGACGGTTCTTCCGGAAACATACGTTAAGGTAAAAGTTTCTTTGTACGCTCGGGAATACGCGCCAGCAATCGCTCCACTTCCGCTCAAATTTTCGACACCGAGCCCATCCTCTTTTCCTACAATCGTATCAATCACCCATCGGGTTTCTCCACTGGGCAAATTTAATTCGTGCGCTATAACTGACGATCCGACACGGGAATAATCCTCTGGCGTTAAATACAAATACTGAAAGCCGCGCTCTGAGCTCAATTCGTCGGACCAACCGACCCTAAAGCAAGATTTCACTTCGTCGGCAATTCCGATCCGGGCCCCAGAATTGGCGGCCAAATAAATAAGGGGCAGCTTGTTTGCGCAAGCTAGATTAGTCACGGCTTGGAAAAATGCGTCTTCTCGGGGGCCGAAAGATCCATTCTTGAAAGTCACATCATTGGCCACTACCAATATCGTCCTTCCGGATGGAAACTCTGGTGTTGACATTTCCATTTTCCAAGCCACCATGCCTACGTCGTTCAGCCCGGGCTCGCGGTCAGCTGCAACAAGAGAGGTATTCCAGTTACCTTTGCAATCGGTGAATACTAATTCAGTTACTTTGAGGAGGGGTTTGGATTTGGGTGCGTTGGATTTCCAAGAATTCTCCAAGGCAGCCTCAAATGCCTGCAAATAGGATTATTCTTCATCAATACATGTATGCATTTATATATGTTTCTAGTTTGCTTCTGTTCCCAAAACCAGGGAAAATAAGACATAAATGAAGGTTTGACGGTATTCACCAGCGGGAAATCGTAGCAGTAAGTGGTGTTGCTTTTCCTAGCGAGAAGCCGTTTACGATCAAGGGTACCCAACGGTTGATACTGTGCGTTAACGGCCATTCCATGCAACGGTCCCTTTCCAGTCCTCGAATAGTAGACCACTCTGTGTTTGCTCGTATCCTCCAGTTCCGGGTATATCTGAAAAATCAATATTACAAATAAAAAATGTTTAATGATTCTGTTCCCAGAACACAAAAGCAATAAGGGAACAAAAATATAAATATATGTTCCTTTGCTGCTGTTCCCAGATTTTTAGAATAAAGTCCAGGAAAAAAACAGAATCATTCCCAAATTTCTGTTTCTGTTCCAAAATTTTCCCACTTACATGAACGATACATGTATGACCGGTCACATTTGTGACAACCACCCTCCAAGCACCACTGGCTTGTCCAGCAGACGCCATCCGAAGCTTCACCTCCCACTCACAAACGCCTAACCGATGCATCTTCACACCAACATATGCATGAATTTCTCGAGCAAGATCTCCTAATATTGTCTCAACAGCAGGTTCTTCTTCCCCAGCATCAATCTCAACTCTCCTGTCAATCCCCCCCACCCCCCAAAAAGAAAAAATAAATAAATAAAAATATACAACAATCTCAATTTTTAAAGACAATGTTTTGTGTTTTTTGTTCAAAATATTTACTTGTGGTAGGGCAGAAGATCGTCTATTTGTTGCTCCTTCAAGATGTATAGATACATATGAGCATGATCGGCTTTAACGGTGGCATTATGAACATGAAGTTCCAACTCCTCCATTGCAGTCAGCAATGACCTAAAAATACTCCTTGAAGTAAAAGAGAGAGCCAGCTGAGCTTGGCTTATTCCTGCATCCGTCCCGTGGAAAAAAGTGAACCCTTCGTTTGTCGGCTGCCTTACCAGTGTTCTCAAAAAAATCCTTTGAAATGGCAGCGGCTTGTCCACCACAGTGTATAGGTGCCACTGACGATCCCGGGAAGGTGTATACTGTATATTCTCATAACCTTTAAGTTTGTCCTGAATAAAAATAAAAATAAAAAGGTCATAAACACGAAGATCTATTGCTATCACCAAAAGAATGGAATTATGTAGGTACAAACCAGTTCGAGGTATATAGAGAGAGGAGGCTCGAGGTGGCGTAAAAGTGGCTCCTCCTCGTAAAAGAGCTTCTCAGCCGACCAATAGAAAGAGTGCCTCATTGGGCCCCGCCCTTCATCTCTCTGTATGATACAGCTGATTACCCCGACACCTGCATTTCCGAGGCTCGAGCTCACTTCTTTTTCCCTCAGTATTTTGGCTAACTTGTTGACTCGCTCTTGAGCCTGATCCTCATCACCACTGCAAACAATAGAAGAATATCCATATTTGGCTAACTGAAAAGTAGAAAGCTATAACGGAGGCTAAATCACACTTTGCGCCCCTAATGTTTAGGTGAAGTCTCACTTTGCCTCCTAGTGTTTTAATTGTTGCACACTGCAACAGTTAAAACGTTAGGGTGTAAAATGAGACCGGCACCCAAACTTTAGGGGTGAAAAGTGCGATTTATGCTTTCTTTTAATTAAAATGCAATTCATAGATACCTGTCCTGAAGCAAACTCATCTGGTTGTTAATCCCCACCAAGGCAATATGCATCATATTACCAAAGTTAGCGGAGTCCTCAGATCCATTTTTGATCGTGCCATGGAAGTTATGGGTCGTTTCCCTCAATGCGGAAGTTAAAACGGTTGGCAAAAACTGAAGGGATTTGATGATGACCATGGCTCCCCATTTTCTCTCGCGGTTCTTCTCGACAGACAATGGATCTTCAGACTCATTTGTTTTCTCTGTATGTTCTTCGATGAACTCCCATGAAGCAATTAGACCAGATCTATGCCATTGCATCCTCACACTACCCTTTACAAGGTAGGGCTGATGATAGGTATCAAAATGTTAGGAACTCCCGGTTCAAAGTTTAAGCAGATAACGGAGGTGGTGGTGTTTGTTCAGGGCCTGTTTGGTTCTGTAACTCGAAAATAGTATATACTAGGATTGTAAACCAAACACGCCCTTAGTGTTTCTGTCCCAAGACTTTTGTTTATATTCCTAGAAAATTTGGAACAGTAATAGAAATCTTGGAACAATTCTGTTCCTGTTCCCAATCCCAAAAATTTGTTCTTAAAAACCTAGGAACAGAACAAACAGTTTTTTTGTACCCACATTGCTGTTTCTGTTCCCAATTTCCTAGGAACTGAAACAAACGCCACTTGAAAGACTTTGAACAACATTACCTGATACAGTCTACGAACATAAGTCTCCACAACTCGCCTCTGAAGGGTATGATCACTGTGATCAAAAAGACCAACAAGGGCATCTTCAACCGCTGAAGGAGCAGTTACAAGGTCCTCCATCCGTTCATTAATGGCAACTTTTCTCTTGGGGGTATCCATTGTTTCACCTTCTTCAGTAAACATTTCTAACTCCGAAAGACTTCTCGCAATGTTGGATCGAAGTTCACTCAATTTTGTTTGTTCCAGCAGTTGACTAGCTTTTAGAACCAACTGCCAAAAAAAAAACAAAAAGGGCAGAAATTATACTTATATTTTTGATGAATAAACTGTAGAAACCCAATAGGTCTAACTCACTTTCAAAGCCTTGAAAGAGGAGGATTGCCCTAGGCTTTCAAAGCCTTGAAAAGGAGGATTGCCTAGGCTTTATAAATAGCCCAGGATCAGGTAACACAAGCGATGTGTAATTCAACATGCCCCCTCGCGCAGGGTGGACTTTGCCAAACTACTACGAATGGATTTCGGGGCCCAACCCCCCCCACGCACAAGGTGGACTTTGTCAAACCACTGCGAACGGATATCGGAGGGCCCAACATTGATGTGGGATTCAACACGCAGAACATCAGACAAAAAGCCTGGCTCTAATACCATGTAGAAATCCAATGAGTGTAAATCACTCTCAAAAGACTCCTTAAAAGAGGAGAATTGCCCTAGGCTTTATCTATAGTTCGGGATCAAGTAACACAAGCGATGTGGGATTCAAATCATTCAACATAAACCGAGAATTACTCGATAAAAAAGAAGCCCACTATGTCCACAAATACAACAAGATAGCATTTGGAGTCATGGAATTGGAATCACAAATGAAATTTTGAAAATAGCATGCATTCATTTACAATTCCAATTCCAAGGCATGAATTATGCACTGCCAAACACTACCTCCAACTCGTTGATGCAGGAATAGAGTAATTCAGTGGAACTAACTAATGACCTTGGAATAATTTGTATGGTTGAGTTGGGAAAATCGAATTAGTTTTTCCCTGTAAGCAGCAGGATTAGGGTACACCAGTTGTTCCATTAGACATGATATCAGTTTATTTTTACTCCTGATGCCCTGCAAACAAACAGATAATAGAAAACGAGGTTTAAATCAAGTAATTTTTTTTGATCAAAAGCGAAAAAACAAAAAAAACACGTTGCCAAATGGTGCCTTAATTATTTGCATCCATACCTGATGAGAAAGCACAATGTCAACGACCTTCAGCAAATCTTTCTTATATTGAAGTCGCAGTTGCTCGATTACATCAGCCTGTTGCGAAAATAAATGAATTTTTAGAGTAGGAAAAGTCGCGCAAGAATTATTTATTTTCTTGTGATCAAACATTTCTTTTCCTTGATACAAAACATACCTGGATATTGTCACTAAATAATTCTTCAACAGATAAATACTCTTCAAAAAGGGACTGAACAATAACACGGGCATGACTCTCTCTCCCCCCCTCATACGACTTAACCAGATTCAACAATGGCTCGACAAGCCTTTCCTGCGCTCCTCTTTCTTTATCAGGGCAAGAGTTTAGGTGTGTCTGTATTTAAAAAAAGGGAAAATACAGATTCAAACATCAGTTGAAACAATTTTAAAAAAAATCGGAAAATGAAAAATGAGGAATCCTCAAGATAATGGCGCAACCTCAAGTACACCACGCAGAGATTTGGCAGGAAAATCAACGTTTTGCGAGCCAGAAATCCCTTCATATTCTTTAAATTTCAACTCCAACTAGGACAAAAAAGACATGAGTACGTTCAATTAACATCAAACTACGAAAATCAAGCTTTTTAATTTTATTTTTTTTGGGAGGGGAGGGGGGATGTTAAAGCATCGGTTAAATGCATTGAATTTCTGGCAGTTACCTTGTATCTGAGGTCCTTTGGAAGTCGGGTTGCCAGAACAGCTAAGGACTCTTGCCACTGAAGGAAAGGAAGCATGGGATTGTCCAGACAACCGAGCAAGTTTTGCACTACCTGAAACAGAAGCCAAACAATTGTTTGATGATAGGATAAACAACTCATTCTACCAAAACGTTCAGAGAAAAAAATTGTATTCCTAAGTTTTCTCAATAAAATAAGGTAGCGTTTGGAGACACGGAATTGGGGGCCCTGGAATTTGGAAATTTACATGTGTTCGCTTCTAATTCCAATTCCATACAACCAAACGCTACCTAAGAAGAAAGAAAATATTTACTTCGTCAATGGTATGCTCGTATCCAGCAAGAATCATGCGAGCGGCATTGAGACTTGCAGCACACATCTGATGAACTTTTCCAGATATTGCAGTCGGAGCCCCAAGAAGTGGAAAACTCCCACGAAAAGGTTCTGCTTTTCTTACTGCTGAGGGATCATCCAGATCAAGCCCTGCGATAAGCTCTCCAGCCTACCCAAAAAAAATTGTATTTTTATTTTCAAATTGAGACCAAGAGCAGAAATGTTAATCTTTAATTATTACCTGCATTGCTTGGCCTTCAGACATCATAAAGTGGATGACCCCTGAAGCAGGAGAAAGAAGTGGCATACACATCTTCATAACCTCAACCTCGGCATAAGGTGTGTCGGCATCCACATGGCTGCCATCGAAGACCAAATATCGTAGTAGCTTACATGGTGTTTCTGCTATTAATTTAGATGGATCATGCTCATTCTGGACGCAGCAACAAGTATCAGTAACCATGCTCACCCAATTTTAGATAAAAATTGAGGTACCATTGGCTAGCGCTTTTTTAAGTACTTTTTATTATTAAAAAAGTGTATTTAAAAAAAAAAAAATTAGTTAAAAGCAAAAGCAAAACGTGGAGATGATTATTCAGTGTTATCCGGATAAACGATCTCTTAATTCAAAAGATTTTTATAAAGGGTTGAAAAAACCTAGTGCATCAATCTCATAAAATATAAAAATCGAAAGAAATGATAAAGAACTATTTTTTGATTTTAATAAGACGCACTTCTACTTTCTTGTTTTTTAAAAGTTTTTTTTAAAGCGCAAAATAAGCGCTACTTTTATTTTAAAGTACTTTTTTCATTTAAAAGAAAGTAACTAAAAAAGCGTTATCAAACGATACGTAGATGATAATTGGCTATACGGAAAATAGTAACCGATGTTACCTGAAGTAAGCATGTTCTTCCATCGATGAGAAGACGAGTTCCAGCTGCTTCTTCCTCTGCATATATGACATGACTGTTCCCATCCAGCTGTCACAACAAGAGAATTCTCGATCTTAGTTCCTCTGTTCTGTAGGGTGATCTTGGGCCTCTTTCAACCCCAAAAGTTAACTCATGAGGTGAGGTTTCCCTCACACTTATAACCTAACTACCAACCCCTCCTACCATATCCAATGTGGGATAAACCCAACAGTCTCCCCCTAACACATTGGGCCTGTGGTCAGCTAATTCTCGACCAGTCTCTCCCTTTGTGGCTATTGGATCAAAGTTGTAACCTGGGCTCTGATACCAATGTAGAGTGGTCTTAAGCCTCTCTTAACTCCAAAAGCTAACTCATGAGGTGAGGTTTTCCCTCTCACTTATAACCTGACCACCAACCCCTTTCATATCTGTTGTGGGATAAATCCAACATGTTCTTATATTGCTCTCATTAAGGATTAATTAATAAACATTTTTTTTTAGTAACACTTCTCTTGTCGACCATCCGTTTAATGCATTGAAACAACCCCCCACCCAAAAACAAAAAAGAAAGAAATGCAAAATTTTTTTTTACTTGCCTGCATGAGCAAACCCCCATCCCGAAGGGTATGTATTTCTGCTTCAATCTCGGACTCATTCATCTTCAATTTGTAACTTCCCGGACCTCCCCTTACCATATCAATCTAATAGAGAATCCCAAGAGTATTAGTAACATACTGAAGAGTCTCCCCTCGAGCCATAAATTAAAAAATGAAAAAATAAAATCTACCAACTCTGCCAACTCTATGTACTAGAAAATTGACATTCTAACAACATTCCTTACTGTATATTTGCTTCCTTCAATATTCAAGGAAACTTGAGAGTTGACAAGTGATATATGCTACACGTACAATGAAAAGTAAGCATGTTAGTAATATAACAAAAAGTATAGAAAGCCGTCTATGATGAAGATACTCTCTGTCAGTGCAATGAGCGTATTTTGTACCTTGGGAGGAATTTGCCCCTTTTCGAGATAACCAACATATTCCGAAACCATGGCTGCACTGCTAGCAGAAGCTTTCTGGGGTTGACAACAAATGGGAAGATGGCATATTAAATAAAGTAGTTTTTTTTTTTCTTTTTTTTGGGGGTGGGGGGGGAGAGAGATCTGGCATGCATGAAGTTATTTGGAAATTTGTGTACTTACATAAAGAGCTCCTCCAACCACGGAGAGATACCAAGGAGGCCTTTCGGCTCTAACCCGCATTGCAATTCTACTGTCCAACCAGCCTGTGTGTATCTTATTGTCTCGATAATCTGACGCCTACATAAATATCTTACATGTATTATCAAATAAGCATAACCAAATTGAGAGGAATATGAAAAGAACTTAAATTTGTAAAAAAAAGCTTACATCTAATAGATCAATTGTGTAATCAACATTTGTACGAATTTCTCCTCGAATCTGAATTTCTTTCAGACCAAGAACCATGTTAGCTATGGCCATTGCTCTCGACTCTCCAAATGCAAAAACGTGTCCTGAGTAAAGATTCATTCGTATTTTAGCTGTGGCACTGTAATTACTTAAAAAATGATTTTAAATACTTGTTTTATCGACATAAGTCTTTAAAAAAAATCTCATCCTAGACCATTTAGTACTCACCGAACTGGGAATCTGAGAATTCATGAATTCCTCCTCCAGACTGCAATCAACAACATTTTCAGTCAGCCAACATGAACATCGGGATTTTAAGGTTCTGTAAGCATCAAACCTTAGTCGGAAAAAAATACCTTCACTGAAAAGTATGCCCATACATTTGGCTTGCTTTTAAAACTCAGCTCCTACAAAAATAAAAAATAAAATAAAAACAAATAAAATTGAAATTTAGGATATTATAACCATTAAATGCCAAATTAAAAGGTGTGAGTCTATGCACTGTTATCTCACCTGAACCTTACCACTGGTAGGCTTAAAACCGTCATCAGGGTCCTCACTTGTCACACGAACAGCTACACAATGACCTTTTGGTCTTATAGACTCCGCCTCGTCAAAATCAAAAGGTGTAGCAACAACCGATGTTCTCCGCCAAGCATTGTACCCTCCACCATGTTCTTTTCCATAAAATCGCCTTATTTCTGATTTAGAGGCACATAAATATTGGCATTCAGAATAAAAAAAGTAATTTAAAAATAAAAATAAAATAATAAAGAAATACCTGGAATTTGCCATAGAGGAACACCCATCCCAACTGCTACCTGGGCTGCCGGCAGATTTATTTCTGCTATCCACTCAGTGACAGGGTGCTCGACCTAAATCTTATGCATTAGTAATAAATTTAAGTGGTGTTTATGTGATAAGGCATGCACAATTAACTTAACAAAAAATCGGTAGAAGAATAAATTTAAAAATAGATTAACCAAACTAGAGTAATGGTGTTTCAGCGACATTAAAAATGATTGCAAAAATAAAGGGACTATGCTAGCCGATTGTGGCTTTTGGAATAATGAATACAACAACAATATAATTATGCACACAGTCGAAAATTGCTGTTAACTGTTGATCATAAGCAGCTAAATCTTCTAGTTCTGGCAAAAGGTGTAAAGCCGAATGGCTGTTTAACCCTCAAAAAGATATTTGGTGTACCTAAACACTAGAAAAGAAACAATGACAATATCCTATGAGCAGCTTAATTCAAGAAGATTGAATGGGTTAGTAAACTACAGAATTTTGAGTATGAAAAAAGACAGAAAAAAAACTGAGAAGGGGAGAAAAATGAACCCAAGATGAGTGTAGGAACCCAACAGGCCTAACTCACTCTCAAAAGACACATTGAAAAACGAGGATTGACTCTAGGCTTATATGTTGCTCAGAAGCAGGTAACACAAGCGACGTGGGATTCAACAAGCTCCCTCACACGCAAGGTGGACTTTGCCAAACTACTGTGAATGTATATCGGGGGGCCCAACATCAATGTGGGATTCAAGACGTCCCCTAACATGTAGGGTGGACTTTGACAAACTACTGCGAACCGATATTAGGGGACGCAACATTGATGTGGAATTCAACACGCTCAATATCAGACAAAAGTTTGGCTCTAATACCATTTAGGAACCCAACTGGCCTAACTCACTCTCAAAAGACACCTTCAGGTAACACAAGCGATGTGGGATTCAACGAGTAAGGTTATCATTTATCTATTTGTTAACATACCATTACAAACATTATATTGTTTAAAATCTTAAATTGGGTCATATTGATTAAAGGTCAGTATAAATGTGTGAATTACTTATGATTAATTAAAAAAATTGGATAAAATGATAGGCTTGAGATAAAAATTAACCTGCAACCGAGGGTTAAGCTCCAAGAAATAGTACTCTCCAGTGTCCATACTATATAGATACTCAACAGTAGCAGCTCCAACATAGCTAACACATTTGGCCAGTCTTCTAGCAGCAGCCTCCAACTTTTTCACCGTCTCTAGTGGAGCTACCGTTATTGGGCCCTCCTCAATAATCTAATAAAACATCAAAAACAGTTTTAAACATTTCAATTGTATGTAGTAATATATCATTAGGGCCTGTTTGGTTGCCCTTCAATTTGCAAATTAACTATTTTTCAATTTTTCCCCCTTTTTCGTGAGTAACATAAGGAAATCTGTTAAATAACCTTCTGGTGTCTTCTCTGAACACTGCAATCACGGCTATGCAAAGCTGCAACATTGCCATACTGATCACAGAGCAATTGCACTTCCAGATGCCGGCTCTACTTTCAAAAGACCATAAACAATGTAAAAAATATGGTCTTTAACTTTTAATTAGCGTTTGGTTTCATGGAATTGGAGCCTCGTAATTGAAATTGGAATTGGACTTGGAAATAAACGCATGTAAAAATCCAAAAATCTAAAATGCATTTTCATTTCCAATTCAAAGGCCTCAATTATGTGCTACCAAACACCACCTAAGGGTGCATTTGGCAGAGGTAGTTGAAGAAGGTATTTGATTTTGAGAAGGGGTTTGTAATTTTCTTTTTAAAACAATGTTAAGAAAAATTTACAAATCGCTTCTCAAAATCAAATAACTTAATTTAAACACCTTACCCAAACGCACTCTTAAGCACCTGGATCACATTAGTAAGGTAAAAATCTAACCTGGGAAGCCACCTTCATTATAAATATGGGGGAACCCGGAACTTCACCTTGGACTTGCTTGAACAATGCTTTGATTTCATCATCATTATGGACCTAAAGAGGTACAAGTCAGGCACATAACTATGACCAATTTCTTTCATATGATAGCTAAGGAGCAACAAAAAAGCACGTGATTCTAAATTTTGGAAAAAAATAGCTTTTTTTTTCTTCTTCATTTTTTATTTTTATTTTTATTTATTTATTATTATTATTTTTTTTTTTTGCACTTAAAAAACATTCTTTTGAAAAGTAAAAAAAAGTGAATATCATTTTAAGTACTTCTTTTTAAAAAAAGCAAATTAAAGTTAATTTTTGTTTCCTTGATTTTCCTTCAAATCAATAGATTAGGATCTTTCCACCTAAATTTTCTCAATCATCAATAAAATTCTTTTCAATGAACAGACTTTTATAGGTACAGTACTAAGATAGTATCTCTACATTATCAAACACACCTTTTTTTTAAGTAAAAGTACTTAATCAATTAACTTTTTTTTCTAATAAAAAGTACTTATAAAAAAAAACCTTCATCAAATGGCGCCTAAGCAATTGAAGTGAAAAACCCAACATTTCACTATAGTCAAGTTAAACAAGTAAGATGTTTGGTAGCAAACCTTTCTAATGCCTTTACCACCACCACCCCAGGAGGCCTTGATCATTGCAGGGTAACCCACAACCTGACAACTAGCAATCGCTTCTTCAGTTGTATAAACACATGCTTCCCGGTATGTATCATCTGGGATTGTCACCAAACAGCTCTCCGCAAATATTTTAACCTGGAAAATTACCAATTTTAACCTATTTACCGATGATAACATTGCCAAATTTAAAAAAATAATATATATATATGTGTGTGTGTGTGTGTGTGTGTGTGATTTATGAACAAAAGAATAGCTTTACATGAGAGCCGCTCCAGGGTAAGGTGGGCACTTCTGCCGCTTGAGCAATCAACGATGAACCTATTTTGTCTCCCAAAGCTGCCATTGATGCAGCCGGTGGTCCAAGAAAAATGATTCCTTTTGCAGTCAATGCATCAGGCAGTTCAGGGTTTTCAGACGCATGACCCCAACCAGGCCAAACAGCATCAACATGTGTTATTTCCGCCATCTGGTCAATCAAAATCCATTTTTGTCTCAAGTATTTCCAAATGTCAAAGGTCTACCGTTATTCCCCTATGTAAAATTTTCAAAAAATAAATTAAAAAGGGGCGGAGGGTGTTAATAGGCACTAGCCTCTACAATGAGCTGCACATTGGCGTAGTTATTGTTATTAGTTCCACCAGGAACTTCTACAAACTGATCGGCGATTCTAATATGCTCTGCATTTATCCTCATGTCCTCAGGCGTAGCCATGGCCACTAACAAGATTGCTTTCTCAGTACCAAATGTTTCGTAAGCCCATGTCCTGACACTCCTTATAAATTTGACAGCCGCCATTCCATTGTTTGCAATCAAAATACTATGAATCGGTCTCTTCCCTCCAAGAGCAGAACAGAATTCATCAACTTCAGGCACAGTTGTAGGGGATCTCAATGGAATTGTTCCATTTAAGCACCCGTTATTTCGCCCAACAACCATCTTCGACTTCCTTTGGGCCTCCGACATTTTCGAACAACCTAAAACCTTATAAAATCATAAGAACACCAATCTTGAATGTTAATTCTATATTAATATTCAGCTTTAAGCTTAAAATTTGAAAATCAAATTTGCAAAATTCAACTCAAGAAAAAAAAAAAATACATCAAGGTGCAGCAAGAGTAATAGTTTTTTTTTTCCAGATATAGCTTTACTATAATTAATTCAAACTTCAAATTTACTCAACTCTTCTTTAAATTTCATATTTCATTCAAAAATAAAAGGAGTGAATACGACATCTTACACCCGATCATGAGCTCATCATAGCTCAACCTATGAATTAGGCTGCTTGGTAGAAAATTTGCAAACCAATTATGAAAAGTGCAACTAAACAGTAACTTTCAACAGATTAAATTTCGAAAAAAGGGGATTTGCAAATTTTGAAGAAGGAATCTTCGATAGAAAAATTTAAAATTCCCTTTTCTAAATCAAGTTCTTTATTCACACACCTCACCCAAAAGCACCCTTATATAACACTAAAAATAAAATGATAATCCAATCATGGAACTCGTTACATCAGCCATAAACCACCGTAAACCCCAAGTGTATCAAATCAGATGCAGAAGAATAAAATGAACAGTGGTAAAATCGCAAAATGGCGAAATGGGTGTATTTAAAAAGTTCAATTTGGCCTAACCAATGATAGTTTTTTAATCAGATATCTACCAAACTGAATTGGGTATATCAAATTCACGAAAAAAAAGCAACTAGTAAGTCGCAAAATTCATGTTTGTGATTTCGGAACCAATTCAAAAAACTTCCTCGCAGTTCCCCAGAAAAATGAAATCCCCAAATCAAGAAAACGGAATTTAAAACCCGGGGGGGGGGGGGGGGGGTGAGGGGGAATTGGCAATGACAGGAACAGAGAGGGAGGAACAGAACTGTAGGTGAGAATTGGGGCGACTGACCTCGGAACTGAGCGAGAAAGCTCCTAATCTTTGGGTCAGAAATGGAGATTTCTTCAATCCGTGCAGTCAATTTGGAGCATTTTGATTCAAGAATTGGATCAACTAATCAACAGTGCCCAAATGGGTAATGCAAATCTGTGATGCTTTAATGCAGTTCAACTTCAATAGCCGAGAGGGAGAGGTAGAGTTTTCTACTTCCGAGTTGTGTTGTTTTGGTTTTGGTTGCGTGTCTTAAATATCAACGGGCCTTTAATGAAGGAAGCACGTGGTACCTGCCCACGCAGCGCAATCAAACCTCCTTGCAACCAGTAGTAGTTCCCAGCTACCCCTCTCTCTCTCTACTCTGTTTCTCTCTCTACATCTATCATTTTGTATCTATCTACCCCTGAAATTGAATAAAAAATCAAATCAAATTTAGTTCCCTCTATCTGTATCTGATTCGTGTTAATGAGTAATGGGAATGTTTATCCGCCATGTACACCTTCTGATTCCATGAAATTAGGGCCCATGGAGTCCCCACATTGAAAATTTTGGTTGCTTTGCGACGGAGGTCTTGAGATCAAATTTTGGTTGGTTATATTTAGGTATTTGTATGCAAGGGGTTTGACGGAGAGTTGGGTGGTGTTGTCGACCAACCCTTCCCCTTGTTGTTGTGTCATCATCCGTTTATGCTAACCAAGACGAAATGAGAAGGTAGTTCATCACATTTCTCCCCCTTTTTTTTTATTTTTTGTCATTAGCCTTGGGAGATTAATTTTTATTTTTTATTTTTTTAGGAGTTTTAAGGTAACATATGTCCCTATCATCTTCGTACGTCTCAACTAGTCACTTCATTAAAATGGTCTTAAGAATGCAGTCTCCTACATCAACATAGTACATTCAATATTAAATTCAAGATTTAATTATTACAGTATTTTTCAAGGGAGTCAAACTCTAATTGATTAAGAAATGAAGTATCTCCCTATGTCAATTGGACTAATGCCTCTCTTGTGTGGAGATTATGTTTTAATAGTTAATTTGGTTGCAATGTGAAAAAACTATTTTTAAATTTATATTTTCAAAAATTAAATGTCTGAATTTTTTTATTAGACAAATCATATATACTTTTTGAAATTGTCTCAAACGTTGAAAATTACAAAATTATTAAAAAAATATTTCCTAAATCTCAATAGACCTTCTGTTGTATTAAAATAATTTTTGGGTATTATGTAATCTATTATTTGTGGGACCAATAATAATTTAGAATATATAAATATACTAATGTGTTTTCTTTGGTGACCAAATGAATGTGGTATATTTATTTGTGTAAAATCATTTAAGAGGTGAATTAAAATTATTCATTAAAGTACATACTTAAAGATATTGATTGACGTGTTGTGTGGATTATTTCACATCGATCGTTGTATCTTGGGAGGCAGACGCTTATTCAACCGTAATTACCTAGCGATGGTGAAATCTACTTTAAGGACAAATCGTTAAACGATTGTCTCAATCCTTTTTTCTGGTATGTCTATTTATGTTTGTTGTTATTAATAGTAAGTATTTCGGCTTCTATTCGTTTTAATTTTATACAAGAGCTGTTCTTCTTTCTGTTTTTCCATTTTGAATTGTGAAATCTTTTCTCGTAGTGTCATTTTGAATGTTTCTATAACAAATAACTCAAAACTATTTTTTTTAATAAATAATTAATTGTTGAATTATTTGATTAATTTTGACCATATTTTACCAACACCTTCCATCTTCCTCTTTAATCTTCTTCTCTTCTCTCAATTTTATCTTCCTTTTGATAAGAAAAATGAATAGAATGAAATTGAATGCAAAATTCATTTTTAATAAATAAAAAAATTGTTTTTTGTTCTTTGTGTTTTATGTAAGGGCTGAAAATTGAAATTGGTAATTTTTTTATTATCTAATAATTATGAATGAAACTTAATTTCACCCTCCTTTTTAAGATTTTTTATTTTTTAAAATTTGAGAAGCCTACATAAATATGTTTGCTAATTAATTTTTTCATAAAAGTCACCGATGAGTTTTTTTTTTGGAATGTTTTTAAAAGTCAAAAGAATTACGCTTTTAAAGAACAAAAAAAGTTTTTTTTTTTAATTGATAAAATTTTATATGATAAGATTCCTCTTATTTTTTAGCCAGTCTTATTTAAGCGGGATAAATGCTTAGTTGTTGTTACTATTAAAACTTATTTTTATTTTCTTATTATGAAATTATATTTAATTTTTCACGACATTTTAATTCTTTTTTTAAAGTTCTTTTTTTACAACCCATTTTAAAGAAGTTTAAAAAGTGACAAAGGTCAAACTAAGCCAAACTATTTTTCCTAAACTCACCGCTCGTTATGTGTGAGAAAGAGAGAGAGGATCACTTGGTCAATTCATATTGGGATTTTGACATTTTGAAGCCTAAAAACTTGACAATTACTTTACTTTGATTCATATAATTGTAATTTGAACACATAATACCTCAAAGTTTCATAATCATTCTACTTAAGTCCAAATCAAAAATTCCAATTATAATTTTGGACAACAAACAACCTATTCATGTGCATCCAACTCTTTTTTAGGAGGCTTAAATTTTTCTATCTTTTTTTTTCCCTTACAATATTTTTAAAACACATACACAAATAGAGGAGGCCAAAATTATCCATAAAACCTCTTAAAACAATTAGACACGTGGAAGGTGACGGTTTTTTGTCCAAAATTATAATGGAGATAACGACTTTGGTTGTAGTGAGATGACTAAAAAACTTTTAAGGTGTTGTGTTCAAATTAAAACTATGAGAACCAAAATGAAATTTTAGTCAATCTTCAAAGGTATGAAGTGTCAAATAAATATTTATATTTTTCCAAATTTAAATGGTCAAAAAGAATTATTATTTATGGTTTGGGCTAATGAACGTGGGGATGAACCAGTGTATAATTAATGATAATAATAAATAATAATAATAATAATAAATATTTATTACAAAGTGTGAGTATTAAATTTGCATGGCTGTTCAGTTATGGTTGGGAGTTAGGCACATTCCTCTTTTTTGGCTCTCTTCAATTCAATTATTATTATCTTTTTCCCCCTCTCTTTTTTCCCCCTTTTCCTTTTTGCTCTTTGCACTTAAAAAATATCACCACAGAACTAAAAATTGACCAAAGGCCACGGGCTTTGTAGTTATAATATTGGTTATTCATATGATTAATTTATGTTTTGAATCTATTTATTTAATTTAAACACATTTAAATGTTCATTTTCAAAATTACAGGTCTATAGTTCGAATTCACATAGTCCTAGAGTCCTATTTTTATTTTATTTTTTGTAGAAAGGCAACAAACAAAACAACTACGGCCTACTGAGAGAAGCCGTGTTCTTCATCTCAGCAATCGAAAGTCTTTTCATCTCCACCGAAGGATCCTCGAGGTAATGGACCTCCGTCCCACAGTCAATTCCTTACCTCGCTAGAAAATCGGCGCATTTATATTGATTCTTCTCGTAGCATAGATTGTAAAATCATATATCTCGATAATCTACATACACTCTAGCCACATCCATCTCCGACCTATGCTACAAATCATAAGTCAACTTTTCAAAAGACATGGAAATGACCTTCACCGCCATAGAAGGGATCACAGGGCTCGAAGAACCCTTAGCCACCGATGCCCTCTACTTCATTTTGGGATTCAAATCCATTCTCATGTTTGATTTAATGCTAGGGTTTGTAGAATCCAGTAGGCATCCTTTGTCACCAGAATATCTCTTCTTACTTAGGCTTTGAGAGTTCTTGGTAAGAGTAGCTCTAGAAAGGCTTAACCTACTCAGATCAATCGTTCCCTCATTCCTATCTGGGTCATTACATTGGGCCTTTTCTTTCCCTGGGCCTAGAGTTTTGGTTTTGCTTCCAATTGGACCCTGAGAGCTAACCTCTAGTAGATTCTTGTTGATTGGATTTGGGGTTAGCCCCTCCTAATTTTCTATGTTTTCTCACCAAAACCCATGGCCCAAAGACTTCCTCCCCCATATCCATGCCAATGACATCATTACCTTCCATCATCTTGTCTGTTGCATTGACAACAACGTTTTGTCCTTCCGTTGCCTGAGTTACCATCCCAGTAGCCGTTACACTGTAGGTTGCTTCACGGTCAATATTCTACGGCCCTTCTTCGCCGCTCATCACCGAAGTCTTGACAAAAGAACATATCTCTATTCGATTATTCATGCGAACAAACGAGAAGTATAGCGCATGGAGACTTTCGTATTCCACTTTGAAGACGATTCATCCGAAAGCAAGAGACAAATGGTTTATTCAAATCAATCTCAATACATATCCTTGCAAACTTTCCTCTTGATGAAGCTGTCATGTTCCCATCGATCTTAATCGGACAACCCAACACTTTGCTAATGTTGAACAAAACTGACATTTCATAATACTCAAAAGGTATATGTGGTAACCTGGCCCAGACTGCTGTTCTTGATTCAATGGTAAACTATGGCCTAAAGTCTACTTTCCACTTCCTCACTGTGAGGTAGTGATCAGGAATCACCCAAGGCCCTTTTGTGAGAACCTTGTGAGCATCACTAATCAGGTCAAATTTCACAAGGTAAAAACCATAGTCAAGATCAATCAACTCAAAGTGCCCCTAGAGTTTCCAAATCAACTTGGCTCGATCACAGAGGACCTTGTAGCCTATTAGTCGACCCAGGAGTTTGATGATACAAGTGTCCTTCTATTTTTCCCTTATTTGAGACATGATCTTATCCGAAACAAAGATCTCAGGGATAAAATCAACATTACATGAAGCATCAGTACCTAGATTATGGTTATGCTCTGTTACAAACTCCTTGTTTTCTTTATCAAAATACACATCTTGTAGGCTCATTGTCGAATGATCAATCTTTCCTTTCAGAGCTTCTTTGAAGAATCTAGGCATAACTCTTGGAGATTGTAACTCACTATGTGATGCTAGCTTCATATCCAAATCTTGAGCCTTTTCTTGGTTCACCTCCAAACTCGAAGATGGATCTTTGCATGCATCCACCTCTATGTGTTTTTCCATGGAATCATGATCATCATTTTTAATTTTCTTTTTTCTTGGCTCAAGGCCATCTTCTTCTTCGGTTGAAATCTCCACAATTTTCTCCTTGAAAGCTTCTCTCTCTACCTTTATGTTTTTACACGTACAAAGAGTTAAAATCTCATTTACAAAAATGAAAAGATTTCTCGTCCTAGAGTCTTATCAAATAAAATAAAAATTCAACTAAAAAAGAATATTTGTAGATATTTTTTTCATCTTTTTTATCGGGATCCTCATTTTCTTCCAAAAAAGAGTAAAGAGAAAAAAAACTGATTCGTATTGCCCAAATCATCGACCCGGTACTAGATGTAGCTTCTCTTCTTATTTACAGACCCAAAAACAAAACGGCCAAAAACATGTAGTCATACATGTAATAATTTTTTCATTTTTTTTTTGTGCATAAGAGAAATAAAACAGGCCCAACAGATGCAGTCAAAAACTTTTTCTTTCATCCCTATCAATACAAGTCTTGCCATTTCATTTGGAGGATCTTCTAGGTATCTAAGGTCTCATCCCTCATTAGTTACCAGTTTTGCTAGTAATTCGAACACTTGTTATTTTTCCTTGGTGTGAACTACAACTGGTAATAATTTGATGCCAAAAAATGTTTACAATCTTCAACCCACGACTTGAATTTATGTGTTTCTGGGCAATGATCATTGATAAGTGCCACCATCTCTACTGAGTCTGTCTCATCGACTCTAGGAAATTCTATTCCTACCGCAATTAAAAATTCGATTGTGGAGACTCCATAACTTATCCTCCAAGCTCATACATGAAGGGAGTTGTCTGTAGTATCCTATTTTCTAGCTTCCAAGATGATCTCTCACTAGGTCTCCTATTCCTCATTTTTCTAGATTGCCCCTGAAGCTCCCGTCCATTTGGCTTAAAGAAACAATCCAAATGAGGGAACCAACTAGTAATCAAATTACACAAGTTGTCATCTCTGATTTGTTGAGGATAGAAAATTTTCATCATTCCTCTTGAAAACCAAATTTTTTTTGACACAAGCAAAACAATATCTTGGGTTGTCCTTTCAGACTTATTTGTTTCTATCATTTCATACTTCTCAAATAATGGCAGCAAAATTATAGAAAAAGGAAAGATTCATAGAACTCCCTTTGTTATTCTTTTTAAACCAAGTAGTAATCTCAAATTTTGGTCCCGTCGTAAAATTTCCTTCTCTAGAAAAATCATCCAGATATTCCAAGGTTTGGGATAAGATCTCAGAATATAGCGCTCTTCGTGGTTTTGGAGTATTTTTGGCACAAAGCCGAAGCATCATTGGACCAAGAGGCCCTCAAGATATTTGTCAATGATTTTCGGTGGAAAATAGTCCAAAAGATTTTTTTTTTTTTAAATTTTGAGGAAGTTTTAAGTTGCATTTGATTAGTGTTTTTGTTTTCTATTTCTACTTCCAATTAACTAGGATATGATGAGAAGTGAATTCTAGTTCGTTATAGAGTATTCCGAAAATAGAAACATGTTTGGTAACGATCATTGTCCAGAAATTATTTCTTTTAATTTATGAGAACATAAACAAGAAACTCATTTGATTGCAATATTTATTCTTTTTTTAAATGTATGGTGGTCGACAGGTGGTGGCGGCCGACGGGATGGTCGTGGGAATAGTTTTGTGGGAGTGACTATAAATCATCATTTTTTTGTTTCTCATATTCTTAAGGAAGAAATAGTCCCAATTACTCCCAAAGTTTTGGGAACAGAAACGTGTTTACCAAATGCATTTCTATACATTAATTCCAAAATTTTGGGAGCTAAAACAGGAATCAGGGAACAAAGCACATAAACTAAATAGGGCCTTAATTTCCAAATCCAATCCTAATCCCAATCCCAATCCCAATCCCAATCCGAAATTCTATTAGAACAATTTTGTTTGCTGACAAGATCATAAGTTGATTTAGTTGAGAATTTTCCAACTCGTTAGATCTAGTGGCTCAATTTTCAAGATATCATTGACTTGATATTTTTATGATGAGGTAGATGATTGATAGAAGAAATTAATCAACTATTAATATCATTTATAACATTCGTAACTATCAAGTCAAAGGTATCATGAATACTTTCATTGTATAGTAGACGTTTCCCACACTACCAGTCTATCGACATATTGATTGTGACCCCATTTCCTACTTTCTATTTTATTCCTTTGGCTAAAGTTTCCATGGTTTAAAGATTCTCCGCTCAATATGCGATTCCCCCTGTTTTTCTCCCATGTGTTAGGGCTGAGATCTAGTTTATATTTGTGTTTCATGATGTCAATCATAAATTTTTAGAATTGGATACAATGTTCAAGGCCAATTTGTTCATTAGGGAACAATTATTGCTTCTCGTTTCTCTAATTCCAAGTCCACACCAGGCTTGGGCTTACAAACAATTTTCCAATTTAACAAGTAATATATTTTCTTATACCTAGTTTCTCTCCCAAAGAATTTTTCTATTTAGTTAGTCAAGTTTATCACAAAATTTTAGGGGGTGTGGGTTGGTTCGCATAGAATAAATGAGTATGGTTGCCATGACTGATTTAATCAGGGTCATCTTTCTCGCAATAGAAGGATTTTTAGCTTTCCAACTTGAGATTCTTTATGAATTTAATCGAGACATGGTTAATATATTTGTTGCTGAATCTATCATGTATGAATATCCCTAAGTTTTCTATTAGGTTTATGCTTATTTTCCTACTTATCCCACGAGCATAATTTTTCGGGATGTCTGGGGAGACAAATATCTTAGATTTATCCAAGTTTATTTTTAGACTTGACTTAGCAAATATATTTTACATCACTCTAATAATGGTATCACAACCTCTTTTTCCCGTTTTAGAGAAGAGTATAATATTGTCTGCAAAGAAGATAAGGGACATAATCAGTCTAGATTTAGACACTTTGGGCCCGTTTGGTAACTGTTTCGTGCCAATCCCATGCAATGCGATGAGAATGAGATGGGATATGATGAGAATTATATTTCCTTCTTAGAAACAAAATCGTGTTTGGTGATGATAATTTTTTTTCGATCTGAGAACAGAATCGCGTTTGGTAACAATTTTATTTAAGAAATCAAGAACGAACCCTAAACCCCAATCGAAATCAAAATCCTAAAATTCAATGAAAATTGAAATTGAAATCCTAAAACACAATCGAAATCGAAATTCTAACCCTCAATTGAAATCGAAACCATTTTGATAATTAAATCCGATTTGGGTTTCGAAATTGAGTTCGATTTTGAAATGGAAATCGAAATGATTTCGACAATGGAATCCGATTTGGGTTTTGATTTAGAATCGATTTGGGTTTCGAAATCCGAAATCGAAACTGATTTCGAATCGATTTCAATTTTGGATTTCGAAATCGAAATGGAAACCATTTCGAAAACTCTAATTCAAACCACGAAGAACAAGAAGTAGACGACCGATGACTTCGATTTCAATTTTGAAACCCTATTTTATTTTTGAACCTTAGGGTTTCAATTTTGAAATCGAAACAGGAAATCAAAATTGATTTCGAAATCGAAATCGAAACTGAAGAAGAAGAAGCAGACGAAGCATAGAAAGCAGACTGGGAAGATGATGACACGAAGTAGAAGACGAAGACGATGACACAAAGCAAATAAACGAAGAAGAGGATGCCATTGTTAAAGAAGAACAAATAAGAAAAAGAAAGAAAAAAAAAAGTGAAGGCCACAAAGTTTGAAGTGAGGTCTCACTAACAAACCAAAAGAAGACCAACGTGTCCTTTTTTAGAGAATGGGAATGGGATGGGCAGAAGTTGGCACAATTGTTTTTGTTTTTCACTCCTTAAGAATAATAAGAATCATTCCTACTTTTGGAAATGGAATGGGAACAGAAAGGGGATTTACCAAATGCTATTTCCAAACAGAAATCCCAAAAATCTAGGATGGGATGAGAACGGTTACCAAACGGGGTCTTTGATTCTTTTTTATTTCTCATTCCTCAATTCTTTTAAGATTGAATGAGAAAGTCTTTCCATGCATATAACAAAAAGGTATGAGGATATGAGGTCCTCTTATCTCGAATGAGTAAACTCATCCAAGGGTTCTCCATTCCATAGCACCTTATAGGAAACATTCTTGACACAACTTAAGAGCAAGTCGATCTAATTCTTAGAAAAATTAAAGAAATGCAGAGGTTCTTCTAGAAAATCCCAACTTAACCTAATCATACTCATATTCGAGATCAAGTTTCAGGATCATACCTTCTTCCCTGTTCTTGGTTTTTTTAAGATTATGGATAATTTCTTGAGTAATTATTGTTGGCTCAGTGAACTACCCAAGAGGGGGGGGGGTTGAATTGGGTAGTATTAAAAAAAAAATCAGAATATAACACTTAAAAAATTAAACAATTAATATTATCCTAAAATTAATTATTATCTTTTATAGCAGCGGATCATGTGTTATCAACTAGGTGCACATTCAAACAACAAAATATAAACAATATAAATAATACAGTACACAGAAATTTATACTGGTTCACCAAATTACTCTTGGCTAATCCAGTCTCCTGAGCCCCATGAAAAGTCGCACCCACTAAACTCAAGATCCTTTTAAAGGTAGGAACCAAACCCTCACAATAATTCTTTTCGCAGTCTCAGAATCAACCTTTACAATTTATTTTCATAGGCTAAGGAATAACCTCTATCTTTTTACTAGGCGAAAGATTAGCCTAATTCTATTACAAAGAAAATCACGACCTAATTCTTTTTATACCTTATGCTCAAGAATTAAACCTCACACAAACACGCTTCAAATATCCTTTTACCCAGTAAGGATTGAACCGTTACAATTCACTCACAATTCTATAAAGAAAGAATTAAAATATAATCTTATTATACTCTAGGCAAAGATCAAAACCTCAATCTTTTTAACCTAATCATACTCATATTCGAGATCAAGTTTCAGGATCATACCTCCTTCCCTGTTCTTGGTCTTTTTAAGATTATGGATAATTTCTTGAGTAATTATTGTTGGCCTAGTGAACTACCCAAGAGGGGGGGTGAATTGGGTAGTATTAAAAAAAAATAAAAAATCAGAATATAACACTTAAAAAATCAAACAATTAATATTATCCTAAAATTAATTATTATCTTTTATAGCAGCGGATCATGTGTTATCAATTAGGTGCACATTCAAACAACAAAATATAAACAATATAAATAATGCAGTACACAGAAATTTATATTGGTTCACTAAATTACTCTTGGCTAATCCAGTCCTTTGAGCCCCATGAAGAGTCGCACCCACTAAACTCAAGATCCCTTTAAAGGTAGGAACCAAACCCTCACAATAATTCTTTTCGCAGTCTCAGAATCAACCTTTACAATTTATTTTCATAGGCTAAGGAATAACCTCTATTTTTTTACTAGGCGAAAGATTAGCCTAATTCTATTACAGAGAGAATCACAACCTAATTCTTTTTATACCTTAGGCTCAAGAATTAAACCTCACACAAACACGCTTCAAATATCCTTTTACCCAGTAAAGATTGAACCGTTACAATTCACTCACAATTCTATAAAGAAAGAATTAAAACATAATCTTATTATACTCTAGGTAAAGATCAAAACCTCAATCTTTTTAACCTAATCATACTCATATTCGAGATCAAGTTTCAGATCATATCTCCTTCCCTGTTCTTGGTCTTTTTAAGATTATGGATAATTTCTTGAGTAATTATTGTTGGCCTAGCGAACTACCTAAGAGGGGGGGGGTGAATTGGGTAATATTAAAAAAAAAAATCAGAATATAACACTTAAAAAATCAAACAATTAATATTATCTTAAAATTAATTATTATCTTTTATAGCAGCGGATCATGTGTTATCAACTAGGTGCACATTCAAACAACAAAATATAAACAATATAAATAATACAGTACACATAAATTTATACTGGTTCACCAAATTACTCTTGGTTAATCCAGTCTTCTGAGTCCCATGAAGAGTCGACCCACTAAACTCAAGATCCCTTTAAAGGTATGAACCAAACCCTCACAATAATTCTTTTCGCAGTCTCAGAATCAACATTTACAATTTATTTTCATAGGCTAAGGAACAACTTCTATCTTTTTACTAGGCGAAAGATTAGCTTAATTCTATTACAGAGAGAATCACGACCTAATTCTTTTTATACCTTAGGCTCAAGAATTAAACCTCACACAAACACGCTTCAAATATCCTTTTACCCAGTAAGGATTGAACTGTTACAATTCACTCACAATTCTATAAAGAAAGAATTAAAACCTAATCTTATTATACTCTAGGCAAAGATCAAAACCTCAATCTTTTTACCGGAAGAGATTGAAACTAGTTACCCCTGATTAGATACTCCTCATAGTATCTAATTCGCACACAACTCACCAATCACAAAAATTGATAAGTTCTTTCTACTCGGAGTTTTTACTACCTCAAATTAATTAATACTCAATTAATGTCCCGAAACTAGTATAGAAATAAAGTGAAAAAATTCAAAATATGATTTTAAACAAAAAAATTGGTAGCAAGCAATTTAGTACGTAATTAGATTTCTTAAAGAAATTGTTTCAAAAAATATTTTTCAATAAAAATTTGGAAAACAATTTCAAAGATCAACTTCCAAGAAAACAATAATACTAGAAAATAAGCAAATAACTTAGAACAATCTCACCAGGAATCCACAAAAAAAATAATGATTAGAATAACAATGATATTTCAGATTGGTAGTAACAATAATCCATAGCAAATGTTTTTCAAGAACAAATCTCAAGAAAGATCTCACAATGCACTTAGTATGATATTAGAATGATGACTCTCAGAAAGTTCAGAAATTGAATAGCTCTTGAATATTAATTGATTTGGATTATTGGATTTTTTAAACTTAAAAAACGCAGGTTTATTTATAGGGGGTTTATAACAAGCCCTCTAACGGCTATTCGCCCATCGGTCGACCGCCCAACCTTTATCTGTTGACCGAACGATACAAAGACTTTCACAAGTCGACCTAACAATCTAGAGAGTTCATCCTCTAAGCATAGGTCGACTTACTTGTCGACTGAACGATTCAGAGAGTTCCATAAGTCGACTCACTTATCGACCGAATGATTCAGAGAGTTAGTCTTATAACCTCAGGTGGACTTATCAGTCGACTGAGTATTGCTGGAACACTTTTCTCAATTCAATTTTAATTCATTTTCTTTGACATTTTTGCCCCTTCAATCGATTTCTTTTCTCAGTTAGCTCCACTAAATTCTTAAATTCAATTTTAATTAATTATCAATGTTTCTTTTTCAATTACACATAGGAGCAAATAATTTAACTGATTAGGATCCCATAAAAAACACACATTCGTAAAAAATATTTTGTGTCATGTGTGATCCTAATCGGGAATCATTAAGAGTAAAAATTTAACTTGAGTTGTATTCCCTAGGTTCTTCAATTTCTTCAAACTTTTAGTATTCGTCATCTTTGTCAGTCTTTTTAGTATTTAACATCCATTTCAATTTCTTCATGATAATATCTTCATTAGAACTTATAAGCTGAAACTGTCACACCTCACCCCGGACACCCTTCATGTGGGGTCGGCGTGACGACGGTGTAACATCACCTATTCGGCTAAGCAACCACAATACGACAATATATAAATTTACATCTATACCACATATACACAATTCCATCTGATAGGGATACACCGTCTCAATTATAAGAACAACCAAACCAATCCCATGAATCTCACTTAGATTCAACTCTGACACCTCGTTTCAAGATTCCTCCCAATTTACTCTATCGCGAGATTCGCATAACTCTATTTGGCGCCAGTAGGGGACCGACCGACTCCTAGCCATTTCACCTGTGAGTGTACTGCCTTCTTAGTAAAAATATTTTTATAATAATAATAATCTATTTTGCAACGTCTAAATGGATCAAGCTCAAGTATGTAAGCATCACGTAACTCGTAAAAGTTTTCATAATATCAGCAGTGAGAATAAAGCACTATATATATAAGTTCCATTCAAAATAATTTAGTATAAGAATCATGCTAATCACCATAATAAATAATAAATCACCCAGTATAAGCAAAATACCACACCTCAAAACATCATCTCAAACACACACACACACTTGCCAGCTCTAGTGATCGTTTTAACCTCACGATCGGGAGTTTGCAACGGTACTGTACTATCCGTAGGATATGCCTTTCTACGAACACCCATCACTCTGCCAAAGTGGATAATCATTGCGCAGTATAAACGTCTAACATTACTCCGCCGAAGCAGATAAACATCACTCCGCTGAAGCGGATAACATCACTCCGCCGAAAGGAATAAATATTATGGCATCATCAAATTAAATACAGCATCATCGAATCACAACACAATAAATATCGTCTATTCACCACGTCTATCTCTTTTCCTCAAAACCAACGTTTAAATCCAGAAACCATATTTCACACTTTCTTTTAAAGAAAACGTCTGATTTTATCAACACCACTTTTTCACCTTTTATTTTTAGAAAACCAGACATTTTTAGAAAAACAGATGTTTCCTATTCTCTTTTAAAAATACCGTCTGATTTCACCAAATCCAACAAAAATTCATTTTCAACTTCTTTTCTAAAACCATCGAAATCTTCCGAAAATCCACTTTACTAACTTACCCAAATCCTACTTGATTCATATCATTTATAAATTCGTGTCGTTTAGGTAACACATATTTCATTATATATATACATAGAAAAATAGTTTGGTAAGAAGACAGTACACTCACTTGATTACCCATTTTCGAAGATTTTAACCGCCTATTCTCTACCGGTACTCCAATGCTTGCAAACCTAATAGTGACAGGGCTTGAATTAATATTTTTAGGTAAAAAATAACCTAACCATGAAATGCAAGCCCTAATTTCCGTGATATTTTATTCCCCGTATTTTATTATGAAATATTACTATTCAACTAATGTTACTCCGTTACGGTTTATTATATCAAATTTATTTAGGTGAGTGGTCTCACTATTTCCTATCGTCATATCCATTTAAACCATTAAATACATATATTAAAGAAGTTCGAAATTCTACAGTTTTCGGATTTCCCGATAGCCGCGAGATTGGATTTTTATTTTTATTTTGGGGGGGGGGGGGGTTGTGCAATTTCCTCTTTTTTTTTTTTTTTTTTTTTTTCCTCCTTTCCCACTTCTTCTTCTCCCGCTCCTGTTCACTGTTCTGGTCCACCACCGTTGACGAACCTCCGATCACATCCTCTCCGTTTACCGCCTCTGTCGGTCGCCCATTCCCAGTCAATCACACACAAACCCACCCCCAAACACTAAACACACGCATTCCCCGTCATGATCGTCTGATTCGCAACACACACACGACACCCACTACACACGCACAGACGGTCCGACGACGGTACCTACCTACACTCGTCGGAGGAGCACACACATACACACACACTCAAAACCGAAGAACAGCCATGCACACACCCCTCCGAACCTCAGAACAGAACTCACCCACAATCATGCTCACCCCCCAAAGTCGACGGCACCCTCTCTCTCTACTCTCTACTCTGGTGGCGACTACCTATAACAACTATAACTGCACAAAAAATACACCCACACATCCCTAATCACGTACCCACAACTAAACACTCACATACACCCTCGGAATTCGTACTCCCACTCACCGGCGACGACACCGTGACGATCGCCGGTCATCTCTATCGTCTGCGCACACACACACACACCAACAATACTGAAGAATACACACACACATACCCACACACAGTAGGCGCCCACACACACGCCTGCCCTGCTCTCTCTCTAAACCACACTCCGGCCAATTCCAGCGACAACGATAATGGTCAAACATACCACTGCCACATCTGTCGACGAACTCACTGACTGAACCCACCACATACACCTACATCGCATCACACACACACACACGGCGAACATGTGACAACCCTACGCCGCCAGACGATCGACGGCCCACCGACTCCCCCATCGTCGGACGTTCTCTCTCTCTCTCCTTTCTCTTTCTCCGTCTTCGATTTCTCTTCCCCCTTCTCCCGTGTGTGCGCATGTGTGTATATATATATATGTGTGTGAGAGGTCGGCCATGTATCCTCTCCGAGTTCCATTTGATTACACATTGCGTTTATGTGTGTGTGTGTGTATATATATATACATCGTAGGAAAAAACATGTTATTGTAATTTCACTCATCTCCCCCTCTATTTTGTTAAATTTTGAATTAAACCCAAATTAATATTTAATATTTTAAAAATTATAAATTGACCCCTAAAATATTTAAATCAAATAATAAATTACGCCATCTACACCGTTATTTATTTATTATTTTTTTTATTTCATTTTTTTTATTATATTTTTATTTTCTTATTTATTTATTTATTTTTGAAACTTTTTAAAATACGACTTCAAAAATCAGGATCTTACAGAAACACTCAATAAAATCGTTAGTTTCATAAAAACATCAACATTTAAATTTTCATTAAAATCTTAGGATAAAAAATTATAATGTTACCCGTGGTCATCCTACTATGCATAAAACTAATTTGGAAAGGCCCCAACGCATGTTATAAACATTTGATTTATGTGAAACTAGGGAATGCTATGAAATATAAAACTAATTTGGAAAGGCCCCAACGCATGTTATAAACATTTGATTTATGTGAAACTAGGGAATGCTATGAAATATATATATATATATATATATATATATATATATATATATATATATATATATATATATATAACCAATGAATTAAATTTATTTGGTATTGAATTAAAGTTGGTCAATTTGGGTCAAAAAGAATAATTATTCAAATTTAAATAAAATTTTAAGCAAAATATTAATGTACAATATATAATTAGATTTATACTTAATAGATACAAAATGTAATTTAATTCAACTGCCTAGTTAGTGGAGGTGAATAACATTTGGGTGAAGATTTTTTGCCAAAAAATTCTTAAAATAATTTCATTTATTCATTTGTATCAAAATCAAAACTAATTGTAATCATTAATAAAAAAACATTTTCAAATATCTTTCTGATTTATAATATAGATTGAATATTTCAAAACAGATAGTGATTTGATTTTTTTATTAATAATTAATTACGTATATTTTTCAATTTATTATATAAAACAACACGATTTTTTGACTGATTAGGATAAACTTATAATTAGGACAAATAAAATTGCTGATTAGGACAAATTAAATGTTGACTAGGACATTTTAAGATATAAGTTGAAGACGTGTAAGAAAATTAGATTTGTCAAACAGGAAATCAGATTAATGTAAATGGAAATCAAATTAATATAGTATTGATTAATTAATTAGACAAATGTTGACTGAGACAAACAAATTTGCTGACTAGGATATTTTCGAGATATAAATTTAGGGCAATAAAAGGAAATTAAAATTTAATTTGGGGTAAAAAATATTGGGATACATATATAGCCCTAAATTAACATTAATTAGTAAAGATAATGCCTAAAATAACATTAATGTCTAAATTTTTTGTCCTAATCACATTAAATTTCTAATTAATTAATTTTAGGGTCAAAATTAACATATTAAGTTTAGAGCTAAAAGTTTAGCCATTAATATTATTTTAGGTAACGATTTATTTATTTTTCTCTAATTAAATTATTAATTAATTAATTAATTGAGACATTGATTCATTCAATTTTTTTTAATTAAACTATTAATTAGGATTCAATTTAATTAACCCTTCTTTCAACTCTCTCTCTCCCCAATTGCAATGCGTTTTTCTCTCTTTTCTGCAGTTACTCACTCTAAGTAATTAAAGAATACATCTTATTTGTGAGCACGTGATCAACTATTTGCTGTTAAAAATGTTCATATTTTATAATTTATGCTGACTTTGAAATCTTTTGTTTCTACCTCATTATTTTGCTAAATTTTAGTTCGTTATGTGTTCATCAGACCTGAAATATTCATTTCATATGATTGTCAGTTAACTTTTAAAATTATATTTTAAAATATTAATTAAACCTATCATATTTAAAAATCATAATCGCATGTTCATCGAATTATTTATCATTTTTAGCACAAAGAATAAAAAAAATCTCTTTAAATACGTTATTTTGTCATATTTTTGGTCATTGTTTGAAGGTCCGTGCACTACACACACATACATGCGTGCGCACACATCCACACACACATATATAAGATAATATATATTGAGGTTTCAGGAAAATGTGATTTTTTTTGTGAGCTTATTTTATTTTAATTCCAGCGTAAATAATTTGTCAAGTTTACACGTTATTCTTTATTTTTTTAAGTTATACCTTGATTTTATTCGAATAGAAGGTAAGGTCATATTATTATTGGTTTTTCTTACAATGTGTATGTTCATTTGAGATTCATTTTACGAAATTAATTATTGTTGTAAGAAATTAATTTTTGAATGCGTTTTATGGATTTTTTTTATTTGGCTGGGATTTTTCTTAAAAATATTTTTTAAGTGTTTGTATTTGTAATAAGATTGTTTCGTAATGAAGCATAGTAGTGCTTTTGGGCTTTCTTAATGAAGCATAATAGTACTTTTAGGCACGCGTTATGCACTAATTGTTCGGTACCATTATTTTGATTGGATAATTTCATAATTGTCATTATTTTTATTTCAATTGGTTTAATAACTTACTTTGAAGATTAAATTATATATAAAACCGTAGAATATCATTGAATTTTTTATATTGTTGAACTTTTTTATATCAGTACAAGTTTTAGTCTCAATTGTTAATTACAATTGATGTTCGATTGTTAATTATTATCGATGTTCAAATGAATAGGTGTATTATGTTGGTCTTGATTGTTTTATTATTAATATTCAAATGTAATAGATATAGAATATTGTATAATAGATAAAATTATATCATTCTTTTTTGGGTTTGGGTATTCTACACCCATGCCTTCAGACACGAGTTATACGCTAGTTTATTTAAATATTATGAAATCTTGATATAAAACATTGAAGAGATATGTGGCTGTAATTTAGGATGCATTGTGTTTTAACCTCTAGCCCAACCTAACATAACTCGCCATACCACCCACTGTCCTAACATTTTCTGAACATCATCCACGAGTTCTTAACACATTAATTAATTTTAAAAAATAATAATATGAAATCATGTATATATAATTATATACATATATTTACAAAGATCCAATAAAACATATTTTGAAAATCTGTTTATTGTCAGCTGAAAAAGAAAATAAAAACGGTTTTTTTTTTTCCTTTATACGATAGGTTTTTTTTAAATAAATAAAAATAGAACAGAGATTGAGTCTCCGTTTCTTCCTCACCTCCCATTTCGGAGGTTTTTCCCATATTTTTTTTTTGTTTTTTCAATTCTCATAACCCTAAATCCCCACTTCCCCATTCCTCTCTTATCCTTTCCGAACCCCTTTCTCCATTTTTCTCGTAACCCTAATCCTAATCGTCAATTAGTGTTCTTTAAATTTAATATGTGAGGTGATTTTTAGAATATAAATTTTGGATGAATATATTTGGCATATGTACACATTATTTTAAAAATATCCAAGTTTTAGACTTTGCGAGTTTTTAAAAATTAAACTAAAATTTATATTAATAGTGTTTAAAATTAAACTAAAATTTATATCAATATTGTTTAAATTTAGAGTGTTGTTTCTTTTAATTTCATGTTTAATAATATTTTTTTTTTAAAAATAAATAATACATTTAGGGAGAAAAAACATAACTTTAAATCATTCTCATTTGTTTTCATACCTAAAAATAAAGTAATAAAGAGCTAAAAAAAATTAAGTATTAAGTTCCAAGAGGATATATATAATTTTTTAATGTGTGTTTAAATAAAAATTTTATTTATTTATTTATTTTTATATTTTTTAATTTTGTTTTTAAGGTTAACTTTTAAGTAATATAATAGCTCCCAATTTGTGGTGGTTAATAAATATTACTTTAATTTTTTTTTTGTTAATGATTATCAATAAAAAAAAAGTCACAATAAAAGAGAAAAAAAGAGAATATACTACTTTTTTGAACAATTTTATGTCGTATTTATTTAAAAAAAAAAAAGACATTATGAATTGAAAGAAATTTAAGGAAGTACTTGGATAATTATTACAATGAATACAATTAATATAAGCGATGGATTAATCTTAAACCGAAACAACATAAAATAACCGAAATAGAATCAAATTGTAATTAAACGCGATGACAAGTACAAGTAATCATTAAAAAAAATATTAGATAAATTAGAAAATACTATCCATCATTGAACTTTTTCAGCATCGATAACTACTTAGTTTTATCAAACCATTCGTAGTAAACCTCTCTATCTTCACAATCGGACAGTTCTGGGTCATCTATGTATTTAGGATCGGTAAAGTACTTTGATGTCTGTTTGTTTGTATTCGGCGCATCGCTCTTCCGAATCTTGTGAAGTTGTTGTTTGACATGAATCCATTTCTCCATTTGTTTTATTTCTCGTTTCAATGCGTAATAAATTTTGCCAATGTTATCCGCTTCGTTTTTTAATATTTCGAATGACTGTAATTTTGGAATCTTGAGGTGGTACATATGAGACCTTACCTCATAAAGGTTTCTCTTTGCCATTAGCGTTGGCCACCATTGCAAATTATTTACCTCTTCATTATCCTCACCTCATTCGGTGTAGTTGTAACTCTTGTGGTAATGACGATTGACCCAACGAATAGTTTGTTTGAAATGATCACCGTATACTAAGAAAGTTTGTTTCCTCGTGGTGGGATTCAACTATGCGCCAGAGAGATTTAGTTGTTGTTGAACACTAGTGCAATATGTAATAACATCCTACTAATCGTACAACGAATTGGGGTAACACAACTTATCTCTGGCGTTATACTATACTAGTGACCATCGTTGTTAGTTTTCGCTCTAATGTATGGCCTTTGATCGGAGTATCTGGATTTCATACCACGTACCTATTTCATCTTGATATTTAGCATGGTCTTTTGTCCCTGAACTTTCACTAGTGCAATGGATTTTCATTGGTTTCTTGCCTTTGCCCTCATCCTTATCGTTTCCTGACTAGTTGCCATTTGAATTGATATTTTTGAGTAATGAAAATGGAGAAAATAAATGAATCTGGTGTGAATGATAATTCTACAAGTATAAATGTATATACAGGGGCAAATTTTGGCGCCAAAATAATATTTCGCCAATTACTTTCTCGCTAACAATTTTCCCAATTTCTTCAGTAATTTCTTGCCAAACTATTTCTCTTCAATTTGATGTAATTTTTCCTACCAAAATATTTACCTTTATTTTCTTCTCCATTTTCCTCCAATTTACTGCCTATTTCCTGCTCTTAATTTTCTATAAATAGTAGAATTCTCAGTTTTCAATTTAATCATCTGAGGTACTCCGGTAAAGTATCTCCGAAGAGAATGAATAGAATATATAAAGAAGACTACGATGAATATTTTAAATATATGTGTGTGTGTGTGTGTTGTGTGTTACTCTATTTTTGTTTTCATTCCTAATTTGATGATTTTTTTTGTTTTGTAGGCAAATATTTGGTGAATGTTAGCAGCTAAATAATAGGTTAGCATGTTGCCACATTAGGGGAGGCTAATTAGAATGAGATCAGGCCGTTGGTATATCAATTTTGTAGGGACAAAGTTAGTATGCGGCAACACTTTACTAGAGCGTAAAAAAGATGTTGGCGTACGAAGTATTCGCCAAGTCATTTTCATGTTGAACAAAACAATGTTCAGAAATTGAGTAATTTACTATGACTGTAATACTTCTGTTGAAGATGTAATAAACACTGGTAAGTTTGTACAAATCCTAAATGAGATAGGTAGCACGGTGAAGTACTTATCGAAATCGATGAATAAGTTGGCAGTTAGGATGACTTCAAAGGGTTGAGACTATTTATTTGAATTTAACGAGTTCGTAGAATTTCTCGATGGTATATTCACGGATTACTTGACTGCCTTTGAAGATATCAGAGTATGAAGGTTTGCTGATCCACCAGTCTAATAAACTTTATTTCAAAGTCGTATTTTCTAATAGTTGTGTTTGTAAGTGTTTGTTTTAATGTAACGTGTTGGTATTGTATACCTTCGTTATTGTATGTTTGTTTTTAAAAATTAAATAAAGAGAAAATATATGTTGTTTGGTAGAAGTAACATTATTATAATTTAACGTAGAAACGATACATTAGATTTAAAAATAAATACATAGTTAAACTTCAATTCACCAACGCCAAAACATTGTAAATTACTCTCATCATCAGATATTTCAATATCTGACTGATATTAAGGTTCCCTAGAGCATCTCATGCAAATATGCACTTAGCCAAGCAAACCTTCTTGGAGATGCTCACGTGTTGTTATTTGAAGCTCGTGTCGAAGAATTCAAATTTGCATTTGTTTATTTTTTTCGCAGTAGTGATGCAATGCTATCTGAAGATCTTGTGGTGTATCTATTAACATTGTTTTGGCCAATCGACGCACTATTGGAATATTACATTGTCTGCATCCATCTATGATAGCCTCTACTTGGTTCACACGATAAATGTATTCCTCTCGCATTCTTAGAATCCACCGTAGAGAGTTACAAATTCTTGGGTCTAAAGAGTATGAGAATTCGTCCTCTAAAACCCACTGACATCCCATTGAACTATATAGATCTATCATCGTATACATTTGTTTTTGTTGATATAAGATATGGAAATTTCAAACTTTGATTTAAGGTGTGTTTAGAGTGATTGCAATGAATTAAAATGTATTTATAGATTTATATAGTGATAAGATACATATATATATATTAATGATAAACAATGACTTGAATGGTCTAATCCATCGTAGTACAGTTAAACTTGAATGCATATCATAGTCATGTTGAGAACTCAATAGCACTTAAAGTTTATGGAATAAGATCATCAATTGCATAACACTACCGAAAGCCTATGAAAATTGACAGAAAGATTAAATTTTTTTAAAAGTCTAGTTCTTTTCTTGATTGGGAATTACCCATTTTGCTAAGAAATAATTGGCAGTAAAACACGAATTTAAAATGAAAAAAGAAGAAGGAGGGGATGAAGTATACCTTAATAATTACATTGCCATTAGGGTCCAAAACCGCACCATACTCCACCACATGGCTAGTTGGTCTCCACTCAGAACTCGTACTATTCTCCCCTGTAGCAGGACGAAAGACACGGCCAACAATAACCACCGTCGATGAATCCGATAAGCGGACAATCCCCACGGCACTTGACGGACTACCCAATGAAGTGATAATGGTTGCAATAGTAGTGCTCGAATAACCAACCTAGTACGAATTCAAATCGCCCGCCCCGAATCTCTCATCTGCCTGGAGTGCCAAAGCTTTATCTGTGAAATAAAACGTCGCAGATAAGCCAACATCACAAAATAAATACAAAAAAAATGTACTTTAAATCTATTTAGAGTTCAAACTTTCTGAGTTGACATGGGTTGTTAGGATTTTGGATTTGGAGAATGTGGAGCAGATCAACAAAAATCTTATATAAGTTGGGAAAGAGATGTTCGAAAAAATTGAGGTTGTAACTAATATAGTGGGTCTTGAAGTGAATTGCAAGTGAGTGATAAGACAACGTAGAGCTAGAAGGAGAGCCATTGCTTTTCTTTGATTTTCGGTACGAACAGATAAACGACTTAAACCCTTCCTCTGCCTTTTCTCTCTATTTGGAAAAATATTTTTTAATATTTATAATGTGGGATCTCACTGTTTGTCGTGTTAGTCTAGGCCATTCCATTGTAAGAAATCAAATTTTATGTGTTTTTCATTACAAACAATAATCTTATTTATACAAGAGTAATGTTGTAATTGTTTCTAAATTACAATATTTGTAACTAATATGAAATTAATATGAAATATCTAAAATAGATGTTTGTAAATGATATGAAATAAATATGAAATAAAGATGAGAGATTTGTAACTGATGAATGGAGTGGAGAAGATTTGTAACTGATGAATAGAGGTTTAATACTCTCCCACAAACTCGGATAACTTGGAGAGACTCGTTTAGTTTGTAGAAGATAAAAGACAATTTTGTGGAGGCCCTTGGTAAATATGTCGGTGAATTGATCAGTAGAAGGGATAAATTGAACTCGATGTGTGTTAGTAAGAATGTGTTCCTGTATGAAATGATAATCCAATTCAATATGCTTTGTACGAGTGTGAAACACAGGATTTGATGCTATATATGTAGTGCTGGGGTTATCACAAAGTAAGGTGATAGGTGTGAATATGGGAGTTTACAACTCTTGGAGCAAATAAAGGACCTATATGGATTCGGCACAAACATGGGCAAGGGATCGGTACTCAGTTTTGGCGCTTGATTGAGAGACAATAGATTGTTTCTTGGCGGTCCAAGAGATTAGATTGGAGCCCAAGAAAATACAGAAACCAGTGGTGAAGTGACGTGAGTCAGGGCTGCCCATTCAATCAACGTGAGAATAAGCCTTGAGGGTCAAGGGGGTAGCACTACGCTAAAAAATGAGGCCAAAGTTCAAATTCTCTTTGAGGTACCAAAGTATTCGTTTGGCGGCTATAAGGTGGTATATCTGAGGTTGGCTTATGAATTGAGCAACATGATGAACAACATAGACAATGTTTGGTCTGGTGAAAGTGAAATACTGTAAGGAGCCAACCAATTGGCGATACTCAGTGGCATCTGTTAAAAGATCCCCATTTTAAGATGAAAATTGAGTTTTCGCACATACATGGGTATTGCAAGGTTTGCAGTATGTCATTAAGAAATGTGCAAGAAGATCGATAGTATACTTGATCCGAGAGAGACATAAGCCAATAGAAGCGGAAGTTGTTTCAAATCCCAGAAAGTACGATAGGGAACCAAGGTCACTAAGCTCAAACTCCTTACTAAGAGTGGTGATGAACAATGAGACAAGAAATGGTTGATTACCAGTGAGTATGATGTCGTCAACATATAAAAGAAGAAACATTATTGCAGAGTTAGAATAATAAATAAACAGGGAATGATCAACTTGACTCTACGTAGGCCATAATGTAAGAGAAAAATGCTAAGATGTTGGAACCAAGCACAGGGCGCTTGTTTGAGTCCATAGATAGCATTTTGTAGATGACAGATATGATGAGGACATGCCGGATCTATAAATCAGGTGGTTGTGATAATCCAAAATGCCATGAAGAAAAACATTTTTCACATCAAGTTGGCGTATTGTCCACCCAAAGAATACGACAAGGCTGAGCATAGTACGAAAAGTAGCTGGTTTGATTACAAGACTAAATGTCTTATCAATGTCAACACCCGCTTGTTGATGAAATCTCTTGACAACTAGGCGAGCTTTGTATCACTCAATGGAAACGTCTGCTTTGTGCTTGAGTTTGAATACCCATTTACACCCACAACGTATTGATATGGGGAATAAGGATAAGAACTCAAGTTTTGTTCTTTAGTAAGGCATTAAATTCACTGGTCATGGCTTGACGCTATTTAGGGACACAAACAACTTGAGTATAACAAGTAGGCTCATCAGTGGAAGAAGGAAGCTGAGCAAGTAGAGCTTGTGGGAGAAGGTATCAGATTGTACCATCTATCCAAATGAGAGACGACGTATGCCATCCCAATGACGTGTGACCATCGAATGTTGCGGAGGAACTGGAGGAGCCTCAAGGATGGTAACAACAGAAGTATTAGGTTGTGAGGTTTGATTTTGTCGGCGCTGATAATGAAATGAAAATAGTTGATGAAGAGAAGGCAAAATATTATTTTGTGTAGCCAATTACAGAGGTTGAGCAGGAGCGGGTGGTAGTAGAGGAACAAAGGCCCATGATGATGAGTCTGGTGGAGTGCTTCTGGTGTTAGATGTAAACGAAAAATGTTGTTCATTTAAACGAACATGTCAGAAAATGTATACTCTGCTAGTTGTGCTGTCCAAACAATGATAACCTTTATGCTGCAAGCTGTAGTCTAAAAGCACACATTTTACATTTTTTTAACAAAAGTTTATTAGTTAAGTAAGCACAACCAAACACACGTAGCTCAGAATAGAAATGAGTATAGCCATAAAGAGGGGAAAATAGTGAAGACCACTAAAGTTTAGAGGATGAAAGACGATTAATTAGGTGATTAGCAGTGGAGACTGTTTCGGGCCAGTGATGGAGGGGAACATGACTTGTGAGAAGGAAGGTATGGGCCATGTCAGCAATGTGGCAATGTTTTTGTTCGGCAAGGCTGTAATGCTTTGAAAATTATATTTTTGCAAATGATCTTATTAATAATTAATTTTTTTACATATGCAAATTTTTAATTGTGTTTTTAGAACATTTAGAAAATAATAGGTCTATTGCGACATTTAAATTCTACTTTAAAATTGTTAGGAGTCATTTTGGTATTTAAAATTTAATTTTAAGAATTTTGGGTTAATATGTTAATTTTAATTTGACTTTAAAAATTTTAAGAGTTAATTTGTAATTTAAAAATTTACTCTTAAGAGTTTTAGTATTTCAATAAACATTTATAAATTTGTCTTGGATTACATATGTAATTAATTATCTTGGGAGTTATATATGTAATTAAAATAAAAGATCAACTCACCCTTATCCAAATTAAGGGCCTTAAGGTGGTGGAATGTTCAATCTCTCTCTTTCTTTCTATATATATATGTGTGTGTGTGTGTTTAAAGCGGGTAAAGCTTGTGTGTGTGTGTGTGTGTATATATATATATGCAAAATATATATGTGGGGTTTAGTTAATAAAGTGGTGGTTGATTGGTTTGTCTTTTACCAATATTTCTCCGTAAAAAAGGGAGAAATTGAGTGGTGACCTTGAAAAATTGGGTCGTTGTAAGTAGTATCAGAGCTTAGGTTACAAATTTCGTAGACTTGATGTGTGCTGTGTTAGTGGTGAATCATAGAGTATGTTGTTGAGCTAAAAGATCAGTTTAAAATGAGTGTACTATCTTTTATGTAAATTGTCAAATTATATTTTCATACTAAAGTATGAAAAGAAAAGATTTATTAAAATGAATTATTTTATAACGTTACATGGATCAAGTAAAATGTTAAATGTGGAAAGTGATTTTTTATTTATTTATTATCTTACTATGCTACAATGTGATCCTAACGGGAGAGTATGTTATGCGTGATGTTATTGGTCCTAACAGGAGGGTATGTCTTGTAGGACGTTGTATTGTGACCTGACATGAGGGCAAGTTTTGTAAATGATTGATATATAATATTGTTGTTGATGATGATTATCAATACGATATGGTAGTTTTTACCACATGTTGTTGACTATTAATATGACAGAGTCGAATATGGTATTGACTATAGTATGGTGGAGTTGAATGTGATATTGACAATATAATGTGATGGAGTTGAATATGTTGTTGATTATGAGTATGATGTCGTGAGACCTGACAAGAGGGTAAGTTCGGCAGGTAATAAAAAAAAATATATGTTGTTGATTTGACAGAAGTAGTTGAATATGAAATTGATTATGAATATGTTATATTGAGACCTGACAGGAAGATAATCCCTGTAGGTGATTGAATATATTGTTAATATGCTGTATTGAGATCTGACAGAAGGGTAAATTTTGCAGGTAGTTGATATGATAACTCCCGATCGTGAGGTGAAATGATCTTATGGTTAATAGGGAAGTATGTGTGTGGTATTTTATTATATATCAAATAAATTTGATCAGTTGACTTGAATTCAATTGTTTTATTATGATAATATCTATGAAATTTTATTACTGCTCAGTGTGGTTATATTTTGAAAAGTGGATTATGATAAAATAACTTGATCCATAAACTGTCTTTATTTTTTAAAACAGTACACTGATAAAATATTTTATCTCAAGTAATTCAGATATATATCAGTCTACTACTATCGTTATGTAGATTCAGAGTGTGGGGTAACTGTTGAGATTATTAAGAGTAATTGTTGATAATATAAAAGACTGATCTTTCCTGATAAAATAATTGTATATATAAAATTCATGTATTGATAGGCCAAATGTGATAATTAGTGTGACAATTTTGATATTTAAAATGTTTAATTTCAAAAAAAAATTGAGGGGTTAATAAGACAATTTAATTTGACTTTTAAAATTTAAGGCGGACAAATTGTCATTATGTTAATTTTCACTTTTGAACTTAAATAATATTTTACAAAAGTGAGAGACTTTGTGTAATTTTTAACTTTATCGAATTTTAGAAAATCCACAAGGGGTTAGTGTAATTTATCATGAGAAACAAACATTTGTACAAAATAATAATAATAATAATAATAATAATAATAATAAAAGATTAAATTAATTATATTATGAATGCAAGTGTAGTGTAAGTTAATTACGTGAACAAACGAATAAAACATTATTATGGTTTAAATCAATTTAATGTTTTTAGCACAACTTGACATTATTAGTTGTATCTTTTATGTGATATGAGTATTGAATTTGTTGTGGTACATAAGCATGCGATATAAATTGAAGGATTAAATTATCTATGCATCTATTATTTTGGATTAAAAGTAATTATGTGTTTGTTTATTTTCAGACAATTATATTGTTGTAGGTATGTGTTAATATTAGATTTTATGAATATGGTAACGATTTTATGAAATTAAATTAGAAAAAAAATAATTATTTATTTTTATTACAATCAGTGTGCGTAGTTGAAATATTTAGAAACATAAGATTCTGTGACAATTAGTTTATCTGTGTTAAAAGTTACTGACCAAAGTACACCATGTTATGTGTTTTGTTGGATACAGTATGGGTCACTGCAAATGCAGAGAAGGCGATATGCAATATCCAGAAACTGTGCGTTCAGTCGACTGCCCAGTCGACTGAAGGATACTGGAAGTATTCAATGCACTTTATCGGTCGACTCTTCAGTCGACTCGTAGATTCAGAGAATTTGTCAAGCTTCCATCGGTCGACCTCTCTCTCAACTCGCAGATTCAGAGAATTCATCATCTTTCTCCGGTCGACTGACCTCTCCTGAATCTCTTATTTGATCTCGTTTTTAACTTACTTTCTTTTACAATTTTTCCCTTTTATCCATATTTATATTCAAATGAATTCCACTAATACTCTTATATTCTATTTTAGTCATTCAAAAACTATTTCTTTTTCATTAACATAGGAGCAAATAAATATATTCAACCAAAACACACAAAAAAGATGAAATTCATTTTCTGCCGTGAGTGTGTTCCTAGATGGGATATTAAGAGTTTATATTTACCTGGATTGTTTTTCCTAATGTCTTCAAACTCTTATTACTTTTTCATCATCTTGATATCTTCATTTAGCATCCATTTACTTTGACATCTTCATTATTGGAACTTTAAATCATTGAAACACTTGATCAAACATTAGTTCTACCAAAACATCAATACTTAATTGTTCATCAAAATCTTGGGATCAACGAGATGAGTTAACGTAAATACACACAAAATACGCTAAATATTCAAGAGAAAAAACACATAACACGTTTGGTGGTGAAATGAGTTAACGTTAACGTAACGCACAAAACAGATAGATTTGGAGATAATGCGATAACTTGTAAAAGAAAAAATAAAAAAAAATTGGATGCAAGAACGTTAATGTCAATTTCCAATGTAATATTGTAATATATGTAAGTGGTTTTTACTTGAACAAGTTTACATTAATGTTAACACCATTTATTGTCCAAATTTGTCTTGTTGCATAAGGACATAATGATAGACTTGTAAATAAATGTTAACAGGGGGGTCAGAATGAAGGATTTTTTTCTAAAAACTTTGTGGGGTCTGAAAACTTAGGCCCCGTTTGGTAACCGTTTCTATTCCAGAAATTCCGATCCCATTCCCAGATTTTTGGGAATTCTGTTTGAGAATAGCGTTTGATAATTTTTGTTTCCGTTTCTATTTCATTCTCATTTGAGAATTGTGCCCACTTTTTTCTTAAGAAATGAGAAACAAAAAAAAGTTGTTTCTCATTATTTCCATTCCATTCCCAAAACAGATTGGCACTATTCACCTGGCGGCCGACAACCGTCCGCTGCCGACAACCGTCGTCGTCCGCCGCCGCCGACCACCGGAGCCACCGCCGGCCGGACGGCGACGGCGCCATCGCCGTCAGGCCAAAACAGAAAAAAAAAAAAAAAAAAGATTTTAGGATAAAATCGTTATCAAGCACAATTCTCTTCCCAAAACTAAAAAAAAAATTATCATTACCAAACGTGATTCTACTCCCAAGAAGAAAACAAAATTCCCATCCCATCCCATTCCATTCTCATCCCACTGCTGGAATGGAAATAGAAACAGTTACCAAACGCCACTTTAATTGTTCATGTCAAGGAGTTTGAATTCTAAACACGTACTCAATAAATAACTAAATAATAAAATCTCCATAATTTATTTGAACCCATGTAAGACATTACTTTAGTAGATGGATAATCTTACCAATTGTGCCAAAGGGTGGATGAGTTGACCGAGACAGATAAAGCGTGTAGGTGGGGAGGGATGGTAGGTAATTTGTAGAGACCATCTTTACATAGGCCCTTATAGAGGAGAGAACCAGATGTGAGATCAAAGATATAGAAGTGGTGAGCATCAAAAGCACAAAGAACATTATTATTCGTGCAAAATTGAGCAATAGAAAGTAAATTTTTAATCATCGATGGAACAACATAGACATTATTAGGAAGAAAAGATGATGAGCTAAATAATAGTGCCATGTTACCCATATAAGATATTGGTAGATGATCACCATTGCCAAGTTAAACAGAGACAGGGCCACTGTATGGTGTGTACTACTGCAGTAGAGTAGAGTTGCCTGTCATATGAGTGGATGCACCAGTGTCAGGATATCAATTGAGATCACTGAGTGTCCATTGTAAAATTTGTGTATTCTGATGCACCTGATGTGGAGCAATCTATAGGCCTGCAATGGCAAAGTTCTGCGACGGAGAAACCGATGGTTGTGCAAATAAAGTGAGTCAATAGCGGTTGATGATAGAATGACCAGTCCCAAAGCACAATTGACATTGCAACATGGATGTAGGTGTAGTATACATGATTGATTTGGGGGGGGGGGGGGGGGGGGTAGGTGAAATGGTAAATCAGGAAAGGTGTGGGGGTGCAAATAGGAAGTTGTAGAAAGTTAAAGAGAAGAGATCGGGTAGTTCTGGAAAAATTGGGACTGTTTTGGTAAATGTTAGGGTAGCTAATGAGTTTTTAGAAACTATTTGGGTAGTTTATGCAATTTAGAGAATAAAAAAGGTCTTATGTTGCTACGACAACACGCTAAACACAAAACAAGTCTTATTTTCTGTAATTGATGTTTAATGAGCTGCTCCGAAGCAGCGATTGGATCTGGCGAAGCAAACGAATCGCGGCAAGATTCAAACGTACCACGACGAGTCGGCAAGCTTACGTTTCGGATTTGGGCGAAGCTAGGGTGGCTTAAACAACGCCAAATTGTGGGCTTTAGAGTGACTTCAGCTGCCAGTGGCAGCGAATTAGCGATTTCAAGATCGAGAAGCAGTGGCGTTGCAGCAGCTTGAGACGGGAAGAACGCGAAGCAATGGAGATGAAAGGCAGCGGCGTTGCGGCTGCTGGAGATGGGAAGAACAACATCGCAATGTTCGAACGCCAGAGAGGATCGCGACTGAGAATCGCGACGATTGGTTTGGATCGAGGATGATTTAGGCAGTGAGCCATGGTTAGGGTTTTGGAGAGAATACCAACCGTGAATCAGTGATTTCTCAGTTCGGAAGTCACAGATCTGGAAATAAAATTTTATTGATAAGAAAAAATCAATATTAGGCTGATACCCGTAAGAAATCAAATCCTATGTGTTTTTCGTTATAAACAATGATCTTATTTATACAACAGTATTATTGAAACTGTTCTTAAATTACAAGATTTATAACTGATATGAAATTAATCTTAAATTCCTAAAATATATATTTGTAAATGATATGAAATGAATATGAAATGAAGATAAGAGATTTGCAACTGATAAATGGAGTAGAGAAGATTTGTAACTGATGAATAGAGATTTAATATCTTTTAGTTGGTAGGATAAATAGCAGGTTATAAAAGACATGTCATAAACAGGCACTGAATACCTATCTCAAGCCCTATATTTCTTTCTGGAATCTCTATTTATCTATCAACACCACCATGGTGTCATTTCTAAATCAGAATTGGAGCTGATACCACTTGTAATGTCTCATTCGACCCACTAGCCTAGTACATTTTGAATTGAGTCCATGAGGATTAGCACTACTATCTTGGTTTAAACATTTTGGGTCATGTGAACTCGATCAAAATGATATTGAGCTAGTGTGCTTCATGTGGCGTTACAAATGTTATACAGTGCCTTAATTTATTTTAATTGATATAATAAAATAGGATTTAATTTCATTATTGTGGGAGGATTGATCACCGAACCCACAACATCAACACATAATACCAAAGTTTATGTATGCCACTGCCTAACTAGGATGACCGAGGGATTGGGGTGCACATTTGGAGCTCTATCAAACTAGGGCTATTACGAGGTCCTTCTTGTAGGCTCAATTGCTTAGCCCCAAGTGATTTTCTAGGGCTATTACGAGGGTCCTTCTCGTAGGTCGAATTGTTTAGCCCCAAGTGATTTTCTAGGGCTTCAATGCGAAGTTTGGATGATTGAAAGATTGGGGCAAGGGTTATGAAGGACTAGGATTGTCTAGGATGTGTGAAGGATTAGGACTGTCTAGGACTTGGTCAGTCAGAGACTGAGGCTCCTAAGTATTGGGTCTACTATGAGTAGAGGAAGAAGCGACCGTTACGAAAAGTTACATATGTAATGGATTAATATCCCCTAACTGATCTTAATCCCAAAAATAAGGCACAAATCAAGCCCTTCCTGATATTCAAGCATGAATTAAGCTCTCGATCATAAAAGAACCCTAGTATATATTGGAAGGAATAATTAGACATAGTCTACTTTAAAAAAATAGAAAATTAAAATAGACCACAATCTCAAGAAAAACTGATAAAACATTTTTATAAAATTAACTAATTAGATCTGGTTGCTAAATGTTAAAAACTTATATTCCAATTATAACCCAGTGTACAAAAATAAATAAATAAATAAATAAAATAAAAATTTCTAACCCTAAGCTAATTTTCATTCACTCCCTCCCTTTCATATAACCTCTCTCTCTCCTGCGACTGCTCTCTCTCCCATACCACAAGTCATCACGGCTACTCCTCCCTTTGCACCAAATCTTGCAGGTACTCCCTGCCATTGCAAGAGGTAAGATATTTAGGTGTTGAAATGTTAGATTATAATTATTATATATGATATTTTTTGGTTAACTTTAATAGTCAATGGATAAAAGTAAACTAAAATCAAATAATTTATGTTAAATAACATATAAACACTTTGAAAAATTTCATAGGAATTATTTTAACATTAATTCAAAACTAGGACTCAATAGTGTATTTTCTTTTTTCCCTTCCATCCTCATCCTCATCTTTTTTGTCATAAATACCTCCACGTTGACTGCCACCACACGAACGATGGCCACCACTACACCAACGACAACCATCAACCACTACTATCGTCTCTTTTCTCTCTCTCTCTGCTTTCATCTCCTCTCTCTTTCTCTGCAAAATACCCCATGTTTTGCTAGCCCGGTAAGAAAACTCTCAAATCTCACATTCTAGAACATAACCCATGTTTCTTAAGTTCCCGCTATTTTTGAGCACTTCAAAAAGTAAATTGATTTTTTTTTTTTTCTGCACAAAAATTAAGATGGTTTGCATTAATAGAGGTAGTGAATATTAATCCTTAGCCCATATACTTGTCAAATATGGTGTTCAACATCTCACATTACCTCTTTACACTCTCGAACATGTCGGCTCCACCGAATGAAAACGTTGTCATATTATTGAAATAACTCTCACTCTTCTTCAACAAGCTTTTGTCCCCTTTTGGTTTCGATCATTTGCTTTCAAAATCGCTACTTCTAAAAAATTGCATGCTCTCACCCACTATCGATTTTCGCACTCCATTTCACAAATTGTTTCATTACCATCCTAATTACATTTCTCTATGTATTTTTGGTTGTCTGTTTTCCATAGCTTCGTCCCTACACTTCCCATAAACTAGAACCCAAATCTTGACCTTATGTGTTTATCGGCTATTCTATTGCCAATCATTCTTTTTATTGTTTTGACCCACAAAACAATAAAATGTTTGTGTACCTCCATGTTAGATTTGAAGAAACTATATTTTCTTTTCCAAAAATTTCTCATCTTTCTTCTCTGGTAGACGCTATCTCCACCCAAGACTTTATCTCAATCCTCTTCCATCCTACTCAACTTGGCCCTTCTTTTATAATCAATAGACCCACTAAACACACGGCCCAACTCATCTCACACCACTCAAGACTTCTCTTAATCAACAGGCCCATCTTCTCTCCATTAACAGGCTCACCTCTCACCAAGTCCACCAAACAGATGGCTCAACACTTCTCCCAGTCTCAATGAACGTGCTCCTATCCATCAACAGCTTCCAACGTATATCCCTTACCAAACGCTATCTGCTCAGCCACCCGTTCCTCCTAAATCACCCTCTCAACCTTATCTCCACCCCGTTGCACCTACCTCCAGCCCACCGCTACTCGCTCAACCACTTCAACGAAGGTTACCAAAGTTAATCGCTCAACCGTTTCAACAAAGTTTACAACCGTCAATCGCTCACCCACTCCAACAAAGTCGGCTGAATCAAGAGTTCCTATCTCTACATCTCCGCTGCCACTGGATGTGTCTGCTTTTCCTCCGGATCCAGTAAGTCCCTCTACTCCTCCTCCTTCATTTTCTTCCCCTGTAGATTTCTCTACAAAACCCTCACCATCTCCAATACAACAAGCTGCCTCCTCTCGTATCATTACTCATTCTCACCACAATATCTTCAAACCAAAAAAAATATTTGATCTCAACACCTCCCTCTCTTCCTCTACCACCAACCTTTTTGAGCCTACCTCATTTACCTAAGCCTAGAAACTGAAACCGTGATGGGAGTATATGTGGGAAGAGTTTGCTACTCTGCTCAATAATTCCATATGGTCTTTTGTTCCTTCCTCTCCCTTCTTTCTTCTCCCACACAAAATAAGATATTATTGAAAGTAAGTGGGTGTATCGCATAAAACGAATTCTAGAGGTTTCTATCTCTCGTCACAATGTTCGTGTGACGACTTGGTTTCTCTGGGCCGTCTTTCGGTTTCTCCCATTGGAGAATTTAGACCAAAATCTGATTGACCAAATTTTTTATTCTATAAAATCTGGTAAATTTATAATGCGACGACGTCCAGTAATTAATAATTCGTCTTACGAAAATATTTTAATTTATTATACGATGGCGAAAATTGTAATTATCGAATTCATCGATTACAATAATAAATCATAAATATAATTTTCTACAAATAAAAATTTAAATATATTTCCAGTCACGTTTCGTGTGTGAGACCGATATTCTAATTTGTAAAATCCGATAAATTTTCAACGCTTCGGCGACCAATTATATTTATTGAGTAATTATAATCGAATAATGAATAATTTATTACTGGTAAATCCAAGAAGTTTTTACATACGATGGCGACAATCACAAATGTCAAATTGATCAATTCAATTTTTTTACACCGGTAAATAATAAATTCAACTATTACAAATCAAATAAAAATTCAGCTGAAATTCCTGTCGTCGCATTATTTTCAAATTTATTCAAATAAATTCCTGACGCTAGTCAATTTAATACTAAAGTTTAAATTTGTAATTCAATATACAATTACGGCGACAATTATAATTATCGAATTTATAATTTATCGATTTATCAAGTTGATTCTACAATGGTGATTAATAAATACAATTATTACAATTTTAAATAAAAATATCAAATGAGATTCCTGGCGCGGTTATTGTTCTCATCGGTCCTGCAATCAAAACTGTGGGGTTGTGAGTCAACGCTCAGTAGAACTCCAACCCCTTTAATACGTGCATTTAATTAATACGACACATAAAACACGTTGGAATAATTTTCACATAATTTTTCATATAGTTATAATTATTTTATGAAATTTAACAGTTATAATTCACCGAAAATAATAACACAAATTTCACAATGGAAAAATTAAATACATATATTAAAAGAGTTAGAAATTCTACCTGAAATCCGAAGTCAAAATCTGAACCGGAATTGATACCAACTAAGGAACCATGGATAAATGGCATAAATATTATACCATGTACATAAGAAAACTTCAGATGCAGGATGCCAAAACCCCCCCCCCCCCCCCCCCCCCCCACTCCACCCCTGTTTAATATCCAGGTCAAGGTCACAATTGTATAGTTAAACTTGAGTGAGTATTTTGGGACCTCATCCACTCGAGTTAGCTCTACCTTGAGTTTGGACTTCCGAACGTTATCACATTCATTATTATTATTATTATTATTATTATTATTATTATTAACACGTGTTAACATTATATGTATATATGTGTTTATATAATGTGTTGTTTTCATTACGTGAAGACAACACATTTTAATATATATTCTTATTTTTATTATTATCATCATCATCGTCGTTATTATTAACACGTGTTTACATTATATGTATATATGTGTTTATATAATGTGCTGTCTTCATTATGTGAAGAAAGCACATTTTAATATATATTATTATTTTTATTATTTATATTATCTATCTCTCTTAAAATAAAAAAAAATATTAATCATATCCCAAAACTCTTAAAAATATATTTTAAATAATATAATAGTCCCAAAATTTTTAAAAATTGATTTAAAATTAACATTCAACCCCCAAAATTATCAAATATTATTTATATCCTATATTTATAAAACAAACCAAAAAATATTAAACTTATATAAAATAATATTTTTAAAAAATATAAATTTTCGAGATGTTATAGTTCGTCTTTTGCCAAAGGCTTTTATCAACGACTTGGAGTTGATTACACATACACATTTAGTCTCATTGTTAAATTGAACACAGTTCGTCTTGTTCTTAGCATTGCCATCTCTCGGGGTTGGTCCTTACGTCAACTGGATGTGAACAACGCCTTTGTAGACACGGCATTTTGACCGCTTCGCAAAAAAATATACTTTATTTTATAGTTATTTTTATTTTATTTTTCTATTTATTTTATTTTGATTGTACCGTATTTGTACGGTTTAATACTGCTAAATTAAGTTTTATTAATCTCTTAAGTAAATTAAATATTAGTAATTAATTAATTTATTTTTTTTGATTTTGTAGATTTTTCGAAGTAGAACAAAAACGCGTTAATTCGGAACAAAATGGACAAGAAAAGACGAGAACGAGAGAGGCCTGGAGAAATCTAGAGAAAATTTTTGAAGAAAATAATATTATTTTCATTTTATTGTAATTTTGAAGAAGAAAAATCTCTCAGAAGGTGGTAAATTTTCATCTGCTGTAAATCTTACTCTTATTTTTTAAAATTGTTATTATACTAATTTTTTTTTTTTCTTCTTCCTTTATTATTTATTTATTTATTTATTTATTACTTTTTATTTTCTTTTTATTTATTCATTTATTTATTTATTTATTTATTTATTTATTTATTTTTATTTTTTTTAAGTAAATAATACGAGGTGGAAAATTCCCAACCTTCAATATTGAATGGCTAAAATTTAGAAGGGAATTACTCCCCTCGATGCGTGTGTGCGGGTGTTTTATTTAATTCGTATTAAATATAATGTGCTAACAATACGAGGTGGAAAATTTCCAACCTTCAATTTGAATGGCTAAAATTTAGAAGGGAATTACTCCCCTCGATGCGTGTGTGCGGGTGTTTTATTTAATTTGTATTACATATAATATGCTAACAATACGAGGTGAAAAATTCCCAACCTTCAATTTGAATGGCTAAAATTTAGAAGGAAATTACTCTCCTCGATGCGTGTGTGCGGGTGTTTTATTTAATTTGTATTAAATATAATGTGCTAACAATACGAGGTGGAAAATTCCCAACCTTCAATTTGAATGGCTAAATTTAGAAGGGAATTACTCTCCTCGATGCGTGTGTGCGGGTGTTTTATTTAATTTGTATTAAATATAATGTGCTAACAATACGAGGTGAAAAATTCCCAACCTTCAATTTGAATGGCTAAATTTAGAAGGGAATTACTCTCCTCGATGCGTGTGTGCGGGTGTTTTATTTAATTTGTATTAAATATAATGTACTAACAATATGAGGTGGAAAATTCCCAACCTTCAATTTGAACGGCATAAATTTAGAAAGGAATTACTCTCCTCGATGCGTGTGTGCGGGTGTTTTATTTAATTTGTATTAAATATAATGTGCTAACAATACGAGGTGGAAAATTCCCAACCTTCAATTTGAATGGCTAAATTTAGAAGGGAATTACTCTCCTCGATGCGTATGTGCGGGTGTTTTATTTAATTTGTATTAAATATAATATGCTAACAATACGAGGTGGAAAATTCCCAACCTTCAATCAGAACGGTCTAGGTTTAGAAGGGGGATCACTTCCCTCAAATGTGTGTGTATGTGTATATAAGGAGGATTTAAAAATAAAATAAAAACATTCGGATTTAAATTCTAATTGGACTTAATCGGATAAGGTACCGTCTTTGGACGGGCGTCTTGGGGTGCTTGACACCTTCCCCGAGCGTAACTGACCCCCGAACTCTTTAAACGAATATCTGGTTAGACCACATTATTTTTGGAGTCAAATTTTACTTAAGCCATTTTTAAATTATTTTCAAAAAAAGAAAAATATGGTGACCTAGCACATCATTTAAACCCAATGCTAGGTGGCGACTCTTTTTTCTAAAACAGGCTTAAGTACATTTTAATGAGAAAATCGACGTTTTTAAAAACCCTTTTCGTTTTACCAGCGCCAAGCATACATAAACATATATCTATATATATATTTGTTTTTGGTTTTCTCTGGAAAATTGGGGCGCGTTCAGCTGGCGACTCCACTGGGGACGGCTGAGGGTTGAGCCCAATATGTCTGAATAAGTCCAATTAATCTAAAGTCCGAATGTTAAATTTTATTTTATTTTTTCCCTCAATTCAGTAAATAAGTTGTGATTTTTTTTATTTTTTATTTTTTTTATATATCATTTATTTTATATATATATATATATATATATATATATATTTATTTTATTTTTTTTCCCTCTCAGGCCCTTATATCGTTGTAAATCCTCTGATAAAAATAAAACTGTCTTGTATCCATATTATCCCCTCAGGATTCTATGATACAAGACGAGAAATGATTTTTTGTACTTGATGGATTTATGACGTCTGGGGAAGTCCTAAAAAAAAAAATAATAAAAAATAAAAAAAAATAAATAAAAAAAAAATAATAATTTTTTTTTTTATTATTAGTCGTTACCGAAATTGAAATCTTCGAATTAGAAAGGGCTTTAAGGCCACCTAAGACCCACGTGAACTAAAAAAATGATTTTTTTTGTAGGTGAAAAAGAAAAGGACAAGACAAAGAAAATTGGTCCCCGAAAAGCAAATCCAGTTCCCCCCTTTCGAAGTCCGATCTTTACACGCAGTCGAGCACAGACTCATTCCAGGATGACATCAGAAAGCAATCCCGAATCTCCCCGAACGACCCAGATAGCTCAGATGCAGAAAACTATTGACAGGTTGATGGAAAGGATCAATGAACTTAGCCGACCTCAGGAGGTGCCTATTCCTCCGTCCAACGGGACTCCTGTGACTGAATCCCCAAATGGAAACCCTGCAAGTATTGGGATGGAGAACTCAGGGCCGAATCCGAACTACGTCGGCTCGAACTTTGTAGTACCGGTCTACTATGGACCTCAGATGGGCCCTCATCCTTTCGCCTATGGAGCTCCGACATATCCCATCCAGGGGCATGTCTATCAGGCCTCGCCAGAGGGCTCGGCCCCCGCCTCCCCGCAGATCCTCATTCACCCGGAGAGGGTCGTTACTCCACCAAACAATTCAAATAATAGCCAACCGGCCCCGGCCATTGAAACTGAAAACAAAGAAGAGAATGGCCCTCTACCGGCTTGGCTTCTGAAAATGGAGAAATTAGAAAAAACTATGGAAGAATGGCAAAAAGAGAAGCCGTCCAGGAAAGCGACGTACAAGGAGTTGTCAGCACCACCCGGGATTATGTACCCGGAAAATTTCGTGGTTCCAGAATTCACAAAATATGATGGCACTGGCCCTCCAGAATGGCATGTTAGCATTTACAAAGAGGAGTTAGGAATTCATGCTCGGAACGAAGACCTTTGCCTAAAGATGTTTCGGAGATCGTTGAAAGGGTCGGCTCTCAACTGGTACATGACCCTGGAGCTATCACAGATTAAAACATTTGAAGATCTGGTAGAGGCCTTCTGTGAGCAATATGTGTACAATAGGGATGCCGCGCCAGACCACAATACCCTCTACCAGATACTGAAAAATAAAGACGAAAGTTTCCGGAGGTATACTGCTCGTTGGAGGGAAGAGGCTGCCAAAGTTGTCCCTAAGTTGAGCGAGGAGGCTCAGTTAGAGATATTCAAGTCAATTCAGTCACCGCCGTTCTATCGAGATCTCTCGAGCATAGCAGTGGTTTCTTTCGGCGATGCGATCAAACAGGCCGAGGTGACAGAAGAAGGAATAAGGAGCGGAAAAATTGAAGGGGCCCAATCCAATCTGACGAAAAGGTCAGCCCCGCCAAAGATGAAAGAAAATGAAGTAGCTGTTGTCGTTTCTCCTCGACAAACCCATTACCAGAACTACCCCCAAACTCCTTGTCCCCAGAACTACCCGAACCAGAACAACCAATATCACAACTACCCTCCTCAAAATCGCCAAAACCAAAACTATCCTCAAAACCAACCCTATTCCCAAAGCTGCCCCCGCTATTACCAAAATGTACCTCCCCCTTATCAAAACCACATTCCCCAATATTACCCTCAAGCCTACCCAACACCCTCTTACCATACCTATCAACCACGCCCGAACACCCCACCTCAAATTCCTAACCGCACTCCAAGGTCAGGAACCCAATACCACCAAGACCTTCTACCTCATGCTACTGGGGGAAATTTCCAAAACGACAACAGAGAGCTACAAGACCTTCCGGTTTCGATCACCGAGTTGTACCGGAATTGTTTGAAGCAGGGGATGCTGACGCCCCTTCCATTCTACGAAGTTAAACCTGGGAGTAAAGCAGCTTCTTCAAATGCTTTCTGTGAATACCACTCGGGAACCAGAGGACATGCGACTGAGCAATGCTTTCAGCTAAAAGACAAAATCCGGGAGTTTATACAGACCGGAGCCATCACATTTCCTAAAAAACCTGAGGCCGGTACGCCAAATTGTCAGCAAAATCCGTTGCCTGAACACGCCTCCTCAGGAAGTGGCGTCAATCTAATTTTCACAGAGGAGGTCGAAGAAGAAGTTGATGTGATCGATATCGGTGGTGTTTATTTACACCCGGAGGTTCTCTACGGAGGGTTCGAATTACATCTAGAAAGGGTAGCCCAAAAACTGGAGAAATCTCTAGTTTTGTCTTTCCCAATCCAAAAGATGGTGGAAAATCTCAATAAGGTTCCGTGGAATTATGAGATCGTCGCTAAAACAGGAGAAGGAGAAGAATTGCCAATCTCCGTAGGAGAAACCGGTGGAATCACTCGGTCTGGGAGGGTGTATACGCCACAGGATTTGATCAGGATTCCTGTGAGAGAACCAAGAGGGGCCCTGAAAAAGCCAGTGTCAGAACCGGAGGCTCACGACTTTCTAAAGGCAATGAAGAATTCAGAATACAAGATAGTGGAGCAACTCAGCAAAGCACCGGCACAAATCTCGATGCTCTCACTACTCCTATCCTCAGAAGTACATAGACAAGCACTGCTGAAAGTCCTAAATGAAGACCACTTGCCTAGCACGATCTCTCCGGAGAAGTTTGTCACTCTGGTCGAGCAGGTCCTAGGATCTAACACCATCACTTTCACAGATGACGAGATGGACAATGATGGAACAGGTCACAACAAGCCTTTGAATATCACGGTCGAAAGCCATGGAATGTTCATAGCTCGGGTGCTGATTGACAATGGATCGGCACTAAATATCTGTCCTTTGTCGACCCTGGAAGAAATGGGGATAGATCTATCACAGGTTCGATCGTCTAAGACGGTTATCCGAGCATTCGATGGGGCTAAGAGAGATAGTGTTGGAGAGATTGACCTGCCAATTGAAATTGGTCCAATACAGTTCAATGCAAAGTTCCAAGTGCTCGACATACCTGCTTCGTACAACCTGTTGTTGGGGACGCCATGGATCCATAACGCTGGGGCAGTACCTTCATCTCTACATCAGAAGATCAAGTTTATCATTAATGACACACTGTACGTGATCAGGGCTGATTCAGATATCATACCTTTCCATCAAGCGATAAGTCGGCATGTCCCGTTAACAGATGACGGAAAGGAGAAGGAGAAGATTGAAGCCTCCTATCACGTGTTCGACGTTGCGAATGCTACCTTTGTGAAGGAAGGAGGACACGAGATGACACCATCACTGTCTAACACTGTGGCCTTCGTTGCTAAAGAAATGAAGTCTCGGGGTTGCATTCCCGGGAAAGGTTTGGGCAAGAATCTAGACGGAATTACAGAACCGATAGAAGTCAAGGAGAAGAAGGGGAGATTCGGATTGGGATACGAGCCGACAAAAGCAGACAGAGCGAAGTTCTTCCGGAAGAAGAGGGATGGATCCCCAGACAACCAGCCAATGAAAATTCCGCATATCCGGGTCACTTTCCCCTATCCAGCAGAAACCCTCAACAAAGAGAAGGAGACCGCAGGATTCAAGTTGCACCCTGAGAGAGTAATGATCAAGGAAGCTGTGAATGTAATCATGAGAGACGAGGCAGGGCCAAGTCATGGGTCTGGTATTCGAACCAAGGGAAAAGAAAAGCTGCAGAATTGGGATTCTTGTTCTCTCCCAATTCGCCAGGCGTTTCGGTAAACTTAGGGATATTTTCTGTTGGTCATCCCTCCATCCACCTTGCCTTCTAGATGGAAAGGGATTTTGCTTTGTAATGGGTTTTTATATTTAATGAATGCAATTCTGTTTTATCCGACATATGGTTTAAATGTTTAAATTTTATGCTTTCAGGATGTCTAAAACACCAGTGTATGATGCATGCGATATAACTGAGCCAAAGTGCGATAAGTATGATTTCAATGCAGAACTAGACCATAACCCGATGGGAGTAGAAGCAGAAGATGACTCTTGCCAGCCAGATGATGGTGAGATCCGAAAAGCTTTCACGGAGTTCGAGAACAAGCCGATTCCCAGTAACGATGAGACCGAGTTGATAAACTTGGGGACCTCGGAAGAGTTGAAGGAAGTAAAGATTGGATCAGCTCTCATGACTCTGGAAAAGAAAGAGTTGACAACGCTCTTAATTTCCTACCAAGATATCTTTGCCTGGTCCTACGATGACATGGTAGGACTGGACAAGAGTATCGTGGCCCATAAGCTGCCGCTAAAGCCGGGGAGTGTACCAGTCAAACAAAAGTTGAGGAAACTAAGGCCCGCTGTCAGTCTCGAGGTCAAGGAGGAGATCGTGAAGCAATTCAATGCCCGAATTATTGAAGTCTGTAACTACAGTGAATGGCTCTCAAATGTCGTTCCCGTGCCAAAGTCCTCAGGAAAAATCAGAGTCTGCGTGGACTATCGTGATCTCAACCGGGCGAGTCCAAAAGATGATTTTCCACTGCCAAACATTCACATCATCATCGACAATACTGCGGGGCGAAAGCTCTATTCTTTCGCCGATGGGTTCTCTGGCTATAATCAGATTCTGATGGATGAGAAAGATCGAGAAAAGACAGTCTTCACTACCCCATGGGGAGTCTTTTGCTATAGGGCGATGCCTTTCGGTCTCAAAAACGTCGGGGCAACATACCAAAGAGCAATGACGACCCTATTTCATGATATGATGCACAAGGAGATGGAGGTATATGTTGATGACATGATCGTTAAATCACAGGAGAACGAGGATCATCTCTGCCATTTGAAAAAGGTGTTCGATAGACTTCGAAAGTACCAGCTCAAGCTCAATCCAGCAAAATGCGCGTTTGGGGTGGCTTCCGGAAAACTTCTTGGTTTCATGGTAAATCGCCATGGAATCGAGATTGATCCTGCAAAGACGAAGGCCATTCGTGAGATGCCGCCGCCGAGAAATGAGAAAGAAATCCGAGGTTTTCTGGGGCGATTAAATTTCATAGCCCGATTCATCTTCCAACTCACTGCCACTTGTGAGCCAATCTTCAAGCTACTTCGAAAAGAAAGTGACGGGCGATGGAATGCAGATTGCCAAAATGCCTTGGAGAAAATTAAAGTCTATCTAACGAACCCTCCCGTTTTAGTGCCGCCTCGGGAGAAGGTTCCGTTATTACTATATTTGTCAGTTCTCGACTCCTCCATGGGAGCTATTCTTGGGCAACTCGATAAATCTGGAAAGAAGGAGCAAGCCATCTACTACCTCAGCAAGCGCTTCACAAAGTATGAGGAAAATTATACCTTGCTGGAGAGAACCTGTTGTGCATTGGCTTGGACCGCTCAAAGACTGCGCCATTATATGCTCCCACTGACTACCTACTTGATAGCCAGGATGGATCCCTTAAAATACATCTTCGAGAAGCCGATTCTGTCAGGAAAAGTTGCAAAATGGCAGATGCTGCTGACGGAGTTCGATATCATCTACAAGACCCAAAAGTCAGTAAAGGGTCAAGCGATAGCAGATCAGTTGGCTAGTTGTCCAGCTCAAACGGATAACCAGCCTCTTGAGACGCTATTCCCTGACGAGTCGATTCATGCGGTGGATGAAGAAAATGAGGAAACAGTCTGGAAAATGTATTTTGATGGAGCAGTGAACTCTCGAGAGGCTGGAATCGGAGCCGTTCTGGTTTCTCCGGGCAAACAGCATTATCCAGTGGCTTCCAAGTTGAAGTTCCAGAGCACAAATAATCGAGCTGAGTACGAAGCCTGTATTCTGGGACTCCAGCTGGCTGTTGATATGAAAATCAAAGAATTGCTAGTGTTCGGAGATTCTGAGCTGATAATCAATCAGGTGACGGATAAATATGCCACAAGAGATCCGACCTTGATAGCCTATAACAATCACCTCCTGGAGTTGTGCGAGCAATTTACAATAATAAAATTTGAAAGCATACCGAGGCTAAAAAATGACTTCGCCGATGCCTTAGCTACCTTGGCATCTATGATATCTATCACTCGAGAGGATGATGATATCATTCCGGTGGTGATCCGAGTTCAACGCCGACCGGCCCACTGCTGCCAGCTTGAATCTGAGCCAGCCAAAGACCCGTGGTACCATGACATAAAGAACTTTCTGAAAAATCAGGAGTATCCAGAAGGGGCATCAAGTGTTGATCGGAAAACTCTCCGGAGGTTAGCAGGCCAATTCTTCCTAAGCGGGGAGACACTGTACAAACGCTCCCCTGACATGGGCCTGTTGAGATGTGTTGGAGTCGAAGAGGCCATCCAGTTGATGAAAGAGGTCCATGGTGGCATATGTGGACCTCACATGAGCGGCTTCATGCTTGCCAAGAAGATCCTGAGGACCGGTCATTTTTGGCTAACGATGGAAAGCGACTGCGTGCAGTTTGTTCGAAGATGCCATAAGTGTCAGATTCATGGTGATCAAATCCATGTCCCACCTTCGCACCTTCATTGCTTGGCGGCCCCATGGCCCTTCTCAATGTGGGGTATGGACGTTATTGGGGAAGTTACCCCTAAGGCGCCGAGTGGTCATCGCTTTATCCTGGTGGCAATTGATTATTTTTCAAAGTGGGTAGAAGCCGTTTCCTTAACCCGAGTGACTCAAAAGATAGTAGCTCGATTCATCAAAGAAAATATTGTGTCAAGATACGGTTTGCCGCAAACATTGATAACCGACAATGCTAAAAACCTGAAGGGTTCAGAAATACAGAAAATATGTCAGCAGTTCAAGATCGAGCACAAAAACTCAGCGCCTTACCGTCCAAAAATGAATGGAGCAGTGGAAGCCGCCAACAAAAATATAAAGAAAATTCTCCGGAAGATGATTGACAATTATAAAGAGTGGGATGATATGCTGCCATATGCTTTGATGGCTTACCGAACCTCGGTTCGGACCTCGACAGGGGTAACCCCCTATTCTCTGGTTTATGGCACAGAAGCGGTGATACCAGCCGAGGTGGAAATTCCATCTCTACGAGTGCTCATAGAGGCCGAGCTTGATGAAACTGAATGGGTACAACAACGGTTGGACCAACTTTGTTTAATCGATGAAAAGCGGCTGACAGCGATATGCCACGGACAGTGTTACAGACAGAGGATTACTAGAGCTCATGATAAACGAGTATACCCTAGAGTCTTCAAGGTCGGTGAGTTAGTTTTGAAGAAAATCTTTCCTTTCCAAGATGAAGCTAAGGGTAAGTTCGCGCCAAATTGGGAAGGTCCTTTTGTTGTTCATAAGGCTTTGAGCGGTGGAGCGCTGATTCTCCAGGAAATGGATGGTGATGTATTTCCCGAGCCCCTAAACTCGGATTCTGTAAAGAAATACTTTGCCTAATAAATGTCCTTATTTCCTAAGTAAGTTTATTTCAATTTGTGATTATCTGTTGCTTCAAAAAAAAAAAAAAAAAAAAAAAAAATACGGCTCGAACATGGTGAAAACTCGAAAGGGCGCTATGAGGAAAATGTAGAGACCGTGTCGCAAAAAAACAAAAAACAAAAAAATAAAAATAAATAAAAATAAAAAAAAAAAAAAAATACGGCTCGAACATGGTGAAAACTCGAAAGGGCGCTATGAGAAAAATGTAGAGACCGTGTTGCAAAAAAAAAAACAGTTAGATCACTCATAGGGGCATTTTTGGAATTCTCACTACGGTTGACTTCCATTGATCGTAAGACTTTGCTGTGTTCGGAACTTGATGGATTTGAGCAAGAGTTGGAATCTGTGAAAAGGAACATCGAATATGGCTCAAATTTGCATTGAAATCATACTTGTCAGACAATCCGGCTTGAAATCTCGCAGTCAACATATCTGGTGATAAAGATACCTGTTTGGGGTAAGGTTTTACATGTTTTCCCATATTTGGTTAAATCAGTTTTGCAGGATTTGAAAAATACAAAGCAAGCAGGAGTATGTGATTCTCCTAAGCACTGAGGATGCCTAGTAGAAAAGAGAAAGTGAGAATCGGCGGGTGCAGAGAAATAAAGGCTGATAGGGATGTTGTCCAAAAAACAAAAAAAAAAAAAAAAAAAAAAAAAAAAAAAAAAAAGAGACCCTGCCAACAACCCGGAGAAAACCTTCAGAAAGTACATCTCTAAGATTGACGGAAGGACGAGACGGAGAAATCTCCCGATACTGTCCCGTGACCCGAGAAAGTCAAGCGCCATCAAATGGGGGATTGCGATGGAAAAGGGGGGGACGGAATTGCTAGTCGTCAAGAGTGACAAGTTTTTCAAACTAAATTTTCGTGTTGCATGTGTTTTTTGTCCAATTATAGGGTTTTCAAAGGACAGGGAAGCATGGATTTCTCTCTCACAAAGACTTCTTACCTTCCGGTTCAAATTAGAAACTTTTATTACTAAAAGTTCCAAAGCTCTAAATGAGCTTCCAGGTATGCGTTTTGCCCTGAAAAGGGCGAAAAGTGAACTACGCCAAACTTAATCCTCGGCATAATACTAAGGTACGCAGGCAATCTATAAATGTTCGGTCATCTGAGAGTTCGGCTGGGGCACATTTATATCTTTGTTCTCTCATTCTGACTCAGTCACAAGTGGAGGCATATTTTATACTCTTGAACTTTCTTTAAGCCCTTGGCCAAGAGGGCTGGGGCATGAATAATTTTTATTACTCTAAACGATCCTCTAAACAGACACTTGTTCGTCATGAGTATCGTCATGAGTCATCATTTTATTACTCTAAACGATCCTCTAAACAGACACTTGTTCGTCATGAGTATCGTCATGAGTCTCTTTTTTATTACTCTAAACAATCCTCTAAACAGACACTTGTTCGTCATGACTTTTGTCCTTTGCAGTCTGCTTTTGTACGGTTTAATACTGCTAAATTAAGTTTTATTAATCTCTTAAGTAAATTAAATATTAGTAATTAATTAATTTATTTTTTTTGATTTTGTAGATTTTTCGAAGTGGAACAAAAACGCGTTAATTCGGAACAAAATGGACAAGAAAAGACGAGAACGAGAGAGGCCTGGACCGAACGCGGGGGGGGGACTGCAAAGGGGTCGCCGGTGCGACCAGCTGGCCGCACCGGCGACCAGCCGGCCGCACCAGCGACCAGCCACTGGTCGCTGGTGCGACCAGTGAACTGGCCGCACATGCGGCCAGCAGGGGGGGTGTCCCCCCTGCTTTTGGGTGCACCAAATTCGGTGCACCCAAAAGCTGGTGGGTGCACCGAATTTCGGTGCACCCACCTCTTTTTTTATTAGTTTTTTTTACTTTTGTTTGTTGTTTGTCGTTAGTCTTCAGGGATTTCCTTCCTATAAATATAGGAAGGATCACAAGAGGGAAGGGAAAAAATTTTGAGAGGAAAAAATTTTTGAGAGAAATTTTTGTAAGGGAGAGGAGAAATCTAGAGAAAAATTTTGAAGAAAATAATATTATTTTCATTTTATTGTAATTTTGAAGAAGAAAAATCTCTCAGAAGGTGGTAAATTTTCATCTGCTGTAAATCTTACTCTTATTTTTTAAAATTGTTATTATACTAATTTTTTTTTTTTGTAAATTAGATTTTTTTTTTCTTCTTCCTTTATTATTTATTTATTTATTTATTTATTACTTTTTATTTTCTTTTTATTTATTCATTTATTTTTTTATTTATTTATTTATTTATTTATTTTTTTTTTAAGTAAATAATACGAGGTGGAAAATTCCCAACCTTCAATATTGAATGGCTAAAATTTAGAAGGGAATTACTCCCCTCGATGCGTGTGTGCGGGTGTTTTATTTAATTCGTATTAAATATAATGTGCTAACAATACGAGGTGAAAAATTTCCAACCTTCAATTTGAATGGCTAAAATTTAGAAGGGAATTACTCCCCTCGATGCGTGTGTGCGGGTGTTTTATTTAATTTGTATTACATATAATGTGCTAACAATACGAGGTGGAAAATTCCCAACCTTCAATTTGAATGGCTAAGATTTAGAAGGAAATTACTCTCCTCGATGCGTGTGTGCGGGTGTTTTATTTAATTTGTATTAAATATAATGTGCTAACAATACGAGGTGGAAAATTCCCAACCTTCAATTTGAATGGCTAAATTTAGAAGGGAATTACTCTCCTCGATGCGTGTGTGCGGGTGTTTTATTTAATTTGTATTAAATATAATGTGCTAACAATACGAGGTGAAAAATTCCCAACCTTCAATTTGAATGGCTAAATTTAGAAGGGAATTACTCTCCTCGATGCGTGTGTGCGGGTGTTTTATTTAATTTGTATTAAATATAATGTACTAACAATATGAGGTGGAAAATTCCCAACCTTCAATTTGAACGGCATAAATTTAGAAAGGAATTACTCTCCTCGATGCGTGTGTGCGGGTGTTTTATTTAATTTGTATTAAATATAATGTGCTAACAATACGAGGTGGAAAATTCCCAACCTTCAATTTGAATGGCTAAATTTAGAAGGGAATTACTCTCCTCGATGCGTATGTGCGGGTGTTTTATTTAATTTGTATTAAATATAATATGCTAACAATACGAGGTGGAAAATTCCCAACCTTCAATCAGAACGGTCTAGGTTTAGAAGGGGGATCACTTCCCTCAAATGTGTGTGTATGTGTATATAAGGAGGATTTAAAAATAAAATAAAAACATTCGGATTTAAATTCTAATTGGACTTAATCGGATAAGGTACCGTCTTTGGACGGGCGTCTTGGGGTGCTTGACACCTTCCCCGAGCGTAACTGACCCCCGAACTCTTTAAACGAATCTCTGGTTAGACCACATTATTTTTGGAGTCAAATTTTACTTAAGCCATTTTTAAATTATTTTCAAAAAAAGAAAAATATGGTGACCTAGCACATCATTTAAACCCAATGCTAGGTGGCGACTCTTTTTTCTAAAACAGGCTTAAGTACATTTTAATGAGAAAATCGACGTTTTTAAAAATCCTTTTCGTTTTACCAGCGCCAAGCATACATAAACATATATCTATATATATATTTGTTTTTGGTTTTCTCTGGAAAATTGGGGCGCGTTCAGCCTTCTTGCAAGACTGACTGGGTAAAGATATTTTTATGCAGCAACCATAGGGATTTATGTATCATCAGTTTCCAAACTATGTTTATAAGCTCAACAGAGCAATTTATAGCCTTCGCCAAGCTCTTCGTGCTTGGTACGATGACTTGCAAGCTTTTTTCACTCTCAATAGTTTCTGTAATTCTCGATGTGATCCCTCTATTTTTTAGCCGTACCTCTACTATCAGTCTCTATATTTTTGTTTATGTGGATGACATAATTATTACGGGCAATAGTGATGTTGCTATTTAGAAGTATAAATCAACTTTCTTCAGTCGATTCTCACTCAAAGATTTGGGCTCTTTAAGTTTTTTTTTGAGTGGTGTTGAAGCTAATTGTACATCTTTTGGTCTCCATCTCTCGCAACAAAAATGCATTACTAACCTTCTAGCCGAAACAAAGATTAGTAAAGCTAACCCTGTTAGTACCCCAATGACTTTTACTGAGTCTCTTACGCTTCATGATGGTTTCTCAAATCACAATGCCACAAAATATAGGTAGGTACTTGGTCTCTATAATACTTGTCTCTTTCTTGTCTTGATGTCTTTTTTGCCATTAATAAGCTATCACAATTCATCCATCGATTGTCTACTAATCATTAGAATACGGTCAAACGAATTCTTTGTGCTGATTATGCTCCTAACAAAGACAATTATTCCTCTAGTTCTGCCTATGCCATCTTTCTAGGTCCTAATCTCATCAGCTGGAGCTCCAAGAAAAACCCAATTGTTGCCCGGTCTACTACGGAAGCTGAATATTGTGCCATAGCTTCAACTACAGCTAAAATTACCTAGTTATCTCACCTACTACAAGAACTTAGTGTCTCTCCTCCCACTGCTCTAACTATTTACTGTGATAATATTGGAACAACTTATATATGTCTGTGCTAATCCAGTGTTTCACACCCACATGAAGCACATTGCAATTGATTCTCACTTTGTCCGGGATCAAATATTCAAAAAGCAGCTTCATGTTACTCATGCGCATACTTCTTATTAGTTGGCCAACTCTTTAACCAAACCTCTATCTCGGGCCTTGTTTCAATCTCTCCGCTCCAAGCTTAACGTTCTACTAAATGGCTTACGCTTGTGGGGGGTTATAATAGAACGTGATCAACCCACACCTCTACTGCTCACGTGATCAGACTACACTTCCACTGTTAAACTGCTATTGCCACTGCTCAACTGCTCCCATCTTTTAACCATTACTTGTTTAGGTGTAACATGTATTGTGTAGTGTAGAAGTGGGTGGTTTAATTTCGCATTTGTATGGTTGATCATACTTTTTAAACTGTATCCATAGTCTGTAAAATGTAATGAACAAATAAGTCATTTTTCAATCTTCTTTGTTATCCTTTAGTTCATATTGTTTCTGGTTACTGTGTTCGTGTGCTTTGTATTAAGGTTGATAGAGGGAAAATAAATCTTGCTTGTCTTTCTCATTGATGATGATCAGTATATATACACTGTACAATCAATATATATATATATACATATATATATATATATAGAGAGAGAGAGAGAGAGAGAGAGAGAGAGAGAAACCACCTAATAAAATTACTAGTAATTATAATTGATTTTATTGAATACTCAAATGGAAATATGAAAATAGGAAAGTCAACTAGGTGACTTGGGGGATAATCTAACATGTCACACCCCACCCCCGGCACCCGTCATCCCGAGGTGGGTGTGATTACAATATGATATCACCAATACCCAAATTTTCAAATCAATGATAATATACACCTACTGTATAATACAAAAACCTACTATGGGGGACACACCCGTCCCAAAATTTGATTAACTAAAAGTATTTATCCATGAACCTTTTATAGGTTCGCCTTTGACAGCTTATCTCCATCACCTATATGACTTCATCACGTAGCTCTACCTAGTGCCAGTAGGGGACTGACTCCTAGCTGTTGTACTTGCGAGTGTACTGCCTTCTTAGTAAAATATTTTTTTAAAATATTAGTATGTTCTAAATATTTCCACAATTTAGTATGGATCAAGCATAAGTATATAAGCAATGAAAATAAAGCGATATAGATAAGTTCTATCTAGTACAAAATCCTACCAAACATCATAATAAATAATATCAAATCAACCAATATACGTAAAACACCACATCTCAAGCACCAATCTCAAACACACACCTCCAACACACATACACTGGCCAGCCCTAGTGATCATTTTAACCTCACGATCGGGAGTTTGCAACAGTACCGTACCATCTGTAGGATATGCCTTCCTACGAACACCCATCACTCCGCCGAAACGGATAATCACTGCGCAGTATAAACGTCTAACATCACTCTGCCGAAGCAGATAAACGTCACTCCGCCGAAGCGGATAATCTCACTCTACCGAAACAGATAAATACTAGGGCATTATCAAATCAACTACAGCATCATCGAATCACAACTCAATAAATATCGTCAACATCGTCAAATCACCACGTCTATCTCTTTTCCTCAAAACCAACTTTTAAGTCTAAAAGCATATTTCCCACTTTTCTTTTTAGAGAAAACGTCTGATTTTTTCAAAACAACTTTTCCACCCTTTATTTTTCCTTTTGAAAATCGGACATTTTTAGGAGAATAGATATTTTCTATTTTCTTTTAAAAACACCGTCTGATTTTACCAAATTCAATAAAAAATCATGTTCAGTTTCATTTTGGAAACCATTGAAATCTTCCAAAAATTCAGTTTACCAACTCAACCAAATCCTGCTTGATCCATATCATTTATAAATTCATACAATTTAAGTAAACACATATTTCATCATATATATACACAGAAAAATAGTTTGGTAAGAAGACAGTACACTCACCTTGATATCCGTTTTGCAAAACTGACACTGACCGCACTTTATCTGGACGCCAGTGCCTGCGAACCTAATAGTGACATATTCTAAATTAATATCTTACCTAAAACATCCTAATCATGCAATGCAGATCCTATATTTCGAATCGTTACTAATTTTATGTACCACGTACTTAAAATTAATTAATCGTCAATAAATTATTATGATTTTAGGATTTGTAACACTAACTAAAATTTAATTTAACGAGAATTAATAATCGATTGAAGTTTCACCTGTTTCCGAAACGTTTGGCGATCACGTGATCGGTTTTAGATTTTCCTGGGGTGGTTTCTGCAAATTCATTTTTTTTCCCTTTTTTTTTTCTCTTCTTCTTCCCCATTTCCTGTTTGGTCCCGGCCAATGTCTCTTTCCTTCCCCTCCCTCTCCGATGATCTTACACCCACACACCTCGCCGAACGACACCACCACCGGTTGAACAACACCTGCACACACAGATACACCCGACGACACACACACACTTCAGATGGCAGAACACACACACACATACCCGTTCCAAACATCGCCGGCGACACAAACGCTTACATGCACCGGTACCGGACAACGAGCCGTAACACACACGACCCACTCACCCCATATACACACGGAAGCGCCACACCACCCGATCACCATCCCCACCAATGACCCATACTGAAACACCTATACCCACATCTTCTGCCAGAAAAATAGGGCACACCCGCACACAACCGTCGATGAACAGTAACGCCCACACGTTATTCGCACAATTGAGCACCCCACGCACACCTAGAACACACAAACACACACCAAACAGACCAAACGAACAGCCACCACCCACTTCGGATTGCGCCCCACCGCCAGCGAACCTCTCTCTTTCTCTTCGCTTTCTCTCCCTTCCTTCTCTGTTTTGCATTTTTGGTTTTGAGAATTGTTTTTATGATCATTACCTGCATGAATCGATATTTAGATGCATGAAGTTAGTGGTCTGAATGTTAAGCCCCTTCTGCCACGTCACTGTTCTTTTTTCCCCTTCTGACCGGTGGCTCTCGATCACACACCCATTTATATAAATAATTTTTTGTGAAATTACTCTTTTCTCCCCTTAACTTCTTAAAATCTTCCTTTTAGTTCAAGTCTATTTTTAAGATCTTTCTTAAATTGCGATTGCACCCCTAGAAGTTTTAATTAAAAATTAAATGTCAATTTACCCTCAAGGTTTGGATTTAATGTTTCTAAATTTCGGATTGACCCCTAGATTTTTAATTTGAATTTTTATTGACCCAATTTCATCTCGAATTTTCCCAGTTATTCTGAAATGCAACTAAAATGACGTACATGCTACGATTGAGGTCTTACATAACATGCCCCCGCAAGATGGAGCTCCAGGAGGAGAGTCCAATCTTGTCCTTGAGTAGAAGAAAACGAGCCCAACCTAGAGGCTTGGCAAGGGCATTGGCAAGCTGGTAATTGGAAAATACATGAGTGACACGTAATGACTCACTCTGAACCTGCTCCCTTATGTAATGATAGTCAAGTGTCACGTGTCTCATGCATGAGTGAAATTTTGGATTAGAGCAAAGACTCGTGGCACCAACATTATCGCAGTAAATAATCGATTGGAGAGGTAGGGTCACATCGAGTTTCGAGAGTATGGAATAGATCCATCGTATCTCAACTGCTGTAGATACCACAGAGCGATATTCTGCTTCAGTGGAATACCAGGAGACTGGATTGTGACCAAGGTAGATGATATATGATTTAGTGAAGGTAAAGTCATCCCTGTTTCCTTCCCAGTCTATGTCGGAGAAGGCGTGAAGTGCGAGGGATGAGCTCTTGTGAAGGATGATCCCATGGTATTGTGTGCCATAGACGTAGCGAAAGAGGCATTTTACTACTGGTAGTGGAATATTACGTCGCTACTTTCACCGCAAGTGTACGGGTTAAGTTTTATAGAATAGTGAATGAGAAGGGTTGTCGTATTCACAAGGATTGGATTAAATTATCGCTAAGTACCTCGATTATTATAACCGAACTTTATATAGGCGATAAAAATTGGATTTTTATTTTTATAAATAATATACTAAATTAGCAATTAATTAAACTATAATATTAAATATATTATATGAGAATATATTATATAGGGATTAACTTCGTTTACTTATACGTGTTTGATCTAATCTAGTTTACATTAACTGTATTCAAATTATCCGACAATTTAGGTATCGAGAACTCACTCACTACCTCTCCCAAGTGTAAAGTGAATGAATATGCAATTTCGCGTCAATGCCGAAGTCCCTCTTGAGCGTCTATATGATACTTGGTCACATGAGTCTCGCCCCAACCTCACGGATTGCACACTTTCTAATACCCTTCCGGGTCATTAGATTGTCGTATTGTATTTAAATCCTATTTCGAATTCGAGGTTACCTTTCCTGAGTGTCAAACCCCGTATTCCCAAATCAACCATAATATCATAACAAGCATATTATGGAGGTAAAAGAAGTGTAAACACAATCGAATAAAGATAAACAGCCGTTAACAGAACATGATTTACTCAAACAACATATATTAGTAAACTACATCAATCCCATAGATAATCAATGTTTAGCTCTTGGACATAACCATATATTCAACAATAATCCATATATACATGTTCAAACAACCAAAAATGAGTTAAGAATAAATAGAGAAATAAAAGAGAATAGCCGTTATCTGAAGGTGGCGTTTGTTAAAATCACTCCGATCTTGTTTTCTCTTCTCCAATTGTGTTCCTCTTCTTTGGTTAGTTGAGAGATTTTTTAGAACACTAAAAACACTCCCAATATGTTCTAAGATAAGTGGGAATGGATTAGGAACAAAAATGAACAAAAATAAAATATCTAGAAAATATCTAAAACAACTGGCCATTGACTGCTGCAGTGGTGGGTTTCACCGCTGTAGCGGTGGGCATGTCGGTAGGCTTTCTGCCCTTTCACCACTGTAGCGGTGGATCTCACCGCTACAACGGTGAGCAATAAGAAATTTAGAGAACTTTCTATTGTTTCACTACTGCAGCGTTGGGTTGATCGTTGCAATGGTGAAACTGCTATTTTAACACTTCATCATTTTTCACCGATTTTCTCGTTTTTCGACCGTTTTCGCTCCTAACCCCTGCTTTGAACAAAAATAAATAAAAACAAATAAAAACAAATTAAAATATTACAAGAATACTCGAAAACTACCAAATTCGGTTTGAAAATAGATAGATAAATTTCACCTATCAACTACACTCCAGTGGTCCTCGATTGGACGATGCATGAATTGAGAGAGTTTGTTGACTGTATGGCAATATTTGGACATGTCAACAAAAGGTACTGAAGACTTCCGACAATACTCTTGTACTTCGTTGGATCAGACAGTGGTGGGTCGGAGTTGAGTGTTAGTATTGGAGCGGTAGCAAGTGGTGTAGTGACTGGTATGGTGGCCTCCATTTTGGTACAGATGAGAAGATTGATAATGTACCGCTTATGTGAGAGTAGTAGACCATTGGTGTGTTGAATAACTTCAACTTTACAAAAGTAAGTGAGTGGTCCAAGGTCCTTGAGAGAATCGAGCGGACAATTGTGCAATAAACTTGGCTATCATATTGTTGTCGTTGCCAGCTATGATGATGTCATCAACATAGACTAGAAGGAATATTTGGTGGTTGTGGAGTGTGAAGGTGAACAGAGAAGAGTCGGCATGTGAGTTGGTAAACCCACTTGCTATCAGGAAGTTTCGAAGTTCATGGAACCATGCCCGAGAGGCCTGCTTGAGATCGTAGATAGCTTTGTGGAGTTTACAAATGTGGTACGGGTGATCAAGATCAATAAATCTAGTTGGCTGAGTCATGTACAACGCTTTAGAGAGTGATCCTTGAAGAAATGCATTGTCGACATCCAGTTGTCGAAGCGCCCATCCTCGGCATATTGCAATACTAAGCACTAGTCGTACCATTGTGGGTTTGACTATGGGGTTGAATGTCTCATGATAGTAAACCCCAAGCCGTTGATGAAAGCCCACTGCCACAAGTTGAGCTTTGTAGAGATGAATGGTCCCTTGAGGTGTGTATTTGATGCGAAATATTTACTTGCAGCCGACAACATTGTTGCTTGAGTTCGGAGGGACAAGTTATTTGGTTCCATTCCAAACAAATTCATCAAATTCTTTCGACATGGCTTTCAACGACTTTGCATCCTTGAGGGCTTGAGAGACACATGTGGGCTTGACATCAATGCTCACAATTTTTTGAGCTATGTGGTTGAGTTTCCGGATGGGTTTGTGGATGTTGTTCTTAGAGCATGTCACGATAGTTCTCCTGGTTGGTTTGATCGATTATGGAGGCAAATTAGTGTCTTCTAAGTTGGATTCAGTGCTGTAGCATGGATCTGTGGGCACTGCAACTCCTAGCACAACAGATGAGTCGCTATTGCACTGGTTAGGGGGCGTAGCGGCGCCCAGGTCGGCTGATGGGGCTTCCGGTCTTGTGGGCTGATGGGGTTGTTTAATGAGATCTCCAGCGTTGGAGGCCCTATGGGTGCTCCCGTTATGCAATTCAGAGTCATGTTCTTGTGTCGCTATGAGAGAGACAGTCGCACGGGGGGACGGTTGCTGGGCCGATGTAGTCGGTGTGGGTGAGGGGTTGGTACCAGGTGGTGAATGTGGTATTGGTCGGACGTGGGAGATGTGTTTGATGTGAGGCGAATAGGTAAACTGATTCAACAAATTTTGCATGATGAGAGATGTAAAGACAAGTGGTGATCGGATCTAGACAGAGATAAGCGCTCTTAGGGGTCGAGTAGCCCAAAAAGACACATGGAGCCAAGCGAGGAAAGAGTTTGTGTTGGGAGTATAGACTTAGCCAGGGATAGCATAGACATCCAAAACTTTGAAGTTAGGGTAATTGGATTTGGACCCAAATAGAGTGGAGAACGGGAAGTCTAAGTTGAGGGTAGGGGTGGATAGAGGATTGATGAGATAGGTGGCTGTGGCAAAGGCATAGGACTAGTATGAGATGGGCATGGTGGCATGAGATAGTAGGGCAATGCCAGTTTTAACAATGTGTCGATGACAACTTTCAGAGTAGCCATTGTGTTCGGGAGTATGCGGAGGAGAAGTTAGATGCGAGATGCCATAGATGGAGAGAAATGACCTTAAGGTGGTGTATTCGCCTTCATTGTCAGAGTAGAGTGTGGTAATTGTGCGTTTCAAATAGTTTTCGACTAGCATCTTGAATCGGATAAAGACATCATGAACATTGGACTTGCGTTTTAATGGGTAAAGCCATATGTATTTGGAGTAATGATCCACAAAAATAATGTAGTGTTTGAAGTCATCAACGGAGTGAACCAAGGAGGTCCAAACATCCGAGAAAATAATATCAAGTGGTGCAGTTGAAGTGAGAGTGGATAGAGAGAAAGACAGTTTATGACTTTTATTGAAATCGCAAACATTACAATGGTGGTTCGATCTGGACGAATGAGATAACTCGTAAGGAAAAGACGCAACAATTTTATTGAAAATAAAGGTTTACGTCGAGGCGTTTGTTACACGCTCGTGTATTGACTACTCGCAAGTGCACGAGATCTAGTTTTAATATAGTGGATCTTTTAAGATCGAATATTGTTCCTACAGGGACGGTTTGAATAAATTGAGTATCGCAATTGACATAGTCTCCTATTATCCAAACGGTTAAAGAATTATTTTAAAATTAAACTAATTAAAATTAAGCTAAATTATAATTAGTGGGTTAATCCTAACTAAGTTGATTAACTAGGGATTGATTTCGTTCACTTAATACATGTTTGATTTTATTTTAGTTAACAATAACAAAGTTTATGGTATCCGATAATCTCGGTTCTAAAACTCCTCCGCCATCTCTTCCGAGTGTAAGACGGGGGAATACGTGATTTCGTGTCAACTAAGAGGTCCCCCTCAATGTATTAACGACTCTAGGCCACGTGAGTCTTACCCCAACGTCATCGATTGTACACTAACTAATGTCCTCCCGGGTTGTTAGATCGTAACAATGTGTTTACCCTAGTTCGAATCTAGGGTTACCTCTTCCGAGTGTCAAACCCTAGATTCTCAAATCCAACCCTAATACCTTAACAAGTATATTAAAGTTGTCATAAAATGATAAACACAATCGGAATTAAAAGCAAACAACCGTTAAAGAAACATATATTAAACCAAACTAGTATTTACACAACTACATCGATCCCTAGCTAATATTTATCTAATCTAACGTGATCTTAGCCATTGGAACATTAAACCAAGAGGGATTCATCATCATTCACAATAAAACATTAAGTTACAAAGAGAGAAAAATCAAATCTTAAAGTGAAATGGTTTCCACTTTCACCGAAGATCGATCCGCTAGTGTTTTCTCTTCCCGAATGATGAATCTTCTCTTTGAGCTCTTCAAGAATGACCAAGAATCACCTCCTAAGGGTTAGAGACGTTCAACATCTAAGTGGCTTCAATGGAAATGGGGGAATGGGTATTTATAGGTGTAAAGTTTCAAAATATCTAAAAATATATATTTTACTGTGCAGAGCCCACTGCCGTGGCTATGGGATCACCGCTGCGATCGTGGGTATGTTGGTTAGCTCATAGATATTTTACCGCCGCGGTCGTGGGCTTGCGCCGCGGTGGTGGAATAATATTCAACTCTATGATCTTTTACCGCCGCGGCCGTTGGATTCTCGCCACGGCCGTGAGACTTTGTTCATTTCAACACCTTTCTGTACTCTTACCGCCACGGCCATGGATTCTTCGCCGCGGCGGTGGCTTATGTGATCTTGAAACCTTATTTTTTCATCATTTCTTTACCATTTTCTCACAATTTTTGCTCGTTTGTCTCTTGTTTGCATCCCTACACCTGAATTATATAAAAATAAACTAACAAGCAATTAAATATAACTAAAACACTCAAAAACTACCAAATCCGGTTTAGAAGTAGATAGGTATTTTACACCTATCAAATACCCCCAAACTTGAAATTTTGCTAGTCCTCGAACAAAACACCCTAACACTAAATTAAACTAACTACCCTAATTAACTTATGACTAATCTAAAAATGAAAAACTTTAACAAAGAAGAATTATATGCATGCGAGTTCCAAATTCAATCGAAGAGACTAAGTTGGTCCTCCCTCAACATCCCTCAATCTGATCAAGTTCGGAAAATAACACACACCAAGTGGTGTTCTAGAATTTCTACACTCAATTTCAATAAAAACCATTCTAGATCCATTGAAATGTGTGTGTGTGAGAGCTCAAATGTATAATTAACCAAACTCTAGATAGGATCATTCAGTAGACAAGTTCATGACTTTAACCTTAAAGGATTTAGGAAAACCATACACTTGACTGGGCTTGACTATCCACTAATGTAGGTTCGGATATTCACAGAGATCAATAGGACTTGGTTTGCTTTGGAGAACGACCAAGGGTATCGCATGAATAGAAAATAGCAAATCAGAAAGATTGAACGATACCTGAGGCACAAACGCTTGTCGCTATATGACTTTCCCGTAACCCCATACGTTAAAAAACACAATCCTGAACGAGAATTGAAGAACTTTGTATTCACTTGTCGAAAGAAATGAAATGAAAAACTATATTCACATAGTTTTTTTTTTTTTTTTTTTTAAGACATAACACACCCCCAAACTTATTCGAACTTCTACAATTTTAGGAGTGTGCAAAAAGGATTACATAACACACCCTCAAACTTGTTCGAATTTCTAATTTTTTTTTTAAGGAGTGTGCAAAAAGGAATTTAAGAGAATGACAAGTGAATACACTAATACCAAATCAATAGAAATTCATCTGAAACCCCGCCCGCTCACTTCAAGCAGAATAAACTAATGGTAACTTGATTTCACTCATTTTGAAACTTAGGATTAACACACCCCCAAACTTATTCGAACTTCTACAATTTTAGGAGTGTGCAAAAAGGATTACATAACACACCCTCAAACTTGTTCGAATTTCTAATTTTTTTTTTAAGGAGTGTGCAAAAAGGAATTTAAGAGAATGACAAGTGAATACACTAATACCAAATCAATAGAAATTCATCTGAAACCCCGCCCGCTCACTTCAAGCAGAATAAACTAATGCTAACTTGATTTCACTCATTTTGAAACTTAGGATTAGCGACAACGGTTTGGAAAAATTTAATTAGATTGAGTATTGAAATGTGTTCAGAATTGAAATGATTATCAGCTTCGGCAGGGTAACGAGGGATTAAATTTTTCAGGTTAGCTTCAAAAGGTTCAAGCGATAAAAGTGAAGGCCTAAATCATGCCTCCGGAATTACCTCACCTATAATTTTGCCTCAATTCTACCTCAAATCAAGTTCTAGATTCATCTTTTCTGTCATGAACTTATTACTGAATAATCAACGTCAATTCATTCAAATAATTATACACTGAGTCCATGCGATCGTGCGATTTAAGGATCATATTTTACCTAATCGACATGCTAAGCACACAAAACACATATGACTAACATTATTCTTAACCTCGATATACAATTAAGAGATAATTTTCATCATCGAAAAACGGCCTTAGATGAATTCAACAACTCATCAAGCATATACAACTTCATATATAAACAAATTTACATTACTCTAAATACTAACATACATACTCTAACTAAGAATTTAACATGCATAAACAAAAATTAAAATAAAACTTAACTAAAATTTAAAGTTTTACATAAACAATATTTTCATCCTTTACATCTTTCTTCAACAACACAAAACATGATGTACTTTCCCCCCAATCTTAAAAAGATGCAGTGTTCTTATTGACTAAGTAGCGAACCCAATAACAGTTTATAACAATGACAAGTAAAATTGGGTGCCGACACATACCTAGGGGACAAGACTTAAAAGTCTCACCCCTTACTGTTAGTTGGAGGAAAGTCATTGCCACCACTATCATGTCGAAATTGAAATTGTGGCGGTTGCAAAAGGTACGACGGCACATGTGGCATAGGCGGATAAGCACTCATTTCAATGCCGAAGTGCTCGCCAAATAGCCGTTGGATTTGACTTTGAGCATACACTAATCGTAACGTTTCAACAAAATATAAATAATGTAGCATGCAATTTTGTTTCACACAATTTAACAATCCATAGAAACTTAGTTCATCACCAAAAATCAAACCAAAATCCCATAGAAATTGAAAATTGCAAAAATGGGGTTTTAAAATTGATTTTTGGAATTTGATTTGTGGTGGAAATCACAAATTTTATAAAGGGAATGATGAATTTGAGGGTTGGAAAAGGTTTGGGAGGATGAAAATGGAAAAATTTTGGAGTTTTAGAGGTGGTTGTGGCTTTTTTGAAAAGTAGAATGGTTTTAATCAAACAGAGGCCTCACCGCCTCGGCGGTGTGAGCGCCTTTTTAAAACTAAAACATTCTGTCGTTTCACCGCCTCGGCGGTGAAGCAACAATGCTGAAAACTTGACATCCTGCAATGTCAGCGCCGTGGCGGTACGTCCAGCGCTGCGGCGGTGAGCCTACTGTTGGATTTTTATTTTTTTCTTTAAGTTTTCACACAATGGCTCCACATCATACGTTTCCACTTTGCTTGTTCAATGTTTTTAAGTGTGAAACACATATCTGAGTATCCTCACTCCTTAATTTACCTCCAAACACGCTTCGAGACCAATCCGGCCTCCAAAAAATAATTAATAGCAAAAATTGGGTAAAATTTGATACCCTCGATTTTGGATCAAAAAACGTGACTTGCTTGATTTACCATCCCTAGCTGGTCTTGATTGAGCATTTTTCACCAAAATCCCTCATAGACAAGGAATTTGGAAAAAAAAAAAATACTCCGTTGGATCATGATTCATAGTATTGAAGTTGGATTCTTGTCTCTCTCCTTATCCTTTTCAAATTACACTCGATCTCAGGATGAGAGTCAAGAATTTCAACTTTTTCTACGATGCATGCATTGTTTGATCACAACTCACGAAACAAATTAACAAAATGAATAAAAAAAAAAAATTAAAACAAAAGAATTGTATGGATTAATATTCAACTACGTAGTCGCAATATCAACCAATTCAATACTATCCCCGGCAACGGCGCCAATAATTTGTACGGCGTAATGTTTGTTACATGCTCGCGTATTGATTACTCGCAAGTGCACGAGATCTAGTTTTAATATAATGGATCTTTTAAGAAAGAATATCGTTCTTACAGGGACGGTTTAAATAAATTGAGTATCGCAATTGACATAGTCTCCTATTATCCAAACGGTTAAAGAATTATTTTAAAATTAAACTAATTAAAACTAAGCTAAACTATAATTAGTGGGTTAATCCTAACTAAGTTGATTAACTAGGGATTGATTTAGTTCACTTAATACATGTTTGATTTTGTTTTAGTTAACAATTACAGAGTTTATGGTATCCGACAATCTCGGTTCTAAAACTCCTCTGCCATCTCTTCTGAGTGTAAGACGGGGGAATACGCGATTTCGTGTCAACGAAGAGGTCCCTCTCAATGCCTTAACGACTCTAGGACGCGCGAGTCTTACCCCAACGTCATCGATTGTACACTAACTAACGTCCTCCCAGGTCGTTAGATCGTAACGATGTGTTTACCTTAGTCCGAATCCAGGGTTACCTCTTCTGGGTGTCAAACCCTAGATTCTCAAATCCAACCCTAATACCTTAACAAACATATTAAAGTTGTCATAAAATGATAAACACAATCATAATTAAAAGCAAACAACCGTTAAAGAAACATATATTAAACCAAACTAGTATTTACACAACTACATCGATCCCTAGCTAATATTTATCTAATCTAACGTGATCTTAGCCATTGGAACATTAAACTAAGAGGGATTCATCATCATTCACAATAAAACATTAAGTTACAAAGAGAGAAACAAAGAGAGAAAGATCAAATCTTAAAGTGGAGTGGTTTCCACTTTCGCAGAAGATCGATCTGCTAGTGTTTCCTCTTCCCGAATGATGAATCTCCTCTTTGAGCTCTTCAAGAATGGCCAAGAATTACCTTCTAAGGGTTAGGGACGTCCAATATCTAAGTGGCTTCAATGGAAATGGGGGAATGGGTATTTATAGGTACAAGGTTTCAAAATATCTAAAAATATCTATTTTGCTGTGCAGAGCCCACCGCGGTTAGCTCACAGATCTTTTACCGCCGTGGCCATGGGCTTGCGCTGCGGCGGTGGAATAATATCCAACTCTCTGATCTTTTACTGCCGCGGCCATGGGATTCTCGCCGCGGCCGTGGGACTTTGTTCATTTTAGCACTTCTCTACACTCTCAAAGTCGCGGTCGTGGATTCTTCACCGTGACGGTGGCTTCTGTGATCTTGAAACCTCGTTTCTTCATAATTTCTTCATTATTTTCTCACCATTTTCGCTCGTTTGTCTCTTGTTTGCGTCCCTACACCTGAATTACATAAAAACAAACTAAAAAGCAATTAAATATAACTAAAATACTCGAAAACTACCAAATACGGTTTAGAAGTAGATATGTATTTTACACCTATCAAAAGGCTGAAGGATGACCAAGGCGGTGATGCCAAATTGATGGTGGGGCTTTGACGCTGGAGAAGGCAATGATGGTGTTGGTTGTGGTGGGAGATGAAGGCCATTTATAAACACCGTTTTAGCTTAGTTCGTCAAAAGCGTCCGTTCCTTGCGAATATCCTTCAAAAGAAAATAATCATGAAAGAATTCAATTGAGGTCTTGTTAGATCCACAGAATTTAGAGATCGAGATTAGATTCTTATTCATAGCAGAAACACATAAACCATTATTCAAATTGAATGTACGAGAAGAAGTGGAGAGTGATATAGTACCAGTATGTGTGGTGGGATCATGGGAAGGCCCATCCCATCACTAATCATGATGGCATCAGATCTGGAATATGGAGTGTGCACGGAGAGGTTTTCCAAGTCAGAGGTCACATGATGGGATGCTCCGCTATCTAGGAGGATTGGTGCGTTGTTGAGGTGTCAAAGAAGGATAACTGGGCAGAGGTGGTTAAAGTTTGGGTTGCAATTGCTAGAACATCGGGCATTGTGGGACCGTGTCGCCCTCAGCATGACACCATTGGCAACAACCAAGATATGGTCGGTTGCGGGTACCACGTTGAGGTATGGGTGATCTCAGGGGCGACCATAGGGGTTGGTTGTTGCGATTTTGTGGACGCCAATTGGTGGGGGGAGGAGGTGGTGACATGTGCAGTCACTGGTAAGGAGGTTGGCGTGGGGGGTGGTCACAATGAGGGAGAGCTCACAATTGATCAGTTTCTAGTGCAATTCATTAAATGAGATGGTGTTGTCTCTGGCGTTAATGACGTGGATCACCGGGTTGTATTCATCACCAAGCCCGTCAAGGATTTTTTCAACGAGGTCCTCGTGATCAAGGGGTTTACCAAAGGTCGCCAATTCATCGGTTTTGGATTTAATGGACTGCATGTAGGTGGTGATTGAGTCCGAACCCTTGGTGATCCTTTTCAGTTGATCTTTAAGCTGTTTGATATCACCACGGGATGGGCGAGCATATGTATTGTGTAGGACAAGTCAGGCTTCTTGGGAGGTGCAGGATTGGATGATGAGTGGGATGAGGGGTGGGCTGAGGGTGCCAGCTTGGGCATTAAGAATGAGGCAATCTTGACGGGACCACGTGTTGTATTTTGGGGTTGGTTGTGGTATGGTCTTGGAGAAATAGGGTTGGGGATGGGTATGTGCCATCTACAAACTTGAGTAAATCATAGCCAAAGAGTGTGGATTCAATTTAGAATTTCTAGGAGATGTAATTCGCTTGTGTCAGTTTTATTGTGTTGTGCGTGTTGATGGCTACAAGGGGATGTTTGAGTTCATGGTTATTTAGTATGACTATTGCGGTGTTGTCGGTAGACATAATTGGCGTGCTTGAGGAAGGGCTAGGGTGGTCGGCATTTGGTGAAGGAGTAGTGTTGGAGCAGGATCAGCGTATCCAAAGTAAAGGTGGCGAGATGAATAGTAGTAGCACTGGCTAACTGGAACAAGTTTGCATATGTGACACTAGAAGCCCGCCGCGAAGTCGCTGCAGTTGAAGGGCTGACAAACTGAATCGGCAACAACAAATGGGCTTCAGCGAACTGGATTTGAAGCGGCAATGGTGGCGAAGTTGCCGCAGTTGAAGGGTTGACGAATTGAATTGGTGATGACAAATGGTCTCCGGCGAACTAGATCTGAAGCGGCAACGACCGGTCTGGATCTGCAACGGTTCTAGATCTGAGGCGGCAACGGTGCGAGGCTGGGTCTGAGGCGGTGGTTCTGTTTCGGATTTGAGGGTTTCTTATTCTTTGACCCTTGGTTTGAAGAATCAAGGAGGTTTTTGGTGATGGCTGGCGCCTAGGGTTGGGAAGGGGGTGGGACTTGATTTTTTTACTTATTTTTTGGATCCTTAAGCTCGTGATACCATATTAAGGTTGACAGAGGGAAAATGAATCTTGCTTGTCTTTCTTATTGATGATGTTCAATATATATACAACGTACAATCAATATATATATGAAAACTACCTAATACAATTAATAATAAATATAATTGATTTAGTTGAATACTTGTGTACATTGCGGAAAGATATGGGCTAACTGATTGGGGGTAACAATCAGACCATCACTCGGTCCAAATTTTAGGAGAAAATTTTGATCCTGTCACACCTATGATTGTGGAAATTTCATCATTGTTGCATGACAGGAGCAAACTCCACTATGTCGTGAGAATAATGGAAATCATGACTTTGTAATGGTTTACAACTACAAGCAATAGTTAATTGTGAGAGACATCCAAACATGGCCTTAACTTTTTTATCATAAGCCTTTCAAAATTGTTTTAACGAGGCAAAATAGGACAAAAGGAAACGTTTCTTGCTCTCCATTGATACTAGTCATTTTACTCACAAAAAAAAGGCCCCTTTTGCCTGAACGGATGAAGCAATAACAAAAAAGAATAGACCAACCCAGATTGGAAAAACTGCCTAGTTACAAGCATTAGCACCCCGTTTGGAAGTTCCAAACCGCAGTTTAGAAAATTCAAAATCGGTTTTATTTTAGACCTAGAGAAAAAGAGAAACCTTATCATAATTCAAATGATTAAGCACTCCACTTTGGCCACCTTTTTAATAATATGATTCCCCACCAAACACACCCTTAGCTGGACCCCTCCAAACAGTCACTATGAACTCTTGATTGATTCCCTTTATATAATACTCTGAATCTGAATCTACTACCTGCATTCATTTCATCGTCTTCATCATCATAATCTTTGTCATCTTGTAATATTGCCCTTTTATTATTCATTTTCACCAATTTAAACCTCAAATCTCTTGAATCATTAACTTTGGAGAACAGGTAAAGACAGCATCCGCAACTGTTAGAAAGATGTTGTCCTCTCCTATCAAACTTGTGAAATCAGAAGCATGAAGCTTGTCTATCACCACCTGCCCGGGATTCGCCAGAACAAGCTGTTTCAAGGTAAAAAAAAAAAATCATGTCAAAATAATTTTGTTTGATTATTAAATTTTTAGAGAGAGAAACAAGACGGGTAAATAAAATAAATAGTAAAAAGTTAGTTAAAGTAGTTACCTGAACATCTCTCTTTTGGAGACTTCTGTGTAACTCTTCCAGGGCATGAATGCCACTCGTGTCGATATCAGTAACCGCTTCACCAGAAGATCATAAATTTAGAAAGATTTTGAATTTTAGAATGGATTTAGGGAGTCAAAAGTGTAATTTATATGCTTACGCGACATCTCGACGATCAAGAATTGAATCCTCGGAAGGTATGCTGCTTTCAATTGCTCTTCCTCATCTGTCAACCATCTCAATATCCTGCAAAAAAAATAAAATTTAAAATCAATATTGACACCAAAAAACTAATGAAAATTCCAAAAAATAAAAAAAATCATATTTAAAAGAACCGAAAATGTCGATCTTTTTACCTTTCTTTGACATAATTGGAGTTTGAAAAATAAATTGCAGAATCAACCCTCACAATCAGAACACCGGGAACCTTAGTTGCATCCGGATATTGTTGAATATTCCTATAAACACTTGTCCTAGGAATCCTTCCCAGAGTAGCGGTCCTTGGCCTTGTAACTTGTAAGAGGATCTTAGCAAATGATATCGAAACCTTGAAGAAAAAAAAATAGTCAAATAAGGTTATAATTGTAATTTAATCGAATATAATCATGGATGGGTCCTAATTCTTACCGCGATTAGGAGTCCAATCTCGACGTTTACAAAAATAACTCCAAAAAATGCCCCCATACAAGCAATGAAATCAAACTTATCAATCTTCCAAATCAAAATTGCAGCGTCATAATCAATTAGGCTGATGACTGCTGATATAATAATCGATGCAAGAATCGCGTTTGGGGTGTATTTAAAGAGTGGCGTGATGAATAACAATGTTAGGAACACGACAAATGACATCACAATGTTGGAGACCGCTGTTTGGCAACCCGCCATGTAGTTAACAGCCGAGCGCGAAAATGAACCTTCAAAAAAAAAAAAACATAGTATCAAGGAGAGAATAAATTTGTGGTGGCACAATTTGTTAATGTTTCCTTTTTTGTTCCCAAAAAACTTGGAACAAAAACAAAAATACGGGAACAAAAAAGAATTTGTTCTCACCTGTAGCCACGTAGCAAGAAGTCATTGAGCCAACAACATTCATTGCTCCTAGCGCCACCATTTCCCTGTTTCCATCGAGTTGATAGTCCTTCATGGAAGCAAATGTTCTTCCGATCGCAACTGCTTCCTGACAAAAGAGCAAAACAGGGAAAGTTATATTATTCTTATTCTTATTCTTATTCTTATTATTTTTTAACAAATTAAATGGAAAATTTGAAGAATCGAATACTAAACTTACCGTTAATCCAATCATCCCAGCGACAAGCCCAATCCTAAAACCTTTCAAGACATATTCGCCCGTGAAATATATTTCATTTACGGACGACGGGTTTATTCCTTTCTCTATATGTCTCACCTAGATTTACCAGAATATAATTTAATCCAAAAAAATTATATTTGCGTTATTACCATAAACGAAAGTAGGTCGAAGAATGTTCTTACAATCTGAACACCTTTCCTCTCTGCATGTGTTATGTACACGAAAAAGGTCGATAAAATAACCGATATCAGAGGGGCTATTGCAGGCACCCAAAATAACTTCCTGTTCTTCTTTCCCTATTCAGGAGAAAAAAAAAAAAAAGTGAAAAAATCACCAAAAATGGGGATGTAGATGATTTTCATAGTTTCTTAGGCGGTTTTTTTTTTCCAAGTTTCATGGGAACAGAAACAAAAAAAAGAAATGAGAACAAAAACTGTAAACAAACGCCAAGAAACGCCATTTTTTAGTAAATCTGAGCTGGAGTTGGATATAGAGGAGAGGATTCTCACAATGTATTTAGCGAATAGAAGGAACGCCAAGAAGGTTGTTCCGATTACAGCAGTTTGCCAATTCCACTAGAAAAAATAAAATAAAATCATGAACATAATAAATGTCAATATTTAATTAAAATTTTTTTTTTTATTTTTTTTTATTTTTATTTTTTCAGTTTCAATCTTTAGAAAGAAAACTTACTCCATGATGAACTGAGCCCCAAACAGAGTGCATCACCGAAACAATATCGGTGTTCCTGGTAAAAACTTTTATCCCAAGAAAACCCCTGAGCTGTTGGAGGGCAATAGTTATGGCAGCTCCACCCATAAACCCAACAATGGCAGCATGTGATAGAAAGTCTATTAGGAAACCCAATCTGATATTCAAGAAAAAAAAAACAGAATTAGATTGAAGCAAGAAAACATGGAAAAAAAATACTAAATACTAAGGCAACGTTTAGTTTGATGGGAATCAAATCACCTTAGAATCCCAAGAGTGGCTTGGGTAATGCCTGCAAAAAAAGTAGCAGTAAAAGCAAGGCGCCGATATTCAGCTGCATTTGTGGTGGGATCGATCTCATTCCGAAGCAGAGTTCCCAACAAGAGAGATACAACCGCTACCGGCCCTATTGCTATATCCCGAGAACTACCCATAAATGCATAAACCAATGGCGGAACAAAGCTCGAGTCTGCAACAATTTTAGTCATAAGGAAAAAGAGATCATTTTTATTCAAAATCTTCATTTAAAGTGTAAATATATATATGCATAGTGTAATAAACACTTACACAACCCATATTGAGGATCTAAATTTGCAAGCCTTGAGTACGCAATGTCCTGCATTTTTTTTCCACAAGTTAACCAACCGTTAAGCGCCATTGTAAACACGAAAAAGTGCCATTTTAAACAAAAAAAATGAGGAAAAAATTATCTTTATTTTCAGTTTTTTTTTTTTTTTTCTAACCTGTGGGATGCAGAGACTGGCAATGGTTAGCCCGGCAATTAGATCGCCTCTGAATTTGGCGAAATTGTAATTTCTACCCCATTCAAGAATCGGGAATATCGCCTGAATTCCCAGAACAAATTTTCGAGAGCTTGTTTGATCTTTAAACGAACGGAGAGGATCATCTGCGAAAAACGTCTCTTTCAAAGTGGATGAGAATTCCTTGAAGAGGTTTTGCTTTTGTGGCGCTCCGACCTTGTGAATGTAAGGCAAGTTCTGTGTTCGACGAGAAGACGATAAGCTCCTAATGTCCATCTCCTTGTTATCCATCTCCTCACCGGGGGGTAGTTACACATTCAAGATAACTAATTTACCTGTCATGAAAATTGAAAGGGAGAAAGGTGTGTTGATGATTAACAATGTGAGGTTACTTATTATATACATTGAAGGGAGATTACAGGTCAAACTTTCCAGCTACAAGGAGTGAATTCAAAAACTGGAAAAAGAATAAAAGGAATTATGAATCTGGATTGATTTCTCGGTACATACGATAAACCCGACGGGTGGATTATTAAATAAGCAATGACTTAATTAAGAAAAATTAAAAAAAGTGGCTGTGCAGCCCATAATTAGGTGAACCAAGAGTTTAAGGAATGGTATTGACTTGGGAAAGCAAGTGGCAAAAGCTAGAACTCACATATAACCTTTTTAATGATGCTTTCTGTTCATTAACAATACTAAACTCCATAAAGTATCATTTTCAAAACAACCTTTTTTTTTAAAGCCATCCAAAGTGCTTTTAGAAATAGCATTTTTAGTTTATAGTCATGTTTTTTTTGTTCCTCTTTTCCCCTTTTGGGACTGATTTAAAAAGAAAAAAAAAAACTAAATTTAAAACAATAAAAATGAGAAAAAAATTCATTTTTTTTTTTTTTTAGAAATCTAACGAGACTAACTCACTTTCAAAAGACGCATTGAAAGAGGAGGATTGTCCTAGACTTTATATATAGCTTAGGTAACACAAGCAATGTGGGATTTAACACGCTTCCTCACACGTAAGGTGGACTTTGCCAAACTAATACGAACGGATATCGGAAGGGGGGAGGGAAAACATCAATGTGGGATTCAACACGCCACCTCACGCGTTGGGTGGACGTTGACAAACCATTGCAAAAGGATATTAGGGGGCCCAACATTGATGTGGATTCAACACACCCAACATGAGGCAAAAAAGTTTGGCCCTGATATCATGTAGAAATCCAATGGTGGCCTAACTCACTCTCAAAAACATCTTGAAAGAAGATGATTGCCCTACACTTTATATATAGCTCAGAATTAGGTAACACAAGCAACGTGGGATTCAACGGCTATCAATTTTTTTTATAACTCCGATTTGTATATTAGCTTGTAAACTATCGATTTCGATGTCGATTTCTACTTGCAGTTATAATTATAAGATAGATTAACAATAAATTTCTGGTACAGATTTACTTAAAAAAAAAAACTCATACATCAATTTCACACCCTTTGGGAAAACCCTAAAGCCTACTTGACTTTATGAATCAAATGCCCATTTTATTATTAACACAACACAACACTAAGATCACAAACACATTGTCATAAAAAAAAAAAAAAAAAAAAAAAAAGTAAACAAAATTTGAGAAATATGACAGTAACCCATTTCAGCATGCAGTAATTTAAAAAGTTTTGAGGAGAATAAAGGCAAAGATAAGATCTCTATCTCACCTCATTCATATGAACCATCGATAGTGGATGGGGAGAAGCATATACTGCCACCTGCAATATTTAGGTCAGAGATAGAGATAGAGAGAGCAAAACCCATGATGAGTAACTTCCGTGCCTTTCGATTCGCACGGTGGATGGTCCTTGAATTTCTGGAATACACCCAGTTAACTGTTAAACTAATCAAATCGACCGGGTTCAATGAATCTGGGAATTTCCGAAACAATTTTGATATTCTGTTCTGGTGCTGTTTTCCTGGGAAAAAACTCGACTTGTCGCTGTATAAACAAAAAGTTTTTTTTGCAGGAAAAATATCAAGGAAAGAGAAAATAATATTTTTTTTTTCTGGATTTGAATAATAAGATGATGCAAAATTTGGAGGTGGGAAATGATTATAGATTTTCGTATGATCGAGGGAAGAGTAATTTTACGGAACTGCCATCGGGTTCACCTATTGTCAAAGTCAACGGAGGCAAAGTTTTAGCGGTCGTCAACCGTCGGATATTTCCACGTGTGGGCCCAGGAGATGACGTAGTTGCTGACATTGAGGGAACTGTACTTGGATGTAAATGAGTCTAGGTTCCAGTTGTGGAAAAATGGTGTCGTGTTTTCACACCAAAACAAACGAAAATTCTACTCTCTCTCTATCTCTCTCTCTCTCTCTCTAACTCCTAAGTTTATTTATACTTGTCAAATTATTACTAAAATTAATTAATTAATTAAAGAGAATAAATACGATCCATATTTTGATGGGGGAAAACAAATAATAAGAAATTTGATTTAGGAGTTAAAAATTGTTCTTAAATAGTAGTAACTTTAATTTTTGGATCCCAAAATAAAAATAAAAATCATAACCCTATGTTTACTAAATTCACTCTATCTCGATGATAATTTTCAAAGGTGTTCAATATCAGAAGTCCAAAATCACTATATTATATGAAAATTACTATAATTTTTTATAAGAAAAATAATAGTAATTTTCATCTAGTACAATAAATTTGAGTTTTCGAAAAAATTATTATAACGCGTGAATTGCAATGCCCAAAAAAATTAATGCGCAAAAAATTTAAGTTTCTTCACCAAAGAATCTATTTTTTTCTCTTTATTTTTAATCATTTAATTAACATTAACTAGATTGAATCTATTGAGTTGATATTAACAATTGTGGCCGTGTCATTTGATATCATAATTCAAATTAATTAAAATATCGATAAGAACTAAAAAAAAAAATAAGTTAATAAGAACTTAAAAAAATAATTAATATCTAAATAGAATAAAAAAATAAAAAACAAAAAATAGAACTATATAATAAGAAGGCCGAAAAAAAAAATTGGGATCATATTACATAGTTGTCAATTTCTTTTTAAGTTTTTATCCTATTTATAAAGATTTATTTTTCGATCCCTATCAAGTTATGTTTTAGTATTTATTGTTATTTTAGGCAACTTAATTATAATATTATATATAAATTTAACTTGATAGGTTCTATATAGTTGGTGTAGCTAAAGAACTTGTAGACAAAATATTTGACTTATATAAAAGAGAATCTAATATTATATTTTTTTTAAAGATTTGGACAAATTTTTTTTTTGAAGTACTCAATTCTACTCAACCATTGAAATATGTTTTAATTGAAAAATGTGTGCTAATGTACTATATTGATAACTTTGTGCAAGTGGTTTGGGGGGATATTACCTTTTTGATACATACAATATAAGTTGGGTAGTTATGTGATCTTGAAATTTTTTAAATTATCACTCAAGTTTTAAATTTATCTCAATCTATAAAATTAGAAACATTGTTAATAATATAGGATAAAAAATAAGTTGTTTTCAACATATCACATTTTAATGAGGATATTTTCGTTATTTTACCATTCCACTAAACTTGTTGGTGTCAAAAAATGGTTAATACCTCGAGTTGATCCGGTTATAGGACATGTGGACTTTTCTTACTGAGGTGGAGGTGACGTGTTTTGAGTGTTGTTGTCGGGAATCGGTAATCTTTGGGTGCTTTGAGGTCCAAAGTCGCTCTGTACAATCTGAGTTGGACTTCCGAACTCGTACCTACACAATGACCCACTGAGGTTGTGCCCGGTAGTCCCTTTAGCGTGAGAGTAAAAGCTCTAAGAAAAAAAAGGCTTTTAAGATGCTTCAAATGGGTAGTTGATCATTAGCTGGGGCATTGAAGCTTAAGTATTTATAGGCGAAAAGCTCGATTAGCGCCATAGAATTAGGAGCCTACGTTCGGTTAATTACCGTAACTCGACGTGTGGCCAATAAGTAGGCACGCGAGGAGATTAAGCTTCTGGGTCTAGCCTTTAGGCCTATCAACGAGAGCCTGTGAGTCGGCCTAACATTACTAAGGAGAACAGGCCTGGCCTATGACGACGGTGGTGCTGAGACGGATCGTTTTTATCTCCGTTAACGATCTCAGGACGAGAATCTTCTTCGGAAGCAGTGGATCAACAAGGGTCCTTATAGGTGCATGAACTGAGCAGGGAGTGCTCGGCGGTGGGAGCTCGGGGTCTTGAGCTCGGTTCCGCCTTTTAATGTCGCACGCACCAATTTGAGCAGGAACTGCTCAGAGAGTCTTGCTCGGTCGGTGGTCTTCTCCTAGCCTCTCCCCAGCTTGGTAAGGTTGTTAGGCACTCCTATTTTGCCAATGCCAACTAGAGACAACACAAGAGTTGAGCTCAGGCTCCGGGACGGGATGCTCAGCTCGGGTAAGGCTTAAAGGTCCCTCCCATTTTAGTCAAAATTGACCAAAGGCAACTCGGAGAGCGCTGGTCAGACGGGTCCCAAAGGTATTCTCTTGAGGCGAAAATGACCATAAGCAACTTGGGGGTCCAGGTCGGAATATTGGTTATACTTAGTCGAAATATCTTTCCACTTGTGGAGTTCTGAGTGGGTCGAAGGGGATGAAGATTTTCCCACATCAAAACTTAAGATGATTTATTTTGACAACGATTTAGACTTTTGTCTCTTTTTGTTAAGAAGAATTGTTGTTAGAAAAATAATGGAGAAAAACGTATTAGATTTAGTGGAGTAATGAAACGTTAAAAATATCCTCATTGAAAGATTATCGTGCTGAGCATAATCAATTTTTCATCCGCAATTATTAAAAGTTTTTTTTACATAATAAATGTATTTTTAAAACAAAATTCCTGACAACACGTGAGATCGAAGATATTTACCAAGGTCAAGTATCCCGGTGTTCGCAATATCGGGATAAAAAATAATAATATTTTCTTGGCTTGATCTCGACGTTGTGAACGCCGGGACCAAGTCCCATATTTTTTTTTGGCAACAGATAGAGTAGAGAGAGGAGAGCGCAAAATGAAGTGGGTTTTGAAAACCCAAATATTTTTTTACACTATATGCCCCTAAAGTTTGACTATTATTTTATTTTAAACATTTTTTTTTTTTTTTGCTTTTTACTCTTTTTTTTTTTTTTTTAACTTTTTTTGTTTGTTAATTTTAATTTCTTTGATTATTGTAATTTAAATTTAAAAGTGAGGTTAAATGACCGATCGAATAAGTCAAACGTTTGACTAGTTAAAACAGTGAGGTAAAAAGTTCTGAAAACTAATTCAGTCGGTTGACCGATTTGACAAATCAGTTGACCGTTGAAAATAGTGGATTCAAATTACATGTCTTAATCTAACTTATCAACTGAATGAAACATTCTGTTGACCAATTAAATTTTTACTTGAACTCAATTGAAAATAAAAAAATATTTTTATTTCAATTGAAAAAAAAAAATAATATCTTTTTTACTTTAAAGTAAAAAATCTAGTATGATTTTTTATTATACTAGATTTTTTGAAGTAGAAATCTACTTCAAAAATATTTCTATTTCAAAAGTATTTTTTAAAGTAGAAATCTACTATGAAAATTTATTTATTACTTCAAAAATATTTTTACTTCAAAAAATTATTCATTTTCATAATAGATTTTTTGAAGTAGAAATCTATTATGAAAATGAATAATTTTTTGAAGTAATAGTAGATTTTCATAGTGGATTTCTACTTTAAAAAATATTTTTAAAGTAAATTTCTACTTAAAAAAATCTAGTATAATAAAAAATCATATTAGATTTTTTAAAGCAAAAAAGATATTTATCTTTTTTCAATTGAAGTAAAAATATTTTTTTATTTTCAATTGAATTCAAGTAAAAATTCAATTGGTCGACATGATGTCCCATTTGGTTGACATGTTAAATCAAGACATGCAATTTGAACCCACTATTTTCAACGATCGACTGTTTTGTCAAGTCGGTCGACTGATTGGATTAGTTTTCAAATTTTTTTATTTCACTACTTTAATTAGTTAAACGTTTGACTTATTCGATCGGCCATTTGACCTCACTTTTAAATTTAAATTACAACAATCAAAGAAATTAAAATTGACAAATAAAAAAAGTTTTTTAAAAAAAATGAAATTAAAAAAAAAAAGAGTAAAAAGTAAAAACCAAAAAAAAAAATTGTTTAAAATGAAAAGGTCAAACTTTAGGGGTATATAATGTAAAACAATATTTGGATTTTCAAAACCCATTTCATTTCATTTCATTTCATTTTGTTCTCTCTCTGCTCTCTCTCTCTCTACGCTCTCTTTCTCCTCTCTTTGTTGCCAAACAAAAAATAAGGGACTTTGTCCCGGCGTTCATAACGCCGGGACCAAGCCAAGATTTTTTTTTTGGTACCAGCGTTCTCAACGCCGGGACAAAAGAAAAAAATTAAAATTGCAAACGGTCTCGGTGTTGCGAACACCGGGACCAACGTAATCCCAGTGTTCGTAATATCGGGATACTCGACTTTGGTAAATATCTTCGATCTCGCGTGTTGTCAGAATTTTTCTTTTTAAAAAAACATTTATTATGTAAAGAACTCCAATCATTAACAATATTTTTGATTTTATGCAATTAAAATAAATATGAAACTTAAAAGATGAAACGTGTAATTTGATAAATCTCAAGATTTACATCAATACCTACCCTATATTTTAGGGAACAAATTTAAGTGCGAGAGAAAAGCGAATTATTATTGTTATTATTTTAGTCTTGAATTGCTATCATAGTTTCATTAGCAAATTCGATGTTTTTAAGGGCAAAGTGGTCAAACAGAAATAACCATCTTCTTATTTTCTCCATTCATAAATAAATTATGGGGAGCATCATTTTATTTATTTATTGTGAAAAGGGGAGACAGAGAATTACGAGAGTCTATTAAAAATTTCCAAATTCATCTCCGCAAATAAAATATCTTCCAAATCTTCAGGGGGATTACAAAGATAACAAAATTCATGCTAGATCAAGAAATTGTTTCCCAACATCATCCTCCTAATGTCCTCAACCTTGCTTTTGAACTTGTGTATTTCGGGGGCATCCGTTCTGTATAAGCTCCACCACTTCTATAGCGTTGGTTTCAATGATAATTCTTGGATAACCTTCATTTAGCGCAACCATTCCTTGGTGCACTCCCTTTAGCTCCGCCCTCAGGCTACAACATTTAAGCAAAAAACCTTCGTAACCAAACTGCCACACTCCTCGATGGTCTTTCAACAAACCTCCAAAACATCCAACTCCTGAATGACTCTTGGCACAACCATTTGTGTTCAGCTTGAAGAAGCCCGAAATAGGAGGAACCCAGTTAATCTGAACACTCTCAAAAGGATTTTTGGGATTAATTGTCGGACATAATAAGTCAAGAAGATCCTTTTGGAGAAAATTAATTTTTTGCACAATAAAAGGATCTTGCTTGATATTATCAATCACTTCTTTATTTCTGTCCTTCCAAATTTTCTAAATGATCACAACAAAGAGATAATAGGATGAAGGATTAGAAGACTTCTGTGTCAGGTTACCCCTGAGCCAGAAAAGAAAATCGGTCTCCTGGAAAAGACCAATATGATCAACTAAGATAAATCATGAGGAGCTTCTAATTGAACACATTCTTTGCTATTCATACACGTCTTTGAAAATAAATAAAATTTATTTAATTAAATTACTAATTTACCATTTGATTTACTAACACATATATCCCTTAAGTTGTTTAATTTTACACATTCCTCCTCTCTTTTCCTCCTTTCTCTGGCTAACTACCATCGTCTGCAATAGCGTCGCTAGCTATCTCACTCTCTCATCTTCCACCTACCCCCACACTCCCGCCGATACCACCCACGCCGCCAATACCCTTACCACCGCCCAAAACTGCCTCCTCCTCCTCTTCTTCTTCTTCTTTGAAGAAAGAAAAAGAAGAAAAAGAGAGGGGGCAATGGGTACCAGAGGCATGGGGCCGTCGTCGGGTTGGGGTGGGGGTGATTTGCGAAATTTTTGAAAATAAATGGGTAAAATAAGATAAATTTATTTTAAAAGGGTAAAAAAATAATTTTGACTTTTTTTAAAAGAAGTATATTTAACCTAAAAAAAAAAAAAGGGAAAAAAAGGAGGAGGAAGGAAGAAAGAGTGTACATATATAGAAGCTACCTAAATTATCAAACAAATAAAAAGAGAGGTCATTCCATTTTTCACCCTTGCCTAAGAATAATGAATAAAAATGGATTTTCCTCTCGAAGGAATGAATATTTTATGCATTTATTTTGGCTTCCATTGATTTGTTTCATCCTTTCAACAAAGTAGTCAATTAGAATTTTGAAAATATTTTTCTCTTGTTTATTATTAAACTTACGTGTAAGTTAGAATAATCGAGAAACTTATGTGTTAGCTAGAATAATTAAAGATTAAATATTAAAAGAGAATATAAGACGATTGTATTGATATTACTTTTAAATCAAGAAATTTATGTATTAAAATAACTAGAGATGAAATATTGAAAAAGAATATGAGACGATTGTATTTATATATATAAAAAGTACAATTTACAACAAAAATGTATATATATATATATATAAATAATAACTAGAATTTAACCTAATATAGAATTAGAGTTTAATTTACTGGCCTAAAATCTTGTATTAACATTATAAATGAAGTTCATTTGTTGCAGGCATGCATAAAATAAAAATGAACCCATAAATTTGTACATTATGAAGAAAAAGAAAAATGACATCAATGGGCCATGAGCATACAATATAAAAAAGCATTTGGACTGCTATTTCTTAATTTTCATGAGAAAAACAAAACAAAATAAAAGGAATAAAAATGCAAAACATTGATATAATATGGTCTGACTAGCATGATTTGTTTATTTCTGAGGAAGATAAAATACATGAATACAACTTTCACAATGGGGTATTTTGGCTGACCACCCACCTCGGATCACAACTAAACACGTGACAGGTGAATCCCTTTTTCGAAGTCGTCTCATCTTTGAAAATCAAGGGAGGGCATTCTTCTTGGATAGTCACTGTTGGCCGAGCTCCAAACTCTTTGTGTTTGGAGTTCAGAAATATAAGGACCCTTCCAATTCGATCGAGCTCCGAACTCCTTGTGTACGGAGCTCAGAAATATGAGGAGCCTCCCGATTCTATCAAGCTCTGATCTCCTTGTGTATGGAGCTCATTAATATGAAGACTCTCCAAGTTTGAGCAAGCTTGTCAACATGAACTCAGCCAATTCAACTGACCTCCGATCTCTCAAGCTACCTGTGCTCGGAGTTCATCATCAAGGGGTCCTTAGAAATCAACCGCGCTCCGATCTCCCAAGCTACCTGTGCTCGAAGTTTATCATCAGGAGGACCCTTGGGAAATCAATTGACCTCCGATCTCCCGAGCTACCTATACTTGGTTATCTTACTACTAAGCCTCCGCCATGTCTTTTACGGGCTTAGGGCAACGACGTCCGCCCATCGTTCAGAGTTGAGGAGATCTTCACCAAGACCGTCATGTGTCATCCGACCAGAGACCTCCAAGCTATCATCTCCTACACCACCAAAGAAGCCCCTAGTACTTCTGTGGATTGAGTCCAACCTTCTAAACTATTTGGGCCAGCCTATGGACTCTTTCGGATAGGCCGAAAAGCCCAAAAACCTAATCACCTTACGCGCCTCTCCATTGATCTTGCGCGGAGTTAGCTTAATTAATTGTGCTTAGAGCCTTAATCTTACGATGCTAATTGTGCTCCTCGCTTATATACCTTGGCATTCAATACCCCAAGTAAGATTCAACTACCCAATTGAAGCATATTGTATTATTTTCTTTCGAGCTCTTACTCTCACGCTAGAGGATTTCATAGGGCACAATCTCGGTAGATTTTTGCGCAGGTATTAACTTGGACCTCAAAATTTGACCATTAAAAATTGATTGTTGATCGCAAATCGCTAAAAGAATTTTGAACTCCGAACTTAAGACTTCTATTTTAACAAGAAACTTTTATGTGTAATTGGAGATGTTAACTATTTTTAGACTGCAATAACGATAAGAATTTGTCATATTGTTCATAAGCCTAAAGGCTAGTTTTCTTCTAAAAAGAATAATTAAGGCTACAAAAATGGTAGCCACACATTATGTTCTTATCTTTTTGTTATTGTACGTTTGGACATGAAAAGAATCTAAGAAAAATCAAGTCTTATAATTGAATTTTTTGCCCCACCAATTCCCTTTGACTCTGTCCTTTAGTGATAAAATATTTAAAATTCATAATAGGGTTAATTTCACTTTCCACCCCTATAATTAGACCAAATTACACTTTGCACGGCATATGATATTTTTTTAACCACTTACACTCTTGTGTTTAAGACTTAACTACAACACTTTAGTTTTCCATTAATTTTAATGGTCAAAAAGTGAAGGTTAAAGAAAATCTATTAATTAATATTAAATAATTTTTATACCCTTCAATGATTTTAATAGAGAATGTTTTTATATTATTAAAAAAATTAGCTACCATAGTGTTTTTTTTTAAAGGTCCAAATGTATTTTTCGTTTTCATTATCTTCTTCTTGTTGTTCTTCCCCTCTGGCGAACGTTCGACGAACCATTATTTCTAGTGAACCCGTCGGTGAATCCTCTCTCTCTCTCTCTCTCTCATAGGTCAAAGTGCATTTTCCCCTTTTTACACCTGTATCCTCATCTTCATCTTTTTCTTCCAACCACCCCTATGTCGGCTGCCATCCACCACGCTGACCATCCCCAACCATATGTGCCGTGGGGTCGCCGGCATTGTAAATGAAGCAGGGAGGGGGTGGTTGTGGGGAGTGGAATAGGGGAGGAGGGGAGTGAAACAAGTGAGGGGGATCTTGTAAGAAAAATATTTTGACCCTTTAAATTTTGTTTAACTTTGCAAATGGACCCATTAAATTATTTAGAACAAAATGACAAAATTATCCTTCTTTTTATGTGAAATGACAAAAATATCCTCAGTTCTATTAAATTTTTAACCAGTGCACTTGAGTTTTAAGCACATGGGTATAAGTGGTAATGAAAATACTATTGGAGTACAAAGTGACTATAGGGGCTTAAAGTGAAATTAATTCTAAAAATGGAAATAGAGGGATAGAGAAAGAAAACGAAAAAAATAGAGGAAAAAAAAGAAAAATACATCTTTTAAGGGTATATTAGTCTTAACATATTTGGTTTATTTTTTATTCAATTAATAATGAGGATAAAATAGTAATTTTATGAGATAATTTACAAAGATGTGTTTGAAATTTTAAAAAAGGCGCTAGATAAGGAATATATGACAAGGGTGTCTGTTCAAATTCTAGTAAGTTTTCATTGCAAGTGTGCAACAATTACTAATATGATGTATTGTCATTAGGAGAAAACTCTGGGAGGAGATGACAAGATTCTCCTAGCTCAATGATTCTTCTTGAATGGTAGCAGGAGATTTCAATGACATCAGCTCCCAATCTGAGAGGATGGGGTCCGCCAGTGCCCAAGATATTCGCCGCATTAACACCTTTAACTCTAACTTTGTCTCTTGCGGTTTGAATGATCTGGGTGCTAGCAGGTCGATTATGACCTGGTCCGGTAACAACTTGCATGGCCATAGAGTTAGCAAAAGACTGGACATATACTTGGCTAATGCGGACTGGTGTTTTACTTTCCCTGAGACTAGGGTTGAAAACCTCCCGCATATGTACTTTGACCACTCTCCTCTTCTGATTCACATTTTAGGCATTAAATTTCTTAACTCTTCTCGTCCTTTCAAATTTGAGGCTATATAGCTTGAACACTTAGGCTTCAAATCCTTCTTAGAAAATATTTGGACTAGTGCTAATGATAACTTGATTCATAATTTGGATAACTTTACTAAGGAAATCAAAATTTGGAATAAGGAGGTTTTTGGAACATCTTCAGAACTAAGAAACAACTCCTTGCCAGCATCAAGGGTATTCAAAAATACCAAGATACCAAATTTTCCAGTAGACGGATGCTTTGGAAAGGGACCTGAAATGGGGCTATGTTGATATTCTTAAAAAATAGGAATTTTTTGGCACAAAAAATCTAGGATTCAATGGCTGTCTGTTGGGGATAAAAACACTAAATTATTCCACGCTGCTAATAATCAAAGTAGAAGGAAGAACATTGTGTTGATGATTAAAGATGCTAATGACATATGACTTGATAGTCAAAAGGACATTAAGAATCATGTCAGGGGGTATTTCCATGTTTTTTTTTTTTTTTTTTTGTGAGAATACCCCTACATTTTCTTGCCCCTGCCTTGAGGATATGATCTGTGTCCACCCTATCAAGTTCTGCGATCATCCCTTCCTTTGTTCTGTACCAGAGGACGAGGAAATTAAATCTAATTTGTGCAATATGAGTGACCTTAAAGCCCCTGGGCCTGATGGCTACCAAGCTATTTTCTATAAGAAAAATTGGGATAAGACGGACAAAAACCTATGTGAATTCGTTAAATCTTACTTCTATGATAGGGATATGCCACCTAAAATGAATGAGATGCTTATAGTGCTTATCCACAAAGTTGACATCTTGGCAAAAATTAATCAGTTTCGCCCTATTAGCTTATGTAATGTTCCATATAAATTTGTTACTAAAATTTTGGTGGCTAGGCTAAGACCTCTTCTGGTGGATATTGTTGGACCATTCCAAAGCAACTTCATCCTAGGTGGACAAACTATCAATAACATTATTATAGCCCAGGAACTACTCCATAAACTGAAGAATCTAAGGATAAAAAAGGGGGGTATGATTATTAAAATTGATCTTGAAAAAGCCTATAATAAATTGAATTGAGATTTTCTAGAAAATAATTGTAGACAAGGTATTTTGACCGCCCCGTAAAAATTTTATGCTTTATTTTTAGTTGACTTTGTATTGTTTAACTTTGTTTTTATTTTTATTTATTTTCAAAAATATAAAATACAAAAAAAAAAAAAAAAGAGAGAGGAAATTAAAAGAAGAAAAATGGATGAAATTGAAAGAATAAAGAAAAGGGTGTTGAAATTGAAAGAAGGAAGGAAAAATAGGAGTAAATTGAAATAAAGGAAAAGAAGTGGGTCCCACCCGTTTGTCAAATTCGTGAGAGAGGAGAGAGAGAGAAGAACCAAGATGGAGAGAGAGTAGGAGAGAGAGAGAGAAGAGAGATAGAGAGAGAAAAGTCAAAGATGTGTGGGGGCCTACCTCCCTGTCGGCGTGTGTGCATGTGGAGAGAGAGAGAGGTGTGGTAGGTCCCACCAGTGTGAGAGAGAGAGAATTCATGTAGGGTCCCTCTACCATGTCAGCGCAGAGAGAGAGATAAATAAAGAGTTGGTGGGTCTCCATTGTCAGCACACACGAAAAAGAGAAAAGGAAAAAAGTGGGTCCCACTGACATGTGGCACGCGGTGGAAGAAGGCAGTGAAAATTAAAAAATTCCAGAAAATTCACTTTTTAAGCCTTTTCCGAATTTTACCCTTTTTCAGTCCAACTTGGACTGGGTTTGGCGGCCAGACTTAATTTTTAGGGTTTCCTAAGTGTTTTTTACACCCAGTCTTCTCCTATAAATAGGACCATTCTCCTCCTAATTTATTCATTCAAAAATTGAGAGGAGCCACCCCCTTTAGAAGAGTGATTCTCAAAACCCTTTCGGGAAGTCGTCTGCGAGAGAGAAAAATATGGGAAAACGGTGAAGTAATATTTATTGCGTTTTAGTTTGTTTAGTAATATTTAATTGCGTTTTAGTTTATTTTTATGTAAATCAGGTGTAGGGACGTTAACGAGCTATAAACGAGCGAAACGGTGGAAAACGATAAAAAACAGTGAAGAAACAAGGTTTCAAGAACAGCAAACCCACTGCCACAGCGGTCAGGCCACCGCTGTGGCAGTGAGAATGCTGGGAGATGCCGAAATGCACAAGTCCCACTGCCTAGGCGGTCTGGCCACCGCTGAGGCGGTGAAAGTACAGAGAGTTTGGATTCTGTTCCACCGCTTAAGCGATGATTCCACTGCTTAGGCGGTGAAAGATTAGAGATCTAGCCGACATACCCACCGCCGCGACAGTCAGCTCTGCACAGAATTAAGATATTTTCAAATATTTTTGGACTCTTGCACCTATAAAACTTGTTCTCCCACTTACAAAAAATGGCCTAACGTCCCTAACATTAGAGAACTTGATCCTTAGCCATTCTTAAAGAGCTCAAAGAGGAGATTCACATATCGGAGAAGAGGAAACACTTTTGGATCAATCGTTGGCGACAATGGATCACTCCACTTTAAGATTTGATCTTTCTTCTTTGTTTCTATCTTTGTAACTTAATGTTTTATTGTGAATGATATTGAATCTCTCTTGGTTTAATGGTAGGCTAGATAAATATTATCTAGGGATCGATGTAGTTCATGTAAATATACGTTTGGTTTAATATATGTTTCTTTAACGGTTGTTTGTTTAAATCTGATTGTGGTTATTGTTTTATTACAATTTTAATATGCTTGTTAAGGTATTAGGGTTGGTTTTGAGAATACGGGGTTTGATACTCGGGAGAGGTAACCCTGGATTTGGACTAGGGTAAACACATCGCGACATTCTAACGACCTGGGAGGGCGTTAGAAAGTGTGCAATCCATGACGTTGGGTCAAGACTCATGTGATTATGTGTTCGAAAAGACATTTGAGGGGGACTTCGGCGTCAACGCGAAGTCACATATTCATTCACTAAACACTCGGGAGACGGAGTGAATGAGTTTAAGATACAAATATTGTCAGATAGGATAAAACACCATTATTGTTAACTAAACGAAGTCAAACATTTATTAAGTGAATGAAATCAATCCCTAGATAATGAACTTAATTAGAACTAACCCAATAGTTTTAGTTTAACTTAGTTTTAATTAGTTTAATTTTAAATAATTCTTGAACTGTCGGGATAATATAAGACTATGCAAATTGCGGTATTTAATTATTCAAACACTTTCCCAGTGGAACGATATCCGATCTTAAAGATCCATTATACTAAAACTTGACCTCGTGCACTTGCGAGTGAGTCAGACGTGAGCGTAAAAACCTCATCGTACACCAACCCTATTCCCAAATCCATCCCCGCTACTACCAGAACGGACATTCACCTTACCAAAACCACACTCCCCAATGCTACCCTCAAGCCTACCAAACACCCGCTTACCATGCACCCTCATATCAGCCAAACCAAAATCCATCACCTCAAATTCCTAACCACACCTTAAAGCCAGGTACCCAATACCACCCAAGCTATCCACTTCGCGCTACTGGGAAGAACTTTCGGAACGATGACAAGGAACTGCTAAACCTTTCGGTCTCAATCATTGAGCTGTACCGGAGTTGTTTGAAGCAAAGGATACTGACACCCTTTCCATCCTACGAACATAAGCTTGGGAGTAAAGCAGGTATTACCACTCAGGAACCAGAGGACATGCGACCAATCAATGCTTTTAACCAAAGGACAAGATCCGAGAGTTTATACAAATAGGAGCCATCACGTTTCCTAAAAATCTTGAGATCGGTGTGCCAAATTGCCAATTAAATTCGCTGCCTGAGCATGCACCTACAGGGAATAGTGAAGTCAATCTTTACCAAAACGTTGGTGGAGATGGGAGCAAGTCATGTGCCTGAGGCTCGAGTTGAAAATCTAAAGACTGCAAAACTAGGTTTTCTTGTTTACTTTCAATTTGCTAGAAGTTTTGATAAAATTGGGACGTCTTCGTGTACTCACCTTTCCATTCCGTTGGTCTTTTGGATGGAAAGAGATTTTACTCTGTAATGACTTTTAAATTTCAATAAATGCAATATTGTTTTATCCAACACTGTGGTCCAATGTTTGAATATTACTCTTTCAGGTACCCAAAATTGTCTGCATATGTTGTATGTGATGTGACTGAGTGATGGTGCAAGTATATGATTTCAATATAGAGTTAGACCACGATCTAATGGGAATAAGAACAAAGAAAGATTCTATTCAGCCAAATGATGGTGAGATCCAAAAGGCCCTTGACCAAATTCGACAGCAATTCCAGAGTACCGGAGGATTCGAAAGCCAAGATTGACTTTCATTTCCCTAACGATTCCTTGATATATTGTTGCAAGATGATCAAGCTGTCTCCGGTGGTTCTTTAGTGATTTGATAAAACTGAGTGTAAACATCCTGGTTCGCCTGCTGTCAGACCCCAAGGGCAAGAAGGGAACAAAATCATTCCAAATCAGTGATCCCAATGAATGAGCTCAAATGTTACAAGAATGCCTCAATTTGTAAAGAAGATCAAGTTCATTTTTAAGCTTGGCTGCTCCCGAACCATTGTAAGTTTGATTATCTATTCAAAAAAAAAAAAAAAAGGAAAAATGAAAATGTGGAGTAACTGAGTAAAAAGCGGTGGTGAAAATATAGAAGAGATTAGAAACAACGTTTTTCGGAATAAGAACTTGATGGATTTGAATGGAATCAGAATTTGTGAAAAGAAACATTGGTCGTGGTTTGAAAATGTATTGGAACCGTATTCTTCTGCAATCCGACTCAAGATCTCACCGAAAATCATATCGGGTATTGATGGTACTAGTTTTAGTAATTTTTGCAATTTGCCCATTTTTGGACTAAATCAGTTTTGTAGGTCTTGAGAAAACACAGAGTTTGGTGAAGTATTACAACCCCAAGCATTAAAGCACGTAGAAATTTGAAAAGATAAGAATCCAGTCATGCAACCTAAGGAGTCCTTGATAAAGGCATGTTAGGCCCTCCCATGAGTTGAAAAGTAAAATCTCGAAAGTCAAAAAAAAAAAAAAGAGTTTCATCGAATCACCCGAGGTATGTCGGGCCCTGAGTTGGAAAGCGAAGCTTCTAAATTCAAATGGAAGAAACTCCCAATACTGCTTCAATCCAAGCGCCATCAGCCGAAGCGATTACGGCCAAAAGGGTGGCAGAATTGTGAGTCATCAAAGGTAACGATTTTTCGAATTAAAGTTTCATTTTGAAAGCCTTATTTTACAGAGATCTCAAAAAGACTAGAAGCATGGATTTTCTTATCACTAGGATTTCTTACCTTTCGACTCAAATTAGAAACTCTTATTGCCAAAATTTAAGAAGCTCTAAATAGGTATCCAGGCATGCGTTTTGCCCTGAAATGGGCACCTAGTGAACTACGCTAAACCTGATCCTCGGCGTAATACTAAGGTACGTAGGCAATCTGTAAAAGTTCGGTCATCTGAGCACATTTTATATCTTAACTCTCTCATTTTTTACCAGCCATAAGCTGAGGCATATTTTATATATTTGGACTTTTTTTTGTCCCCCTAGCCAAGAGGGTTTGAACTTGAGCTATTTTCTATTACTCTAAACGATCCTCTAAATGGACATTTGTTTGTTATGAGTATCATCATGAGTAATTCTTTTACTACTCTAAATTATCCTCTAAACTAACATTTGTTGATCATGAGTATTGTCATGGTTTTTTTTTTCATTACTCTAAACGATCCTTTAAATGGATATTTGTTCGTCATGAGCATCGTCATAAGTCATTCTTTTATTACTCTAAACGATCCTCTAAATGAACATTTGTTCGTCATGAGTATCGTCATGAGTCGTTTTTTTCATTGCTATAAACGATCTTCTAAACGGATATTTGTTCATCATGAGTATCTTCATGAGTTTTTTTTTTATTACTCTAAATGATCCTCTAAATGGACACTTGTTCGTCATGAGTATTGTCATGAGTCTTTTTTTTTATTACTCTAAACGATCATCTAAACAGACATTTTTTCGTCATGAGTCATTCGTTTTTCACTCTAAACGACCTTTTAAACGAACATTTGTTTGTTGTGAGTATCGTCATAAGTCAATTTATTTTATTTATTCTGTCGTTGAAAAGTGCATTTTGAAAATTCAGAAAATGGGACGATTAAAATAACGTGATCTTTTGTTTTTGTCAAGTAAGTGGAACTCGCATGACAAAGAGTGACAACTGTAGACACGGTATTCTGACCGCCTTTTATTTTTAGTTGACGTTGTATTGTTTAACTTCGTGTTTATTTTTATTTATTTTCGAAAATATAAAATACAAAAAAAAAAAAAAAAGAGAAAGGAAGTTAAAAGGAAAAAAAAGGATGAAATTGAAAGAATAAAGAAAATGGTGTTGAAATTGAAAGAAGAAAGGAAAAATTAGAGTAAATTGAAATAAAGGAAAAGAAGTAGGTCCCACCCTTTTGTCAAATTCGTGAGAGAGGAGAGAGAGAGAGAAAGAGGAACCAAGATGGAGAGAGAGTAGGAGAGAGAGAGAGAAGAGAAAGAGAGAGAAAAGTCAAAGAGAAGTAGGGGCCCGCCTCCACGTCAACATGTGTGCATGTGGAGAGAAAGAGAGAGAGAGATAAATAAAGAGTTGGTGGGTGTAAGACCTTGATTTTTAATATACGAATAATTTAAGTCGCGTTTTAAAATATTTTTAAAAATATCGGGGTGGACGACGATATTAATTATGTGAATTAAAAATTTAGGGGTTAAATTATAATTTACATAAACATTAAAACCTAAGAAGGGATTTAATTACTATCCTAACAAAAATGAAGGGGGTTTAGTGTAAATTATATATATATATACACACACACACACACATACTAGAGAAGGATCGAGTAAGGGAGGAGAGAAATTGGAGAAAGGGAGAGGATCAATGATGGAGCTCCGGCGAGGAAGGAAGGGTCGTCCGTCAAGGATGGGTTCGGTTCGTCATATGCGTGAGTGCGCTGTCCTGTCGTCCGGCCGCTGTCGTCGTTGCTGTCCATGTTCTGATCATCGGAGGGTGTGTATGTGTGTGATCAGTGTGTGTGTGTGTGTGCAGAATGGTATGGCGTGATTGGAACTTCTCGTTGGTCGGCGGCTGGTTCAAACAGAAACAAGAAACAGAAGCAGAAAACGGAAGAGAAAGAAAGAGAGGGAGAAGCCGTTGGTGGTCTGTGTGTAAAGTCCACTGTTGTCTGTGTGTTTGTTTCTGATGTGTGTGTTGTGTATGCTGTGGGAGTGTGGTTGTGAGTTTTGGGTGTGTTGTATTGTATGGGTGTGAGCCGATGGTGAGAAGAGAGGGAGATAGGTGGCTGAGATCTTAAAAACAGAGCTGGAGGAGGAAGACGTTTACCTCCTAAGCGGTGGATTTTCGCTCAGGCGGTGAAACTGCATTGTGCAATTGAGAAAAAGGGAGCAGCAGTCACTCGTTCGCCTAAGTGGTAGATTTTCGCTCAGGCGGTGAAACTACAGTATACAGTTGAGAGTAAGGGAGAAACAATCACTCGTTCGCCTAGGCGGTGGGACGTAACTTAGGCGGTGGGGAGCAAAATCACAAATACATGGAATTTTAGGGAAATCCACAATCGGTTCGGAGCGGGTAATCTTTTCTAATTTATTTTATGAATTCTAAATTTAGTTTCTAACCTTAGAATATAAAAAATGAGAATAATAAACAATAAGATTGTTTATATGCATTAGGGGTAAATCGTAAATTTTAACGACGCTGAACTAGTCGAATAACATGTTCATATATCAAAACGTGGGGAATGGGAAATTTATGAACGTAGGGCTTGCATTGTACGATTAAGTTATTTTCTCTATAATATTAATTTAGGCCTTGTTACAAATAGGTTCAAAATTGTTGAAAGTTCAGTAGCGGATATTTGGTGGAGCTTTTGAGAGCAGAATATCAGGTGAGTGTATTGTCTTCCTGCCAAACTATTTTTTTATATATAAATATGATAAAATCTATGTTTACTTCCACTATATGATTTCAAAATGATAATAGATCAAGTAGGTTTTTGAATGGTTCTGTTAAAATTAAACGGTTTTCAATCAAAAGTGAAAAATATGAATTTCAGATTTAAAAGTTGATTTTGCGAAAAAGAGGTGGATGTTGGTGATTTTGACGGTATTGATGAAATGGTGATTTGTATTATGGTCTGTCCAGAGGATGATCTGACAGATAGATATTTATGTGTGATTTGATGATGATATTATTGAATTGACTATGCCATAATTTATGATGTCCTGACCGGAGGGTGGTCTGGCTGGTGGTGATTCCTATTATGGTCTGTCCAAAGGATGGTCCGACAGATGGATATTTATTATGGTGATTGATATTATGTGATGATTTATATTATTGGCCTCCGGAGACGTCCGGTAGGCGATGATCTGCGCAGTTAGGTCCGCTAGGAAGGCATATCCTACGGATGGTTACGGTACTGTTGCAACTCCCGATTGTGAGGTTAAAATGATCACTATGGCTTAGCCGATGGGTATGGGATTGAGATGTGTGGTTGAGTTGTGGTGTTTTATATATATATTGGGTGATTTATTTTTGATCATGGTGATTGGTCTTATTTAATACTGGAGATTTTACCAACTCTATGTGGTGTTTATATATTTACGCTTGATCCATTTAAATATTGTATTATTTAAAATGTATTGTAGTTATGTTAAAAATGGTTCTTACTAAGAAGGCAGTACACTCACAGGTGAATCCTTTAGGAGACGGTCCCCTACTGGCATTAGGTGGAGTCATCTGGGAATTTTTGAGTTCAGCTGTCAGAGGTGAACCATAATAAAGAAAATGATTATGTTGTCTTTTATAATGAATTGTATAATAATTTATGAAATTTTGTAATGTATAAAAGAAGATTTAAATGTAATAGATGATGTCATGTTGTTGTCACGCCGACCCTAGGATGACAGGTGTTCGGGACGGGTCGTGACAGTGGGTCTCCCTTGTCAGCACACATGAAAAAAAGAAAAGGAAAAAGGTGGGTCCCACCGACACGTGGCACGCGGAGGAAGAAGGCGGTGAAAATTCAAAAATTCCAGAAAATTCTCTTTTTTAAGCCTTTTCCGAATTTTACCCTTTCCTAGTCCAACTTGGACTGGGTTTGGCGACTAGACCTAATTTTTAGGGTTTCTTGAGTGTTTTTCACACCCAATCTTCTCCTATAAATAGGACCCTCCTCCTCCTTGTTTATTCATTCAAACATTGAGAAGAATCACCCCCTTTAGAAGAGTGATTCTCAAAGCCCTTTCGGGAAGTCGTCTGCGAGAGAGGAAAAGCCGGAGCGTCGGGATTCTTGGTCTAGAACAAATATGTTTTTTTTTTTAATTTTTAATTCTTTTAGATTATTTTATTCTCTTCACAATTTAAATTCCTGCAAGCTTTATTTTTTTAATTGTCTAGTGACTCGATGAAAAACACTGGGATGAGATTCTCCATTCTCAATCTGAACCTTTAAGCGTTTAGATTAGGACATCCGTATCTCGTTGTTGTTTTTTTTTTTTTTTTTAATTCATATAAAAAAAATTAAAAATTAGTCGTCCGATAATCCGATGAAAACGCCGTGGTGGATTTTTTGTGCTTAAACCTAACCCCGAGTGTTACGTGAAGGATGTTTTATTATTTATTTTGCTGCATTTTTATTTTGTATCTTTCTGTGTTTTTTTTTTTTTTATTTTATTTTATTTTATTCTTCTTATCAAAACCCTAAAAATAAAAAAAATATTTTATTGGTAGGAATTAATCCTTACAAACTTTAAGTTGAATCCGACGATTCGATAAATCATGAGAAAGTTTTCCATGGCCTCGTTTCCATTCCCCGACCCGAGTGAAATTTTGAAATGAATGCTTTTAGGAGATCTCTTCCCTCGATAAATTTTTGGTGGGATTTCGTTTAAGTTTCGGAAAGATTAATTTCAACTAAATTGTTTCCGCAAACCTCCCTCGATTCTCATATCCATAGAATTTGAGGTAATTTCAAATCGAGACTTCTTTAAATTAATTGGGCAAACTTAAAATAAATATTTTTGCATCCATCTAGCATATTTACTTCTTACATTATTTAGACGGCATGTTTAGTATACTTTCACCACTTACACCTTTTTTCTACATATAGTTTTTTTTTTAATTTCATAAATTCATGCTACTTTTTCATATCTAGTCACGACATGTGCACCACTTACGTTTTTTTTGTAATTAAATCATTATCACATATAATCAGGTTAATTTACGTAGTATTCGTATTAATTTGCATTGCCATATTTAAATTAAACTCTTTAGTTTTTTTTTTTTTTTTGTCACTTTTGTATACAAAATAAAATTCATATAATCTTAATTTTTGCATTCATATTTTAATATTCATTCACTTATTTGAGTTTACCCATTTAAAGTAAAGAAGTTTTTAGGAAATATATATAAATACCCCCCGGAGATCATTCTTACCGAATCCTTAATATTCGATAAGTGGTTATACCGGAGGAACATTCCCAAAAACACAAATAACTTGTCCCACTTTATTTGTGAAAAATACCAAATATATTTTGTAAGAAGGAAAAGATTTTAAAAAAAAATAAAATGTTTCAATTTAAATTAATTGGATTTATTGGATATAAGGTACCATATTCGGACGGGCGGCTTGGGGTGCCTAACACCTTCTCTGAGCGTAACCAACCCCCGAGCCTTTAAATGAATCTTTGATTTGATTGTGTTTTTTGGAGACAATTTTTACTTAGGGCCTTTTAAATTATTTTCTAAAAATTCGGTGACTTAGTACACCACTTAAACCCAATGCTAGGTGGTAACTCCTTATTATTTAAAACGGCCTAAGTATTTTTTGAGAAAATTGGTGCAATAAAACCCCCTTCTCTTTAAGCTAATTATTTATTGTTTAATATTATTTTGTTTTCGAAAAATCGGGGAGCGTCAATACTCTTGTCTTTTTCAACTTTTCCCGCAACTGGATTGACTTGGTTATGAATTGTGTCAGGAAAGCATCTACCAGATTCTTGTGGAATAGAGAACCCCTTGAAGGGTTTCCCCCCAGGAAAGGCCTGCGCCAAGGGGAGCCCTTGTCCCCGTACCTTTTTGTTTTGTGCAAGGAAATACTTTCTTGTTTAATTAATGAGGAAGTTTCCCGAAAGAGGTAGAAGGGCTTGAAAGTGGCTAAAAATGGGACCCTGTCCCACCTTTTATTTGTGGATGATATTCTCCTCTTTGCTAAGGCTGATAGAGGAAGCTGTGATTCTATTGTTGGTACCCTGTCTGCTGCTTCGGGTCTTCTTGTTAATTTTAATAAATCCTGAATTTATGTTGCACCCAAGGTTAGTGCCCACATAACTAGAGAGATTAGTAGTAACATGGACATCTTTCTTTGTAAGGATTTGGAGACTTATTTTGGTCCCCCGCGCTTCCATGAAAAATTTAGCGGGAAACATTTTAACTTCATCCTGGAGAAAATGAAAAAAAGACTCTACAGTTGGAAAGTCATTAATCTTCTTTCTATTGCGGGCAGGGCTACTTTGATCAAATCAGTTCTAACTTCGATTCCTCTATACTCTATGCAGACTAATCCCCTTCCCTTTAAATTCTGTGATAAAATTGATAAAATGGCTAGAAATTTTCTTTGGGGAGATTCGGATGTGGGGAGGAAATACCATCTTATCAATTGGGATAAGGTTTGCTTGCCTACTGGTATAGGAGGTCTAAGCATTAGGAAGGCTAGACTCTCTAACTCTGCTTTTATGTCTAAACTTACTTGAAAAATTGTTTCTAATGATAAAAATTGTCTTTTAGTGGATGTTTTTGTCAATAAATATAATATTGATAGAAACCCCAATTGTTGGAGAAAAATGGCAAGGGGGCTCCCACATTTGGAGGGGCATTTTTAAAACTAGCACCATTCTTTCTAAAGGTTTAAAATGGAAAATTGGAAATGGGGTGAACGTTAACCTTTGGACGGATTGGTGGTGCGGGGATGGGCTTTTGGGCAGTAATGAGCTCCAACGTAACTTTGATCTTAAGGTTGCGGATATTCTGGATGATTCAGGTAGTTGATTCTTTTGGCCAATCATCCACATTATCTCTGACAGCCAAGTCAATGACATTCTCAACATTGAGCCCCCTAATCTTTCAAATGACGATGTTGCCATATGGTTTCCAGAAAATTCGGGGAAATTTTCCGTGAAGTCGGCTTGCTCATTGATTGCAAATTTTAACTCTTCCAACCCCACTCATAATTGGGAGTAGATTTGGAAATTTAAAATTCTACAATCAATTAAATTCTTTCTATGGAATTTTTTTTTTTATAAAAAACTGATGACTAATTCGCTAAGGGCGAAGTGGTTAAATGATGTCTTAACTATTTGTACGCACTAGAATAGTGCTAATGAGTCCATTGATAATGTGTTGAGATCTTGTCCAAAATCTTGGAATGTTTGGAGCTTGTTTTTAGACAGGAACACTTTGTGGCGGGATCATGGCATGAGCATTCAGGACTGGATCACTAAACATTTAAAAGAGAGATCTATTAAACCCCTCTCTCACTATTTTTTTGTGGCTATTATTTGGGAGATTTGGAATGATAGAAACAAGGAAGTCATTGAAGGATATATCCAAGACATTTCCTTGATTGTTTCCAAAATTCATCGCTTCGCAAAGGAGACGTTGGAAGCTTTCTATCCCAACCAAACCTGTAACGACATTTATATTCTTTATGGACCTAATTGGATCCCCCTTGCAGGTGCTTTTAAATTAAACACAGACAGTAGCATATTGGGAAATCTAGGGAAATGAGGCGTTGGCGATCTTATCAGACGGATGGATGAAGCCTGGGAAATTGATTTTTTTGGTCATCAGGAGTCTTGCACTGTTTTGGAAGCAGAGATCAGGGGTATTCATGCCAGTTTATGCCTCGCGATCACCAAGGGCTTTATGAGAGTGGTTATGGAATCTGATTCCCTGGAAGCAGTCAACCTTATTAAAGGTGATTGCCTGGACACCCACCTGCTGAGAGGATGGGTGATAGAATGCAAGCATATCTTCAAGAACCATGATTTTGAGATTCAAGCCATCAGGAGAGCCAACAACTGGTGTGCGAACTTCCTTTGCCTGGATGAGGACGAATAGTAGAGTTGAGATGCACTATTTAGAGGAACCCCCTAAAGGGCTCGAGAGACCATTGATTGCGGACATGCATATTAAGGGTCCTATAGTTTCTAGTTTGTTTGTTTTTTCTTTCCTTACAAAAAAATAAAAAAAATTAGCCGACCACAAGTCATTATTTGAATAGATATAAGGTTGGGAGTTAGTCAAATCAGTAGGGAGGCTATGACCCTTCTTATCAAAGGTATAATTGTAATTTAACTCATTCTCTCTCACTTTTTTTTTTTTTTTTTTTCGTTTTTCTCTCAAATTTATGCAAAAAAAAAAAGTTATTTCGAAAATTGTGCATTTTCGTTATTTTTTTTTATCCACACTAAGCATGTTTTTTTTTTTCTATCTATTTTCCTTCCAATCAAACACACTCTTAGACTCTATTGTATAAAATCTATTATTAAATCAGGACTGAAAGATATATTAACCCTTCAGATTTAAATTTGAAAAATAAATAATTGAGATTAAACTTGTGCGATCTCTCACTTCACGAACTTCAAATTTCTCTATACCACTGACCTTACTTAATGACTTAATTATATTTTGTATCTTTTAAGTTTCTTATATGTACTTTATTAATTTTTTTTTTATTTACTATATTTTTATAATTATAAATTTTAAAAATTGATATAGTGTTTTTAGGCACGGAAAAAATCTCTAGTATATTACATATTAATCCCCCTAAATGTTATTAGTCATTCACAACATAAAGCATGTGCAAATTAGGAAACATATGACGATTCAAAATATTTTTTTGGGGGAGCCCACGATGCTTAGTGATAGTGTTTATCTATTACGTTTTTTTTTTTCTTATTTTAGTTAGATCGTTTTAAATTTATATTCAAGCTCTTTTAGTTTACCTTAATCTCCTTTGCCCCTACAAATTTATTTATTTATTTTTTTTATAAAAATTATATTTAATATGTTTTTTATTAAATTACACAAATCCCCTTAAACTCAATATTTAAATCCATCGTTGACTGTAATGTATTGGTTTCAACTTTTGTTATTACTGAAAATGACTTTTTTGAGCTCAAGTGGACGGAAGTTTATGATTTTCTTGGGGACGACCCTTTAATTTTCTCTTGTCCTTCTTTCAAGGCACTCTTATTTTCACTCGGGAGGGACGGGTGGTCAAGGGCCAAGCCGGACTAGGCTTTGCATAGGATATTACGAAAAAATGTTAGGACCTAACCCAACCCGGCCCTATAGTTGGACCCTAATACTTTGCCCAAGCCCGACCTACCAAAAAAATTTAAGCCCAAACCCGACCATATAATTTTGTTTTTTTATAATATAAAAAATAAACACTAGAATAAAAATAAAAATTATAAAATACATTCATCAACTTTTCACACTAAAAAAAATGCATCCATCCATCCATACCTAAACAAAATGAATACATCCATAAATATTAGGAGTTAAAACTTATAATTATATATATATATTGAACGCGCCCCGATTTTTCAAAGAAATCAAAATAGATATACGCTGGTAAAATGATAAGGGTTTTTAAAAAGTCGATTTTCTCATTAAAAATACTTAAGTCTGTTTTAGAAAAAGGAGTCGCCACCTAGTATTGAGTTTAAATGATGTGCTAGGTCACCAGATTTTTCTTTTTGAAAAATAATTTTTTTAAAAATGCCTTAAGTAAAATTTTGACTTTAAAATAATATGGTCCGACCAGAGATTCGTTTAAAGAGTTCGGGGGTCAATTACGCTCAGGGGAGGTGTCAAGCACCCCAAGACGCCCGTCCAAATACGGTACGTTATCCAATTAAGTTCAATTAAAATTTAAATCCGAATGTTTTTATTTTATTTTGAAATCTACACACACATCGAGGGAAGTAATCTCCCTTCTAAACCTAAACTGTTCCAATAGAAGGTTAAGAATTTTCCACCTCATCTTGTCAGCACATTATATTTAACATGAGTTAAAGAAACACACGCATACATACACTCACATACATCGAGAGGAGTAATTTTTTTCTAAACTTAAACCGCTCCAATAGAAGGTCGGAAGCTTTCCACCTCTTATTGTTAGCATATTATATTTAACACAAGTTAAAGAAAACACACGCACGCACATATACACTCACACGTATCGAGGGGAGTAATTTCCTTCTAAACTTAAACTGTTCCAATAGAAGGTCGGAAGCTTTCCACCTCGCATTGTTAGCACATTATATTTAACATAAGTTAAAGAAACACACGCACACACATACATACACACGCCTTGAGGGGAGTAATTTCCTTCTAAACTTAAACCGTTCCAATAGAAGGTCAGAAGCTTTCCACCTCGTATTGTTAGCACATTATATTTAACACAAGTTAAAGAAAACACACGTACACACACACTCATACGTATCGAGGGGGGTAATTCCATTCTAAACTTAAACCATTTCAATGGAAGGTCGGAAGCTTTCCACCTCGTATTGTTAATACATTATATTTAACACAAGTTAAAGAAATACATGCACACACACACACATACACATGCCTCAAGGGGAATAATTTCCTTCTAAACTTAAATCGTTCCAATGGAAGGTCGAAAGCTTTTCACCTCGTATTGTTAGTACATTATATTTAACAAAAGTTAAAGAAACACACACACACACACACACATACCTCAAGGGGAGTAATTTTCTTCTAAACTTAAATCGTTTTAATGGAAGGTCGGAAGCTTTCCACCTCGTATTATTAGCACATTATATTTAACACAAGTTAAAGAAACACACACACACACACACACACGCAGACGCACACACACATATATATATATACACATATACGCACTTAAATTAGGTCAATCTAGATATCGAGGGGAGTGATCTCATTTCTAAACCTAAACCGTTCCAATGGAAGACAGATATATTTTCACCTCATTTTATTTACTCAAAAAATATATATAAAAACAAATAAATAATTAAAAAAAAAAATCTAATTTACAAAAAAAAATCAAAATTTAGTATAATAACAGCTTATTTTAAAAATAAGAGTAAGATTTACAATAGATGAAAGTTTACAACCTTAACTTGGAGATTTTTTTTTTCTTTTCTTCTTCTTCTTCAAAAATTACAATAACATAAACATAATATTATTTTCTTCAAAATTTCTCTTCAAATTTCTCCTCTTTCCTCCCCAAAAATTCTTCTGCTTCTTATCTGAGCCTTCATCTATTTATATGAGTTAAGTGCAAAAAAAAAAAAAAAACATCCCATTGCCAGGAGAAATCATAAGCAAAAGGGGGGGTGGGTACACCGAAATTCGGTGCACCCAAAAGTGCACTGGGCAGATAGCTTTGCTCTTTGCCCTGCTGGCTGCATATGTGGCCAGCAACTCTGGTCACACGTGCGACCAGTGTGCACACCCCCCATCTCCATTGGACGTGATCTGTCCCGGTTTCTCTCGTTCTCATTTGTTTCTTGTCCATTTTGTTCCGAATTAACGCGTTTTTATTCCACTTCGAAAAATCTACAAAAACAAAGAAAAATAAATCAATTACTAATATTTAATTTACTTACGAGATTAACAAAACTTAATTTAGCGGTATTAAATTGCACAAATGCAGTAGAATCAAAAACAAAATAAATAGAAAAATATTTTGCGAGGCGGTCAAAAATTCCGTGTCTACAGCTGCCCCTCTTTGTCATGCAAGTTTCACTTGCTTGACAAAGATGAAAGACTACGTTATTTTGATCGTCCTATTTTTTTTATTGCATTTTTCAATAATAGAACAAATAAAGTAAAATGACTCGTGACGATACTCATGATGAACAAATGTATGTTTAGAGTAATAAAAGAAGACTCATGATGAACAAGTGTCCGTTTAGAGAAATAAAAGAATGACTCATGACGATGCTCATGACAAACAAATGTCTGTTAAGATGATCGTTTAGAGTAATAAAACAAAAAAACTCGTGATGATACTCATGACGAACAAGTGTCTGTTAAGATGATCATTTAGAGTAATAATAAAAAATGACTCATGACGATACTCATGACAAACGCATGTCTATTTAGAGGATCATTTAGAGCAATAAAAAAGAGACTCATGACAATACTCGTGACGAACAAGTGTCCGTTTAGAGGATCGTTTAGAATAATGAGAAATTATTCATGCCCTAGCCCTCTTGGCCAGGGGCCCAAAGAAAGTTCAGAAGTATAAAATATGCCCCAACTTGTGACTGGGCAAGAATGAGAGAGCAAAGATATAAAATGTGCCCCAGCCAAACTCTCAGATGACCGAACCTTTATAGATTTCCTACGTACCTTAGTATTACGCCGAGGATCAAGTTTAGCATAGTTCACTTTTCGCCCCTTTCAGGGCAAAACGCATACCTGGACGCTCATTTAGAACTTCTGAACTTTCAGCAATAAGAGTTTCCAATTTGAGCCGCAAGGTAAGAAGTCCTTGTGATAGAGAAATACATACTTCCAGACCCTTTGAAATCCCTGTAATTGGATTAAAAAAAAAAAAAAAAAAACACATGCAACACGAAAATTTAGTCTGAAAAACTTGTCACCTTTGATGACTCGCAATTCTATTCCATCCCTTTCCGTTGCAATCCCTCGTTTGATGGCACTTGACTTTCTCGGGACAGTATCAGAAGATTTTTTCATCTCAACCTTCCGTCAATTTTAGAGATGTACTTTCTGGAGGCTTTCTTCGGGTTGCTGGCGGGGTTTGGTTTTGGACAACATCCCTATCAACCTTTATTTCTCTACACCCGCTGATTCTCACTTTCTCTCTTCTACTAGGCATCCTCAGTATTTAGGAAAATCATATACTCCTGCTTGCTTTGTAGTTCTCAAATCCTGCAAAACTAATTTTGCCAAATATGGGAAAATGTGTAAAACCTTACCCCAAACAGGTATCTTTATCACCAGATATGTTGACTACGAGATTTCAAGCCGGATTATCTGACAAGTATGATTTCAATGCAAATTTGAGCCATATTTGATATTTCTTTTCACAGATTCCAACTCTTGCTAAAATCCATCAAGTTCTGAACACGGAAAAGTCTTACGATCAATGGAAGTCAGCCGTAGTGAAAATTCTAAAAATGTCCCTAGGAGTGATCTAACTGTTTTTTTTTTTTTACACGGTCTCTACATTTTTCCCATGACGTTCTTTCAAGTTTTCACCATTTTCGAGCCGCATAAGCAACAGATAATCACAAATCGAAATAAACTTACTTGGAAAAGAAGGACATTTATTAGGCAAAATATTTCTTTACAGAATTCGAGTTTAGAGGCTCGGGAAATACATCACCATCCATTTCTTGGAAAATCAACGCTCTACCACTCAAAGCCTTATGAACAACAAAAGGACCTTCCCAATTTGACGCGAACTTACCCTTGGCTTCATCTTGGAAATGAAAGATTTTTTTCAATACTAACTCACTGACCTTGAAGACTCTGGGGTATACCCGTTTATCATGAGCTCTGGTAATCCTCTGTCTGTAACATTATTCGTGGCATATCGCTATTAGCCATTTTTCATCGTTTAAACAAAGTTGGTCCAACTGTTGTTGTACTCATTCAGTTTCATCAAGCTCGACCTCTAAGAGCACTCGTAGAGATGCAATTTCCACCTCGGCCAGTATCACCGCTTCTATGCCATAAACCAAAGAATAAGGGGTTATCCCTATCGAGGTTCGAACCGAAGTCCGGTAAGCCACCAAAGCATATGGCAGCATATCATCCCACTCTTTATAATTATCAATCATCTTCTGAAGAATTTTCTTTATATTTTTGTTGGCAGCTTCCACTGCTCCATTCATTTTTGGACGGTAAAGCATTGAGTTTTTGTGCTCGATCTTGAACTGCTGACATATTTCCTGTATTTCTGAACCCTTCAGGTTTTTAGCATTGTCGGTTATCAATGTTTGCGGCAAACCATATCTCGACACAATATTTTCTTTAATGAATCGAGCTACTGTCTTTTGAGTCACTTGGGCTAAAGAAACAGCTTCTACCTACTTGAAAAAATAATCAATTGCCACCAGGATAAAACGATGACCACTTGGCGCCTTAGGGGTAACTTATCCAATAATGTCCATACCCCACATTGAGAAGGGCTATAGGGCCGCCAAGTAATGAAGGTGCGAAGGTGGGACATGGATTTGATCACCACGAATCTGAAACTTATGGCATCTTCGAACAAACTATACGCAGTCGCTTTCCATCGTTAGCCAAAAATGACCGGTCATCAGGATTTTTTTTGCGAGCATAAAGCCGCTCATGTGAGGTCCACATATGCCACCATGGACCTGTTACATCAACTAGATGGCCTCTTCGACTCCAACACATCTCAACAGGCCCATGTTAGGGGAGCGTTTGTACAGTGTCTGCCCGCTTAGGAAGAATTGGCCTGCTAACCTCCAGAGAGTTTTCTGATCAACACTCGATGTCCCTTCTGGATACTCCTAATTTTTCAAAAAGTTCTTTATGTCATGGTACCACGGGTCTTTGGCTAGTTCAAATTTAAGCTGGCAATAGTGGGCTAGTCAGCGCTGAACTTGGATTGCCACCGGAATGATATCATCCTCCTCCCGAGTGATAGAGATCATAAACGCCAAGGTAGTTAAGGCATCGGCGAAGTCATTATTGAGCCTTGGTATGCTTTCAAATTCTATCATCGTAAATCGCTCGAACAACTCCAGGAGGTGATTGTTATAGGCTATCAAGGTCAGATCTCTCGTGGTATACTTTTCTGTTACCTGATTGATTATCAGCTCAGAATCTCCGAACACTAGCAATTCTTTGATTTTCATGTTGACAGCCAACTGGAGTCCCAGAATACAGGCTTCGTACTCAGCTCGATTATTTGTGCTCTGGAACTTCAACTTGGAAGCCACTGGATAATGCTGCTTGCTTGGAGAAACCAGAACGACTCCGATTCTGGCCCCTCGAGAGTTCACTGCTCCATCGAAATACATTTTCCAAACTGTTTCCTCATTTTCTTCATCCACCACATGAATCGACTCGTCAGGGAATAGCGTCTCAAGAGGCTGGTGATTCGTTTGATCTGGAAAACTAGCCAACTGATCTGTTATTGCCTGACCCTTCACTGAATTTTGGGTCTTGTAGATGATATCAAACTCCGTCAGCAGTATCTGCCATTTTGTAACTTTTCCTAACAAGATTGGCTTCTCGAAGATGTACTTTAAGGGATCCATCATGGCTATCAAGTAGGTAGTCAGTGGGAGCATATAATGGCGCAGTCTTTGAGCAGACCAGGCTAATGCACAACAGGTCCTCTCCAGTAAGGTATAATTTTCCTCATACTTCGTGAAGTGCTTGCTGAGGTAGTAGATGGCTTGCTCTTTTTTTCTAGATTTATCAAGTTGCCAAAGAATAGCTCTCATGGAAGAGTCGAGAACTGACAAATATAGTAATAACGGAACCTTCTCCTGATGCGGCACTAGAACTGGAGGGTTTGTTAGATAGACTTTAATATTCTCTAAGGTATTCTGGTAATCTGCATTCCATCGCCCGTCACTTTCTTTTCGAAGTAGTTTGAAGATTAGCTCATAAGTGGCAGTGAGTTGGAAAATGAATCGGGCTATGAAATTCAATCGCCTCAGAAAACCTCGGATCTCTTTCTCATTTTCGATGGTGGCATCTCACGAATAACCTTCGTCTTTGCAGGATCAATCTCAATTCCATAGCGATTTACCATAAAACCAAGAAATTTTCCAGAAGTCACCCCAAACGCTTATTTTGCTGGATTGAGCTTGAGCTGGTACTTTCGAAGTATGTCGATCATCTTTTTCAAATGGAAGAGATGATCCTCGTTCTCCTGAGATTTGACAATCATATCATCTACATATACCGCCATCTCCTTGTGCATCATATCATGAAGAGGGTCATCATTGCTCTTTGGTATGTTGCCCCGGTATTTTTAAGACCGAAAGGCATCATCCTATAGCTAAAGACTCCCCATGGTGTAGTGAAGGCTGTCTTTTCTCAATCTTTCTCATCCATCAGAATCTGATTATAGTTAGAGAACCCATCGACGAAAGAATAGAGCTTTCGCCCCGCAGTATTGTCGATGATGATGTGAATGTTTGGCAATGGGAAATCATCTTTCAGACTTACCTGGTTGAGATCACGATAATCCATGCAGACTCTGATTTTTTCCGAGGACTTTGGCATGGGAACGACATTTGAGAGCCATTCACTGTAATTACAGACTTCAATAATTCGGGCATTGAATTGCTTCACAATCTCCTCCTTGACCTCAAGGCTGACAGCGGGCCTCAGCTTTCTCAACTTTTGTTTGATTGGTACACTCCCCGACTTTAACGGCAGCTTATAGGCCACAATACTCTTGTCCAGTCCTACCATGTCATCGTAGGACCAGGCAAAGATATATTGGTAGGAAATTAAGAGTGTTGTAAACTCTTTCTTTTCCAGAGCCATGAGGGCTGATCCAATCTTCACTTCTTTCAACTCTTCCGAGGTCCCCAAGTTTATCAACTCGGTCTCGTCGTTACTGGGAATCGGCTTATTTTCGAACTCCGTAAAAGCTTTTCGGATCTCACCATTGTCTGGCTGGAAAGAGTCATCTTCTGTTTCCACTCCCATTAGGTTATGGTCTAGTTCTGCATTGAAATCATACTTATTGCACTCTAGCTCAGTTATATCGCATGCATCACACACTGATAATTTAGGCATCCTGAAAGCATAAAATTTAAACATTTAAACCATATGTTGGATAAAGCAGAATTGCATTAATTAAATATAAAAAACCATTACAAAGCAAAATCTTTTTCCATCCAGAAGGCTAGGTGGATGGAGAGATGAACAATAAAAAATCTCCCCAAGTTTACCGAAACGCCTGGCGAATTGGGAGAGAACAAGAATCCCAATTTTGCAGCTTTTTTTCTTTCCCTTGGTTCAAATACCAGACCCATGACTTGGCCCTGCCTCATCTCCCATTATTACATTCATAGCTTCCTTGATCATCACTCTCTCAGGGTGCAACTCGAATCCTGCAGTCTCCTTCTTTTTGTTGATGGTTTCTGCTGGATAGGGGAAGGTGACCCAGATATGAGGAATTTTCATCGGCTGGTTGTCTGGGGATCCATCCTTCTTCTTTCGAAAGAACTTTGCCCTCTCTGCTTTTGTTGGCTCGTATCCCAATCCGAATCTCCCCCTCTTCTCCTTGACTTCTATCGGTTCTGTAATTCCGTCTAGATTCTTGCCCAAACCTTTCTTGGGAATGTAACCCAGGGACTTCATTTATTTAGCAACGAAGGCCACATTATTAGACAGTGATGGTGTCATCTCGTGTCCTCCTTCCTTCATAAATGTAGCATTCGCGACGTCGAACACGTGATAGGAGGCTTCAATCTTCTCATTCTCTTTTCCGTCGTCTATTAACGGGACATGTCGACTTATCGCTTGATGGAAAGGTATGATATCCAAATCAGCCCTGATCACGTACAGTGTGTTATCAACGATAAACTTGATCTTCTGATGTAGAGACGAAAGCACTGCCCTAGCATTATGGATCCACGGCCTTTCGAACAACAGGTTGTACGAAGCAGGTATGTCGAGCACTTGGAACTTCGCATTGAACTGTATTGGACTAATTCTAATTGGCAGGTCAATCTCTCCAACACTATCTCTCCTAGCCCCATCGAATGCTCTGATAACCGTCTTAGACGATCGAACCTATGACAAATCTATCCCCATTTTTTCCAGCGTCGACAAAGGGCAGATATTCAGTGCCGATCTATTGTCAATCAGCACCCAAGCTATGAACATTCCATAGCTTTCGACCGTGATATTCAAAGGCTAGTTGTGACTTGTTCTATCATCGTTCATCTCGCCATCTGTGAAAGTGACAGTGTTAGATCCTAGGACCTACTTGACCAGAGTGACAAACTTCTCCGGAGAGATCGTGCTAGGCAAGTGGGCTTTATTTAGGACTTTTAGCATTGTCTGTCTGTGTACTTCTGAGAATAGGAGTAGTGAGAGCATCGAGATTTGCGCCGGTGCTTTGTTGAGTTGATCCACTATCTTGTATTCTGAATTCTTCATTGCCTTTAAGAAGTCGTGAGCCTCCGGTTCTGACATTGACTTTTTCAGAGCCCCTCTTGGTTCCCTCACAGGAATCTTGATCAAATCCTGTGGCGTATACACCCTTCCAGACCGAGTGATTCTACTGGTTTCTCCTACTGAGATTGAAAATTCTTCTCTTTCTCCTGTTTTAGCGATGATCTCATAATTCCATGGAACCTTATTGAGATTTTCCACTAGCTTTTGGATTGGGTAAGACAGAACTAGAGATTTCTCCAGTTTTTCGACTACCCTTTCTAGATGTAATTCGAACCCTCCATAGAGAACCTCTGGGTGTAAAAAAACACCACCGATATCGATCACATCAACTTCTTCCTCGACCTCCTCTGTGAAAATTAGATTGACGCCACTTCCTGAGGAGGCGTGTTTAGGCAACGGATTTTGCTGACAGTTTGGCGTACCGGCCTCAAGTTTTTTACGAAACGTGATGGATCTTGTCTGTATAAACTCCCGGATTTTGTCTTTCAGCTGAAAGCATTGCTTAGTCGCATGTCCTCTGGTTCCCGAGTGGTATTCACAGAAAGCATTTGAAGAAGCTGCTTTACTCCCAGGTTTAACTTCGTAGAATGGAAGGGGTGTTAGCATCCCCTGCTTCAAACAATTCCAGTACAACTCAGTGATCAAGACCAGAAAGTCTTGTAGCTCTCTGTTGTCGTTTTGGAAATTTTCCCCAGTAGCATGAGGTAGAAGGCCTTGGTGGTATTGGGTTCCTGACCTTGGAGTGTGGTTAGGAATTTGAGGTGGGGTATTCGGGCTAACGTGGTTCAGATTCGGCCCTGAGTTCTCCATCCCAATACTTGCAGGGTTTTCATTTGAGGATTCAGTCACAGGAGTCCCGTTGGACGGAGGAATAGGCACCTCCTGAGGTCGACTAAGTTCGTTGATTCTTTCCATCAACCTGTCAATAGTTTCCTGCATCTGAGCCATCTGGGTCGTTCGGGGAGATTTGGGATTGCTTTCTGATGTTATCCTAGAATGAGTCTGTGCTCGACTGCGTGTAAAGATCGGACTTCGAATGGGGGGAACTGGATTTGTTTTTCTGGGACCAATTTTCTTTGTCTTGTCTTGTTCTACAATAAAAATCCTTTTATTAGTCCACGTGGGTCTTAGGTGGTCTTAAAACCTATTCGAGTTCGATAACGACCAATTAAAACAAATGATAGTTTATGAAAATTCTTTTTTTTTTTTGTCATTCCCACCGATATTGAAAACTTTGAACTCGGTTTTTTTTTTTTTTTTTTTTGTTTTTTTTTTTTAAGACTTTACAACGATATAAGAGCCTGAAAGAAAAGAAGGAAAAGAAGAAGAAAAAATATATATAAAATAAAAAAAATCACAACTTATTTACCGAATTGAGGGAAAAGATAATAAAATAAAATTTAATATTCGGACTTTGGATTAGTTGGACTTATTCAAATATATTGGGCTCGACCTTCTAATATTGTTCCCCAGTGGAGTCGCCAGTTGAACGCGCCCCGATTTTTCAAAGAAATCAAAATAGATATACGCTGGTAAAATGAGAAGGGTTTTTAAAAACGTCGATTTTCTCATTAAAAATACTTAAGCCTGTTTTAGAAAAAGGAGTCGCCACCTAGCATTGAGTTTCAATGATGTGTTAGGTCACCAGATTTTTCTTTTTGAAAAACAATTTTAAAAAAAAATGGCTTAAGTAAAATTTTGACTCCAAAATAACATGGTCTGACCAGAGATTCGTTTAAAGAGTTCGGGGGTCAGTTACGCTCGGGAAAGGTGTCAAGCACCCCAAGACGCTTGTCCAAAGATGGTACCTTATCCAATTAAGTCCAATTAAAATTTAAATCTGAATATTTTTATTTTATTTTGAAATCCTCTTTATATACACACACATACACATACACATGCATCGAGAGAAGTAATCTCATTTCTAAACCTAAACCGTTCCAATGAAAGGTGGAGAATTTTTCACCTCATCTTGTTAGCACATTATATTTAATATGAGTTAAAGAAACACACGCATACACACACTCACACGTATCAAGATGAGTAATTTCCTTCTAAACTTAAACCGCTCCAATGGAAGGTCGGAAGCTTTTCACCTCGTATTGTTAGCACATTATATTTAACACAAGTTAAAGAAAACACACGCATGCACACATACACTCACACGCATCGAGGGAAGTAATTTTCTTCTAAACTTAAACCGTTCTAATGGAAGGTCGGAAACTTTCCATCTCGTATTGTTAGCACATTATATTTAACACAAGTTAAAGAAGCACACGCACACACACACACACACACGCCTCGAGGGGAGTAATTTTCTTCTAAACTTAAACCGTTCCAATGGAAGGTCGGAAGCTTTTCACCTTGTATTGTTAGCACATTATATTTAACACAAGTTAAAGAAAACACACGCACACGCATCGAGAGGGATAATTCTCTTCTAAACTTAAACCGTTCCAATGGAAGGTCGGAAGCTTTCCACCTCGTATTGTTAGTACATTATATTTAACACAAGTTAAAGAAACACATGCACACACATGCCTCAAGGGGAGTAATTTCCTTCTAAACTTAAATCGTTCCAATGGAAGCTCGGAAGCTTTTCACCTTGTATTGTTAGTACAATATATTTAACATAAGTTAAAGAAACACACGCGCACACACACACCTCAATTAAATTTATTATTAACTAAAAAGTCTTAAAATTCTATACTTTGGGGGTGAAATATGTAATTTAATATGTTTTGATTAAAATAAGTTTAGTTCCTTGATAATTGAAGTATTAATTGGTTTTATTGGAGAATCACGGAGATAACATAAGGGAGACAACCAATGACATTTGATTATGACAATGCATATACAAGAAAACAAACATGATTGAAGAGGATAATGTTGGAAACACATTTTTCACAATTAGAATTTGACGCGTAAGTCAAGACTTAGTCTAGCGGGTTATTAAATGTGTCTTTCTAGTGAGAAGTTTAGGTCGTGTTTGGTAACCGTTTCCATCCCAAAAATTCTCATTCAATTTTCAGATTTTCGGGATTTTTGTTTGGGCGTAACGTTTGATAAATCTATTTCCGTTCTTATTTTCATCCCCAAACCAATAATCATTCTCACTTTTCCTTAAGAAGTGAGAAACAAAAAAAATTTGTTTCCACCTATTCCCATAAAAAAAAGGACGCACTCGGTATTTTTAAAATTGTTAATGAGGTCTGACCTTCAACTCTTGTTAGCCACATTCTTTTTTTCCTATTTCTTTTCCTATTTTCCATCGTCTTTTTCATGTTCATGGTTGTAGCAGTTGCCTTCTTCGTTTATCTCCATCTCTTTCGTTCATCTATGTCTTCATCTTTGTCCGTCGCCTACGCTTAGGGTTGCTCGATCTCCATCTCCGTTGCTAGATCGTCGTCGCTGGGTTTAAGGTTCACGACGAAAACGATTTCATTCAGGAAATCGATTTTGTCCCTAAACGAAATAAATTTTGTTGCTCGATCTCCTTGTTGGATCTCTATTGCTTCGTCTTCGAGCTTTGTCTTCATCTCCGTTACTGGATCTCCACTGGAATTGATTGCTTGGGTTCGATTTCTTCTGCGTGCTTATTCGATTGCTAGGGTTTGATTTCTTCTATGTGCTAGGGTTCGATTTCGATTAGAGTTTAGGATTTCGATTTTGATTTCCATTAGGGTTTAGGATTTTGATTTCGATTTCAAAGCGATTCTAATCTCGATTTCGATTTCGCCAATTGATTTTGTCGTGATTTAGGGTTTCAATTTTGACGTCGATTTAGGATTTTGATTTTGACGTTGATTTCAACTTCAATTTAGGGTATCGATTTTGATTTTGATTTTGATTAGGGTTTCAATTTTGATTTCGATTAGAATTTAGGATTTCAACTTCCTTTGGGGTTTCGGATTTCAATTTTGATTTCGATTCGGGTTTTTGATTTCGATTTCAATTTGGGTTTAGGGTTCCATTACTTGATGATTTCTCATAATTATTATTCTTGATTTTTAGGATAATATCGTTACTAAACACGATTCTATTCCTAGAACTAAAAAAAAATTATCGTTACCAAACGCGATTATACTCCTACTAAGAAACATAATTCTCATTCCATCCCATCCCATCCCAAGTGGGATGGGATGGGATGGGATGGAAACATTACCAAACAGGCCCTTAGTGTTCAAAATCTTCTCTTCAACGTACAAAAAGGGAAAAGAATAATAATTAGAGCTTGCCGCATGATTAGATGGACATGGTTAATTTGATCGACATTTGCCTATTGATGTGCCCCGATTTTTTGAAAGAAAAAAGATATAAAATAATAATAGTTTAAAAGAGAGAAAAGGTTTTTAAAGTGTTGATTTTCTCAAAAAAATACTTAGCCCATTTAAAATAAGGAGTCGTTACCTAACATGAGTTTTAAATAATGTGTTAGGTCACCGGATTTTTAGAAAACAATTTAAAAGGTCTAAGTAAAAATTGACTCCAAAAGCACAGTCAAACCAAAGATTTATTTAAAGAGCTCGGGGGTCGGTTACGCTCGGGGAAGATGTTAGGCACCCCAAGATGCTAGTCTAAAAAGGGTACCTTATATCCAATTAAGTCCAATTATTTTAAATCCGAATGTTTTATTTTATTTTGAAATCCTTTTCTTCTTATGAAATATTTTTAATATTTTTTTTAAAATAAAATGGAAAACGTTTTTATAATTTTAGGAATGTTCTCCCGGTATGACATTTTATCAAATATTAAAGATTCAATAAGGATGGTCCTCGGGGGTGGTTTTATGTATGTTTTCGAGTGATTTCTTTAATTTAAATGGGCAACTAAAAAAAAGTAAAAAAATATGAAATATGAATGTGAGTACAAATGATAATATTAAAACTAACGTGATATGAATTTATTTTATGCAAGAGTATATGAAATGACCTAAATATGATTTTTATGCAAGAATTATTTTAATTTAAATGTGCCAATGCAAATGGTATGAATATGGGTATAAATCAAAGAAACTACATGAATTAATGTGATTATATGTGATAGTGATTTAATTATCTAATATATATGAAAAGTGCAAGTGGTGTATGTGTCTTAACTAAATGAGAAAAAGTGGCATGGATTATGAAATCTAAAAGAACCTATATGTAATGAAATATAAAAAGTGTAAGTGGTGAAAATATCCTAAACTTGTCGTCTCAATGATATAAGAAATAAATATGCGAGATAGATGCAAACGATATATATTTTAAGTTTGCCCAACTAATTCAAGGAAATCTCGATTTGAAATTTTCTCAAATTCTATGGAGATGAGACTCGAGGGAGGATCTGGTAAACAAGTTGGTCGGAATTAATATTTTCAAAACTTAGGCGGAATCCCACGAATAGGTTTACCGAGGGAAGAGATTTCCTAAAACTAATCATTTTTAAATTACAGTCTAGTGGGTGAATTGAAACGAAGACATGAAAAACTCTCTCACGATTTATTGAATCGTCGGATTCATACTAAGATTTGTAAGGATTAATTCTTATAAACTAAGATTTTATTATTTTTTGGATTTTAATATTTTTAGAGTTTTTTATAACAAAGAAAAAAGTAAAATAATAAAAAAAACAAAAAAATAAAGAACGAAAACATCTTTCACCTAACGCTCGGGGATTAAGTTTAAGCACAAGAAACACGTTCCAGCCTTTTCATCAGATGACTTATTTTTTTTTTAGTTTTTTCCATGTGAATTGCAATAAAGATGAAGAAGAATACAATATATATATAAAAAAAATAGCAAGATAAAAGGTTTCCTCGTCTAACGTTCGAAGGTTCAGGTTGAAAATGGGGAACCCTATTATGACGTTTTCATCGAGTCATTGGACAATTACAAAAGAAAGAAACTTGCTAGAATTTAAATTACGAGAAACAAAATAAATAATGAAGAATAATTAAAAATCAGAAAACATACCTGTTTTAGCCATGATTCCCGATACTCAGGTTTTTTCTCTCTTGGAAAGAGCTTCCCGAAAGGGCTCTCGTTAAGAATCACTCTCTAAGAATTTTTTTCTTTCAATTTCTCAATGAATGAACTAGGGGGAGGGGCCTATTTATAGGAAAAGATGTGGAATGAAAAACCCTAGGAAACCCTAAAAACTAGGTTTGGCCGCATAAAACCCAGTCCAAATTGGATAGGAAAAGGGTGAAATCGGAAAAAAAAGGCCACAAAAGAAGGTTTTGGACAAGTGGGCACGTAAAGTCACGCGCCCATCTATCACAGCCGCAGGTGCTACCACGTGGCAGCCGCTTGCAGTAAATTCTTTTTGTTTTGACCTCCATGCGTTTAGTGGGCCCTTCCCTTCCGTGCCTTTTCTCTATCTTTCTCTCTTTCTCCCCCCTCTCTTTACTTATTTTTTTTCCTTTTATTTCAGTTTCTTTATTTTCTTATTTCTATTTTTAAATTTTTGATTTTTTTCTTTTTCTCTATTTTTTGGTATTTTTGAAAATAAAATAAAATAAAAAATAAATTAAATTATAAAATAAAACATAAAAGTTTTGCGGGATGGTCAAAATATTGTGTCTACAGCTATTCTTCTTTGTAATGCGAGTTTTACTTGCTTGATAAAGATAAGAGACCACGTCATTTTGATCGCCTAATTTTTTTGATTTTTCAAGGCACATTATTCGACAATAGAACAAATAAAACTTAAAAATGACTCATGACGATACTCGTGAAGAACAAATGTCTGTTTACAGGATCGTTGAGAGTAATAAAAAATGACCCATGACGATACTCATGACGAATAAGTGTCTGTTTAGATGATCGTTTAGAGTCATGAAAATGACTCATGACGATATTCATGACGAACACGTGTCCGTTCAGAGGATTGTTTAGAGTGATAGAAAATGACTCATGACGATACTCATGACGAACAAATGTTCGTTTAGAGGATCGTTTAGAATAATGAAATTCCTTTATTTGAATTTAGAAATTTTTCTTTCCAACTCAGGGGAAGGGTCCGACATGCCTCGGGTGATTAAACGAGATTCATTTTTTGTTTCTAATTAAGAGTCTTCACTTTCCAACTTAGGGGAGGGCCCAACATACCTCATCAAGGTCTCTTTAACTTGCTCGACTGGATTCCTGTTTTTTAAATTTCTAAGTACTTCAACGCTTGGGTTTCTAATACTCCTATATGCTCAGTGTTTTCTCAAGTCTTGCAAAACTGATTTAGTCCAAAAAATTGGCAAAATGTCAAAAATTACTAAAATGAGTACCTTCAATGATCGATATGATTTTCTGTGATATTTTAAGTCGAATTGCATAGGAATATGGTTTCAATACATTTACAGACCATGACCAATGTTTCTTTTCACAAATTCTTATTCCATTCAAATTCATCAAGTTTTGATTTGGAAGAACGTCGTTCATCTACCAAATTGGCCCGAAACGGAAACCTTGAGCGAACCAATCTATCCCATCATTTTCACACTTGTAACAACGCTTCTTGCTCAGTTAGTGGCTTGACTATTTTAGCCTCTTTTTTATTTTTTCTCTTTTTTTCCTTTTCCTTTATCCTTCCCCTCCCCCCCCCCCCCCCCCCTCCCATTTTTTTCTCCTTTTTTTTTTTTGAGAAATAGACGATTGAACTTATAATGGTTTGGGGACAGCTAAACTTAGAAATCAACCTGGTCGTTCTTTGTGAATCGAGACCTTCTTGCAACCCAAGAATCCATCAATGAATGAGTAAATCTGATGTCCAACAATGTTGGTTGATGGTGACAAATCATCATATTTCTAGCTTTGATCTTCATCGAATGATTGGATTTCGGTATTATATTTGAGAGCTTCTTTATTGGGATTATTGATATGGGATGATTGTGTTTCATTTTCTCCATTGGGTTTGACAACAGGTAATCCAAAATGTTTTACACCAGCTTTTATCAGATCACTAAGGACTGGTGGAGACAACTTGATCAGCTTGTAGCGATATATCAAAACATCTTCGAGGTAATTGATGCAAATATTTTGAATCTTCCTGTACTCTGGAACTGTTACCATATTTGGTCAAAGGCCTTTTGGACTTACCATCGTTTGGTAGAACAAATTTTTTATTTGTTTCTATTCCCATTGGATCGTGGTCTAGCTCTATATCGAAATCATATCTTCATATATTCGCTCAATCACATCACATACAACATATGCATGCAATTTTCAGTACTTGAAAGAGTAAGATTCAAACATTAAGCCATAGTGCGGATAAAACAGTATTGTATTTATTGAAATTTAAAAATCCATTACAGAGTAAATCTTTTTCCATCCAAAAGACCAACGGGGTGGAAAGGTGCATATACAAAAATGTCCTAATTTTATCAAAACACGTAGCAAATTGAAAGTAAACAAGAATCCCAGTTTTGCAGCCTTTAGATTTTTCAACTTAAGTCTCGGGCACATGACCTGCTCCCATCTCTGCCAATGTTTTGTTAAAGATCGACTTCACCACTCCTTGAAGGTGGATGCTCAAGCAGCAAATTCAGTTGGCAATTTGGCGTAAATACCTCAATCATTTTTGGAAATATGATAGCTCATGTCCGTATGAATTCTTGGATCTTATCCTTCAAGTGATAGCACGTCTAGTCGTATGTCCTCTGGCTCTTAAATGATACTCACAAAAAATATTTGAAGAAACAGCTTTACTTTTAGGCTTAGACTCGTAGGATAGAAGAGGCATCAGCATCCATTGCTTCAAACAATTTTGGTATAGCTCAGTGATAGAAACCATATGGTCAAGTGGTTCCTTTTCATTGTTTTGAAAGTTTCCCAGTGCCGAGGTAGATAGCCTGGGTGGTATTGGATTCATTGTTTTAAGGTGCCGTTACGAATTTGAGGTGAGAGGTTCTGGTTTGGCTTATATGTATGGCAAATGAGTGTTTGGTAAGTTTGGGGGATAGTATTGGGGAATATAATTTTGGTAAGATTAAGGTACGTTCTGGAATTGGTAGTAGCGGGGACGGTTTTGGGAATATGGTTGGTTCTGAGAGTAATTTTGGTTTTGGCGATTTTGAGCGGGATGGTTATAGTATTGGTTGCTTTGGTTTGGGTAATTTTGGGGATAGGAAACTTTGCGGTTAGTTTGGTGAGGGGTTTGCTAAGGGAAAACAATTATGGCAACCTCATCTTCTTTCTCATTTGGCAGAGTCGACCTTTTTGTTGGATCAGATAAGGCCCCTTCAATCTTTCAATTCCTTATTCCTTCTTCTATCACCTCGGCTTGCTTGATCGCATTATCGAAAGAAGCTATTGCTATACTCGAAAGGCCCTGATAGAACAGCGGTGCCTAAATTAAATTGAATATTTCAAACTGAACCTCCATGCTTAGTTTAGGGATGACTTTGACAGCTTCCTTCCTCCAGCGGGCGGTGTACCTCCAGAAGTTTTCCTAATTTTTCTTTAGTATTTAGTACAGGGTATTACAGTCCAGCGTAACATCCTTGTTACATACGTACTGCTCATAGAAGGCCTCAACCAGATCCTCGAAAGTCTTGATTTGCGATAAGTTCAGGGTCATCTACCAGTTAAGGGTCGGTCTCTTCAACGATCGATGGAGCTTTTTCAGGCAAAGGTCATTGTTTCGAGCATGGACTCTCAACTTCTCTTTGTAGATGCTGACGTGCCATTCTGGGGGGCCGTACAGTCATATTTTGTGAACTCTGGGACTACGAAGTTTTTTGGATACATCACTCGGGATGGTACTGACAACTCTTTGTATGTCTTTTTTCAAGAAGGTTTTTCTCTTTTCAACTCTTCTACAGTTCTCTCTAATTTCTCAATTTTTAGAACCCAGGATGGATGGGGTCCATTTTCTTCTTCCCTGTGTTTGATTTCAATGGCCAGGGTCGAGATCGGTTGATTGATGTTCAGATCATTCGGTGGAGCAACGACCCTCTCCGAGTAAATGGAGATCCGCGGTACAGAGGGGGACATGCCTTCGGTGAGGCTTGATAGACATGTCCTTGACTGGGATATGACAGTACTCTATAGGCGAAGGGATAAGAGCACATCTGAGGCCCATAGTAGACCGGAGTTAACAAACTTGCCAATTATTGGCGATTGATGTCTTGTTAAAAAAAGAAAGAAAAAGACCAATCAATTCCAAAAGTAACTCCATCATTTTTTATGACGTAAATTAGTCACGTGTCAAACATGAAATCACCCACTTGGGTGAATTACTGACTTGACACGATTTAAATATTTTAAGATTTAATGTGCTAAAATTTAAAAGATAGGGCTAAAGTAAGATTTCTTCGAAATCTTAGGAGTGTAAAATTCAAAAACTCATTAATTAATTTATAAATTTTGACTTTTAACAATTTTGTTGCACTTTAATTTGAAATAGAAGATGAAAGTATAATTTGGCAAATGAAAATGGTAAACTATCATTTACCCAAAAATTAAGTAACAAAATTTGTATTGTGATGGGGACATATGAAAATTGAAAGAAGAAAAACCTTTTTTTTTTTTGGTAGAAATGAAAATAAAAAAAAAAAAACAATAGAAAAAAAACAACAAAACAGTAGACGAACAAAAGAAAACAAGGATTAACAATCCGGGCACAAATTGAACGCTCTCTTATCCATCTCTTAGAAAAGAATATTTTCAATGTCCATAGTAGGCATCTCAAGAATCTTGATATCGCAAACGTCTTGTGCTCCTTTCTTGGCCAGAATATCAACATATCGGTTAGTTTCTCAAGGGGCGAATTGGAGTATGTAATTATTATGAGGGAGTAAGTTCTTGCACTCCTCAATTAGCTCCTTGAATCTATGATTTTCTGGGCAAGGGTTTAGGATTAGGGAGACAGCATTAGCTGAATCAGTCTCTACTTGCACTCTCGTATGTACTTTGACCACGCTTCTTTACTAATTTATTACTGTGGTTTCTCCCTCCTCCTCGGAATAAACCCTTTCATTTTTAAGCTATATGGCTAACTTATGATAGTTTCAAAAATCTTATGATCGATCACTGGGTTGATGATGATTCCGATTTGGATATGAAACTGAAGAATCTCACTACCATTCTCAAGGAGTGGAGTTCTAAAACTTTTGGTAATACTTTTAAAATTAAAACGAATCTTTTAGCCAAACTTAAGGGTGTTCAAAATGCTATGGACATATTCTATGCACATAATCTTAGTGGTCTTGAACTTGATCTTCAAAGAGAATATAGAGATACTCTTCTAAAGAAAAAAAATTCACTAGCACAAAAAATCTAGAATACAATGGCTTAAATTTGAAAACAATAACAAGTTTTTTCATTTCATGGCCCTTAATAGAAGAAGAAAAAATAAATTTACCATGTTTAAAAAAGATAACAATTAGATTTGTAATAAATATGAGCTTAAACTTCATGTTAGAGATTTTTTTCAGAAACTTTTCTCAGATGAAGGAAATGTTGTCAATAATCATTTGTCTAATCTTTATTTCCCTATTATTGATAATGCCTTGTATGAAGATCCTTGTTATACTCCTTTAAATCCGGAGATTTGGCAAACTTTAAAAACTATGAAAGATTAAAAAGTTCCGGATCCTGATGTTTATCGACCAATTTTCTTTAAAAGAAATTGGAATGTTGTAGGGCCTGATGTTTGTAATTTTGTTAGAAATTGTTTTGTTAATGCTGCTATGCCTATTTCCTCTAACAAAACTCTTATTGCCCTAATCCCGAAAATTGAGATGCTTGAAAATATTATCCAATTTTGTCTGATACGTCTATGTAATAGTACTTATAAATTAGTAACTAAAATACTTATTACTAGACTTAGACCGATGTTAAATAAGTTGGTGGACCATTTTCAAAGCAGTTTTATTCCAGGGCGGATGTCCATTGACAATGTTATTATCACTCAGGACATTTTCCATTCGCTTAGAAAGTCTAAAAGCAAAGACGGTGATATCATTTGTAAAATTGATCTTGAAAAGGCTTATGATTGAATTAATTGGGACTTCCTTAGGGTAACTCTCATCAATTTTAAATTTTCTCGTATTTGGGTCAACCTCATTATGTCCTGTGTGTCGAATGGTTCTCTTTCTATTTTGCGGAATGGAGAACCTCTTGAGAAATTTAAATCTTCTAGGGGTCTTAGACAAGGAGACCCATTATCCCCTTAGCTCTTCATCCTATGTATGGAAAGACTTTCTCACATGATCATAGATAGTACTAATAGAGGTGTTTGGAAGTGATTAAAGGCTAGGAAAAGTGGTCCTGTCATTTCTCATCTATTTTTTGTTGATGATCTTATTCTTTTTTCCAAGCTAACGATGCTCAAACAGTCAATATCTTAATGTGCTAAATATCTTTGCTAATGTTTCAGGTCAAAAAATTAATTTTTCAAATCTAAACTTTTTGTTGCCCCCTGCATTCCCCGTCGAAAAGTGAGAGAAATTAGCAATAAATTAAACATTGGGCTTACAGAGGACCTTGGTGTTTACCTCAAATTTTCCCTTGTTCACAGGAGATTAAATAATACTCATGTCCATCACGTGATCCAAAAAATTCAGGTTATACTTTCTAAGTGAAAAACTAATATGTTGTTTGTGGCTGGTAGAAGTACTCTTATAAAGGCGGTAACTGCCATGATCCCTAATTATTCCATACAAATTATCCCTATAATGCTTAAATTTTGTGATAAAAGTGATAGGATTAATCGTAATTTTTTATGGGAGGGTTAGGGATAACTTGAAAAAAATATCACCTTGTTAAATGGGACAAAGTCTGTCTCATAAAGAATATGGGGGTTTGGGTATTAAAAAAACTAGAATTAATAATAAAGCCTTTTTAGCTAAGTTGGGTTGAAAAATTGTTAACGATGACCAAAGTTTGTGGGCTAGAGTTATTTGTAATAAATATTCTATTGATAATAACCCTAAAACTTGGAGAAAGATTAATGGTTGTTCCCACATTTGGAGGGGTATTGTTTCTGCAAAGAATATCCTTGAGAAATGGATTAAATGGAAAGTTGGGAATGAGACTACTATTAATCTTTGGTCGGATTGGTGGTGTGGTGATAAACCCCTTAGTTGTCAGGATCTTCAAAACTTTTTTGATCTTAAAGTTCCGGATATTGTTGATGATAATGGTTTCTGGTACCTGAATCCTATTTTACATTTAATAGATTTTAATACTGAAATAAACATAAAGGCTATACAGCCTCCTGCTTCTAATCTCATTGATAAACCCTTATGGATACCTAATAACTTCCATTTTTTTTTTCAATTAAGTAGGTATACCACTTGGGTCTCCCTATTAATAAAGATAGCGTGCTTGATAATAATTGGAACTGGATTTGGAAACTGAAAATCCCCCAAAACCATAAATTCTTCTTTTGGAAGATATTTCACAAAAGACTAGTTACGAACTATTTCCATGTTTCTCTTGGTGCGGATATTTTGAGTTTTTGTCAAATATGCATTAGTGAAATTGAAAGTATGGAACATGTCCTAAAGCTAATTTTATTTGGAATCAAGTTAATTGTTCTACTTTCAAGTATTACCCCTCTTCATTTGATATTTGGGTTTGGATTAAACAAAAACTCAAAAAAAAAGCCTTCTTAACCCTTCCTATTTTCTTTTTGTTGCAACCATTTGGGAAGTTTAGAAAGGTAAAAATAAAGAGGTTATTGAGTGAGTGTGTAATTCTCCAAGTTCAATTCTTGTGAGAATTGCAAACTTCTCTCAAAAGACATCTCTAAAGCAGAAGCTAATGAACTAGCAAAATCACATAAAAAAAATTAGAAAACAAAATACACACACATATATTCATCAGTTATGGTCTTCTCTTCTTGTCAAAAATAAACAAAAGTATCAATAATCTTTTTTACTCTTGTTCACAACTAGAATAACTACATCATCACTCCTTCAATGCTAAATCGCACCAAATTATATGAGTAGTACTAGGATGGACGACCCTCTGGAAAGTCCTCGCAGCCTTATTTAAAAAAATAAAAATAAAAACTCGCACTCAATTGTATGTGAGAGTGGCTCAATAATTTTGGTAACATTTAATCAATCCCTCAAATTTAAAATCATCATAGTTTGTGTGGAAGATAGATTAGGGGCCGAATTGGAACGATGTTAAAACTTAGTAATTTAATTGAACAAATATAAAACTTTAAGATCCAAATTGAAAAAGTCACCTCATTTCTTTCCCACATCCGATAGGAGTTCTTTATCATTTAATTAGTGTTTTTTTTTTTTTTTTTTTTTTTTTTTTTTTTTTTGTAATTTTTTTACTAGAAATAAGTGGATTTAGAAAAATTTACAAATCCATATACGATCAAGATAGGGAAAACACTTTTCGAGTGAGTGCCAACTCCAATTACAAGAAGATGAAGAAGAATTAAGAGAAGAAATCAGAAGGAGAAGAAGAATTGGAAGAGAAAGATTCACTAATTGCTTATCCATCTTCATGAAATTGAGAGCTATATATATATATAGCTTCACATAATAACCATGCTAACAATCTAACAAATACCCACCAACAAAAATAATAAACCAAAAACAAACTTAATAAGAAAGGAATATAAGCTCCAATTCTCCTTCTTCACTCAGTGAAATCCTTTAGCTAAGTGGGGGTTTCTTGATTCGCTTTGGAGTCTTCGGAGCCTTAACTAACTCTTCTTCTTCTGCTGCTAAATTGGATTCTTCCAAAGTTTACTCCAAGTGTATAAACAGGGTTGTATAATTCCCTTGGTCTTGAAAGACCACCTTATCTTCAAGGTGCAGATTAGGATAAATATTGCAAAACTCCATGAAATCTTTCCACGTAGCATTTTCAAGAGCACTGTCCATCTACTGTACTAGAATTTGACCAACTTCTTTTCTTTGGTGAAGACATGACAGAATGGCACAAACGGCAACTGGTAAAGACAGAGGTCGGTTTTCCATACTCTCCAGAGGTAGTGGGTGGACTCCATCGGGAATTGGTCCTCGAAATGGTTTGAGGGCAGAGATGTAAAAAATTGGGTGGCTCTTGCACCCGCTAGGCAGAGCTAATCGATAAGTGACAACACCAATTTGTTCAAGCACCTGGAAATGTCCATAATATCGCTTTTCCAACTTATGGAATGGTCGATAAGCGATGGTGGTTTGTTGGTACGGCTAAAGGCGAATGAGAACCATATCTCTAACCTCGAGCTGTAGGTCTCGATGATGCGCATTAGCCTTTTGCGACATCCAATGTTGAGCTTGGCGTAACTTCTCCTTTGAGGATCAAAGCAAAGCATCCCGCTCTAAGAGTGCCTCATCGAGTGCTTGGATTGAAGTAGAGCCCAGAGTATAAGTTGGAATGGTTGGTGGAAGACACCCAAATAATGCTTGAACATGAGACATTTTAAGTCCACTGTGATAACTAGAATTATAGCAAAACTCAACCCATCCCAAAAAGAAGATCCAAGAGTGTGGTTTCTCATGAGTAAAAGAAAGTAAGTACTGCTCCAATCCTCGATTCACGGCTTCCGACTGACCATTCGTTTGGGGATGGGAAGTAGTACTATGACGTAAAGACGTCCCACAAAGGTGAAAGAGTGCTTTCCAAAAACTACTCATGAAGATAGGATCACGATCCAAAATAATCGAACTAGGAAAACCATGGATCTTGACAGCAATGTCCACGAAAACCTCTACTGATTTTGTGGCTGCAAGTTGTGTTGGCAAAGCATCGAAATGCGCTGATTTAGTGAGAAGATCAACGACCACCATGATGACTGTAAAACTCCGAGAGGGCGAAATGCAGGTAATGAAATCCATGGTAACCTCTTCCCAAACCAACTATGGGACTAGAAGAGGTTGAAGTGACCCGACTGGCGCTTGAGTTGAGTACTTAGTTTGTTGACAAACTATGCATGCCAACACAAAATGCTCCACATCGGTCCGTATTTTAGGCCAATAAAAAATAGATGCCAATCAGACCAAGGTGCGTTTAATTTCTCCATGACCTGCCAATGGAGTGGTATGAAATTCATGCAACAATAGGGGCTTCAAAGAGGAGTTGGGACTAATGTAATAATGGTGTTGAAAAAAAAAAAAAACCATCGTGAAGTGAGAAATCAGAAGAGAGGGAACCCTCTTAGAATTGTTGAAGAAGTGCGACTAAGTCAGGAAGTATAGAGTTTTTCCGACGAAGAGTGTCCAAAAAATCCAAGGAAGGTCAACTTGAAAATTGAAGACAAGGTTGTGTGAAAAACATCGGCTATTCCATTTTCTCTTCATGAATCTGAGACAAGGCATCCACGGCCTTATTAGTGCTTCCCGATTTGTATTCGATCTGAAAATGGTAGCCCAAAGGCTTCTGGATATAGACCTATTGGTCTGGAGTGTGCACCACCTGCTGCAATAAGTCTTTGATGCTTTTGTGATCTGTGCAGATAATAAAAAACTTGCCTAATAAGTATTGGTGCCATTTGTGTACAGCCCCAGCGATGGAGTGAAGTTCCTTGAGATAAGTTGACGAAACTTATAAACGTGGCCCTAACTTTTTGTTGAAGTAAGAAATGGGATGATCGGCCTGCATGAGTATGGCGCCAATACCCACATTAGACGCATAAGTTTCAATCACGAAAGTCTCATTAAAATATGGTAATCATAAAACTGAAGCCTCGACCATTGTACGTTTTAAAGCATCAAAAACCTCGACAGCCGCTATAGCCTACGTAAATGCCTTATTGCGTAACAAATCTGTGAGTGGTGCCGCCATTGTTCCAAAGCCTCAAATGAATTGCCGATAATAACTGGTGACGCAGAGAAAACCACAGAGTTGCTTCAAAGTGCAAAGTATAGTCCATTTTACCATGGCATCGAGTTTCTGAGGGTCAACACGCACACCCCTTGAAGAAACTATATAACGCAAATACTCTATAGTTTTCGGACAAAAATGACATTTGGAAAGCTTGACATAGAATCTGCCATCATAAAGACAAGTAAAAACCTGCTCAACGTGACTAACATGCTTCGAAACAGTCATACTATATACCAGGACCCAATTATTGTAGCCATTAAATACCAAGAACCACATCCGGTTCTTCAATAGGCAAAACAAAAAGGTCTAAGAGAAATACATTCCCTTGTAATGTCAACGCAACCTGAGGACAAAAATTTTCCCAAACCAGAAAATTAACATTGCCAATGTAAACTCAAAATTTTGAGATTGGCTGAATAGGGAGTCCCAAATTTTCCACTAAAGCCGGTTTAATAAAATTGTGGGTATTGCTACTATCAATGTGTACATGAAAGTGATGGGGACCAAATTCACTAAGCAAACATAAAGATCCAGGATTACCTTGCCCTACCAACGCATTCATATTGGAGATGTCACCTGTGACCAAATCATTCGCTCGCTTAATCGCCACACAATCATCACTCGGGTTCTTGTCAATATCGTCTATCCCTAAAAGAATCAAGAATTTACTACGACAATGATGATTAGCCGTATATTTTTTTGTCACAATTATAACATAAATCTTTTTCACGTTTTTCCCGTAGCTTAACTGGTGTGAGGCGTCGAATGAGCAAAGTTGGGGTAGGAAATGTGGGTGGTAGCTAATTTGGCATAGTTGCTTTTGAAGGTTGGGTCAGAGCTAGAAACACCTTCTGATATAGTGTTGTAGGAGGAGCAGTCTCCATGGCTTGTTTAGTGAAACCCACAGAACAAGGGCTCGAAAGGAACTGGTTCCATTTATGCCAAGGTCGAGCACTTTGCTTGGCCTCCCCATAACGAGCTTCTTGAGCTTGTGCTAAGGCAAATGCCTCCATCAATGTGGACGGTTGTGAAAAAAATAGCTCACGACGAAAATCCAATTTCAGACCCGTAATAAAAAAAATTAATCAACAATGGCTTAGAAATCCCAGTTACTTTATTCATCGAATTCTCAAAAGTTGACTGAAATTCCTCCACAGTAGAAGTCTAAGTATGCTTAGAGAGATTACCTTGGTGGTCTTCATACAGTGAAGCCCCAAAATGATGCTTGAGACTAATCAAGAACTCCTTCCACGAAGACAACATATTATTTTCCTTCATCCATTAATACCAAACAGCTATCCAGCTTTCCATATGGAATTATACAATCCGCAAGTAAAGCGGCTCTAGTGTGCTGAAACGATCAAAGAATTCCCCGGTGTGAAATACCCATCCATTCGGATCCGAACCATCAAACTTTGGAACCTCTATTATGGAACGTAAAATAGTGGAGAGCTCACTACCTCCATCAAATACATCGATAGATTGAGACGCTGCTGGTGGCGGACCCAAAAGACCCATTGACGGTTTTGAAGACTCACAAATCTGCGATCGTAGCTCTGCTAAATGAGAATCAACAGTGGACATATATTGTTGCATCGTCTGGTGAATCGCAATGGTATGATTTTTTTAAATTTACCTTGTTTGTGTTGGAAAATGGACCAACCAGCAGTATGATCCAGTCACTACTGACGTGGAGAGCTGGAGATGGTCTGGAGGATGTCTTCGACTCAGCTAGAGTCTTCAATCCTTTAGGACTTTCATACTGCACATGTCCCGGTGTTCCCGGCATGTCCTCTCCAGCGTGTCCTCTTCGGTACTTGCACACAGAACAAGCTAGGGTGTTCTCGGCAAGAGAGTAAGAGCTCGGGAGAAAAAATAAATAAAAGAGGTCGCTTAGATAAAATAAAGCAGTTACCTCAAGTATGCAACAACCTGAATGGCTTGGCAAAGCCTTTCTTTTATAGGCAAAGATGTCATTAGCATCCCAGAAATTAGAGCCTTAAACTCAGTTATCCGTCTTAATCAGTCAGGCATGTAGAGGATTAGAGCTATGGACCTAGGCCTTTGCACGTTGATGGAGAAGCCCATGGGCCAAACTTGTTGGAAGTATTAGGCCAGTCCGGGCAACGAGGCTTCAGGTGCTCGGGATAGCTACACCGACCTGCTCTCTTGTGGCAGTATCTGAGAAGAATGTTGGAGATTCCTATTTAGTGATTGAACAAGTCCTTCACGCTTACCGACCTGAGAAGACCTGAGCTAAGCAAACAATTGAGCTCATCAGACCGTCTAATGTCATGCATTGGTGATGTGGCATTTTTTATCTAGTTGGAAAACACGTGGCGAGTGGTAGAATTTTACCCACATCAGTTGCCCCCCAAACCTCGGCGTGGAGATGGAACATGGGACGCTAAGGGTTCTGATTGTGGTTTGCTGAAGAATAGAGATCAGGCTTGGGGTGATACAGCTCGGCATATCAGAATAGCTCAATAATGAAATTTAGCTCTGTTGACCCTTTACCTGGATTCATCGAGAAGTTTGACTGCTATTTGACCGGATGCGACACGTGGCCTGACAGCGTTCGAATCGAAGTTCTGTCCGCCGTTCGATTAATGTGACGTTTCGACTTCTTGGCCTGGCCAATAAATAGGCACTTGATCTCTCTTAATTCCTTCATACCAGAGTATTCATGAAAGCTTTCCCCGTCCTTAGAGCACAGTACTATCTCTCTTCTTTCTCAAATATGTCTTCATCTTACTCGACAGGGTACAACCAGTCTAAATCTAAAAAGACCAGAACTAAATCCCCTATTTACTAGATCGAGCTTAGCTCGTATGCTACTGAGGTCAATGAACCATAGGTGGTCGTCGAATCGATAACATCTTCTTTTCAGAAGGCCCGCAGGGCTGTTGGAAAGATGACCTCCCAATCTTTTGGTGAAGCTAGCGGCCCTCGTCGTAGGAGGGCAAAAAGTAAAGCAGGCTCTTCTAGGGGGCCTGGTGTAGAGCTCAGCACGGGTCCTGCCGTGGAGCTTGACATTGAGGGTCTGTCCACCCCAGATGATGCAACCCCTCTATCCACGTCAGGTCGGGCCTTAGGGGCCAGCCCGACCTCTGAACTGCTAATCTATGAGGTTCCACAAGATGCCCTAATCTGGAAGGTGGAATCTAAGTTATTGGAGAAAGATGTGAGGACCTTTCGTTCTATGTACGTCTTCCCCAGCACGATGGACATGTTGGTTCCTAAGGAGGATGACCATGCCTGTGCTCCCCTAAAGGGATACATTACAGTGTACAAGGAGCAACTGCTGGGCAGTCTTCACTTCCCAATTCATCCATGGGTGTAAGCTGTCTGATGGGACCTCGGGTTGTGTCCATTATAGCTTGCTCTCAAAAGCATGCGGATAGTGGTGGCATTTCACGTCATCTGCATGGCTGAGGATATTGAACTGACCCTGGAGCTATTCCGGGCTGTCTTCCTAGCGAAAGTAATGCCCGATAGGAGGGGTTGATACTACATCATTGCCCAAAAAAAGTTCCTCCGCGGTTATGATGATTCCATCAAAGACTGGAAGCCTAACTTCTTCTTCCTCGGAGGAAAAGGCTGGGAGTTCGGCTTGGTAGTGGATGAGATAGAACACTAGGTCCAGATACACTGGGGGACCTTGGGTAAGTCTTAACAGCCCAGAGTCAATTCATTTTTTCTTCCCGATCTTCTTATTTGACTTGTCTTTCTATTTTATTTTCTTAGCCTAGAAGAAGAACAAACCGAACGTGAAAATTGTCGAGCTGAGAGATTAGGTACTAAGAACAAAGTTTAACCACGTCAAGGCATTGCTTACATCGTGCTTGTACGACGTGTATTCCTGGAGCGGCCTATCCTTGCCACTGCCAGTCTTGAAAATAAGTTCTCAAAACAATAAGTGACCTCACCCCTGCCCGATAATTTTTTCATACTTGGAGTTTTTCCTTGTTGTGACTGATACTGACTGTTTGCTTGTAGTTATGGACATTGAAGCCATGGCGAGGTTGGCTATGGAAGAGACCGAGTAGGATACCACCAGGGAGGCCCCTCAACAGGCCGAGCAGGAGACAGTCAGCCAGGCGGCACTATCAAGGTCGGCGCGGATCAACCCCTCCGCACGACCAGCCCCTCAGGTATCCCCTACGAGGTCGGCGCCTGTGGGAAGGGTTGCGACACCAAAAAGACCTTAGACCCCAACTCCCGCCAGGTCGGTGCAAGTACTTGTAGAAGGCGAGCCCAACTGAGATAGCGGCTGAGCCACAGAAAAAGAACCGGGGAGAAATCCAGTAGAGGCTAATGAAGATGTTCGTTCCAGACACTAGCCTCCAGCTCGACCGAAGTATCTTGGATATGCCAAAAATCCTCCCGAGCTTTATTCACAAGATCACGCCTCCTGAGGATCAGGGCCGGATCGATGCAAAGTTTAATGGCGGGCTCGCATTTGATCTGTACAAGGACCTCTTGTCGGTAAGTTCTTATCTCGGTAACATTTTAAGACTTATAAAATGCTTTTCTATTTTTCATCCTATTTAAACCTTTATTCATGCAAGGCCTCTACATAACGGTGGAGCTGGGGCTACTCATCCACTAGGCTAGTGAGAAGTCCAACTCCTAGGAGCATGAGAAGACTCAACTGATCAACAGCCACAACGTAGCCCTGGAGAGACAGCGCGAGCTGGAAGAGACGGATGAGAAGCTCCGAGCAACTGATGTAGAGGGTCGAGAACCTGCTCAAGGACAAGGAAGCTCTAGCCAAGGCGGCCGAGGACTACAGGGATAGAGCAAACAAAGCGATCAAGCAGTCCAACACAACTTTCAATTAGCTCGAGAATATTTCTGCCAACTAGGAGAGGGTAGTGGAGCAAGCCAGGGCCAATTCTATAGAAGTCTGGAAGAAGAGCCAAGACTATAGAAACCTTGAGACTAGGATAGACACCATAATGATGAATATGGTCTTTAATTGAGTAATTAATTTTGTCTGGTGCCAGTTCCCCGAGGTGGACCACAAGAAGATCAAGATGGAGTTCGATCCTTCACAAGTCAGGGGTAGCCAGGGAGGCAGCGCTAGGCCCAATGCTAGTGTAGGAGGTCAGGCCGTATCGGCTCCTTGATCAGCTCTCCCTCAGCCCTACAACAAATCAATACTTTGCAACTTTTTTCTTTATTTTCTTTTCTTTTTTACTTCAGCCCGGAATGGGCTTTGTAATAATGGGTTTCAACCCCAATTTTGTAACAATTTTTTTTGAAAATGAATGAACGAATAGCTGCTTCTTCAACTCCCTTTGATCTTCCTTTATCTTGTTCGCTGCTTGCCATTTGATTTTCTGGTCGGCCTTTATTGCACACTTGCACAAATAGTCACGAATAATCATAATTTGTCTTAATAAAGGTAACTGACCTCAACCAACTCATTTGTAAAGCGGTAAATTAGCTCGTACATCGTTGAATAATAACCAAAACTTAATCAACCAAGCTATCGTAAAGAAACAGTTACACCGGCCTCAAATATTGTAGGCTCAATGCCTGTCCTCAGCTCGGCAATTTTTTGTCACTTGGGGCTTTTGGCACTGAACTTTGGCCTTTTTTGTCTGAACAGTATGGTGGGATCGACATGTAACATCAGGTCGGCGGAGAGCTTTGAATAAGCTCGACCACTTCTAGACACTTGTCAGCGTAATATTTCATAAAATTCGGACACTTAAGCATGAAATTTTTAAGAACCGGGTAAATTTTACGTCAGCCTTGATTATAGTGTTGAGCTATTTTTTCTTGTAAAAGTTTTGGGCTTAGAACTACCCCAATCATCATCACAATACCAAGAGTTCATACCTTAATCAAGAGGCGCACCGAGAAGAATTTAACCTTCCACTGGATGCCCTACCGAGGAGACATCGTCTTACTTAAGTACGAGAGACTAATTCGGTCCATCAGCCTTTACCATTCCTCGATCGTCCTGCCCCCCAGCCGACCAGAGAAGCTCTGTTTGGCCATGCTCGTGTGGTTGGCTTATTAGAAGGGGTCTGATCTAAGTTGGGTCCTCTTGGTCCACGGACTTCAACACCTCAGTGGATTTACGTGGCCAGTCGTAGGTGAGTTTTCCATAGCTAGGCTCGTTCTCGAACTTTTTTGGGTTATCTCAATTTCTCTTACAGGAGTATCGTCCCTTTAGGTCGTTTGATCTCAATTCGCCTGTGAGGGAGTGGATGCTTATATGTTAGGTCCTCGGTCCTGATCGGTGTAACATTATTGGCTGACGACGACGGTCAGTCCTCAGGCTAACACTACCAACCTGTGTAGCGATCCGGTTATCACCCTTGACGATGTGAGCCGGGATGCCGTTCGATAGAGATCGGTTGAAGGGCGGCATGTCTCTGTCCTTAATAGGATAGAGGGCTACTTGTCTCTACCTTCGTATGGAGATCAACTGAAGGGCAGCTCATCTCCGTCCTTAGCAAACAAGAGGGATGCTCATCTCTGCCTTTGTATAGAGATCGACTGGAGGGCGACTCGTCTCCACCCTTGGTGGGTAGGAGGGTTGCTCGTCTTCGTTTTCACACTTGTGTAGTTTTGGAGATTGGATAATACTTTAAATCGAGCACTAGTTTCATTGAATGAAAATTGCATTACAAGTTTTGAAAAATTAAAACTTCTACAAGTCTAGGGAGATGCCCCCTCTCTTGGATAGTAGCGCTTCAAGTACTCGGCATTCCAGGGGTGTCTCAAAGGTACCTCTCCTTCGGTCTCTAGGTCGTATCTACCAAGAAAAACTACCCGGGTGACCCGGTAAGGTCCTTCCCAGGTACGAGCAAGTTTGTTGGCATTTTGGTCCTTCGTAACTAGAGTGACCTTCTTGAGAACGAGGTCTCCGACATTGAAAGAATGAGTTCAGACCCTTCTATTGTAGTACCGGACTACTCTCTGCTGATAGGCGGCCTGGTGCACCTGTGCTCTTTTCTTTATACCTTCCAACAGATCCAGACTCAGGGCAGAACCTATTTCGTTTTCAGCTAGGTCAAAAGGTGTTGCAGTCCAGGGTGAAGGCAAACCGATTTCAACCGGGATGACGGTTTTTTATCCGATGGTCATTGCAAAGGGCGTCTCACCAGTGGGGGTCTGAGTTGTTGTGTGGTAGGGCCACAACACGAGATGAAAGTCTTCCACCTACAACCCTTTGGACTTGTCCAACCTTGTCTTCAGATATTGCAGAATGGTTCGATTGGTGACCTCGACTTAGCCGTTAGCTTGGGGTGGCCAGGGGAGGATAAATGGGTACTGATACCCAGCCCAGAGCAAAGTTCAGCGAATAGGTCATTATCGAGTTGCTTCCCGTTATTCGAGACGATGGCCTTGGGGATACCGAACTGATATATTATGCTTTTCCATATAAAGTCCCGTATTTTCTCCTCGGTGATCTTGTAGAGGGGCTCAGCTTCCACCCATTTGGTGAAGCAGTCGATGACAACGACGAGGAATTTCCTCTGGCCGATTCCTTAAGGGAACGGGCTGAGGAGATCAATGCCCCACTAGGCAAAAGGCTATGGGCTGGTCATCGACACCAGCTCGGTTGGTGGTGCACGAGGTTGCGCGATAAACCTTTGTCTCTTGTCACATTTCTTCACGAACTCTCCCACGTCTTCAAGCATCTTCAGCCAGTAGCACCCGTACAGGAGCAGTTTCCGGACTAATGATCTGCCCCTCCCCCCCTCTCCCAAAGTGGTTTCCATAGATGCCTTCGTGTACTTCTCTTTTTACGTATCCGGTCTCTTCAGGCCAGAGACATCTAGAGTAGAGGCTATAGAAAGATATGCGATATAGAATTCAATCAAGAAGTACGAACCTTGCATCTCGGTAACGCATCTTCCTGGCTTCAGCTCGGTCCCTGGGCAACGTCCCGTCTGCAAGGTAGCTCCTGATCAGATCTATCTAGGTCGAATCAGAGTTGAGGACACATATAGTCGTGACCTCATCCGAAATGACAATGCTCGGATCGGCTCGGTACTCTACGGGCACTGTGTATTTGAGCTTGTATTCTACTGTCGATGCCAAGTTAGTTAGAGCGTCAACATGCCTTTTTTCTTCCCAGGGTATTTTCTTGACTTTCACATCTTTGAAAACATTCATCAGAGCCTTCACCCTCTCCAAGTAGGCTATCATGCTCGGGTCTTTAACCAGGTATTCACTATTCACTTGATTGACCACGAGTTGAGAGTCGCTCAAGACCTAGAGAGTCTTCACCTTGAATTCCCGGTCTAATCTCAACCCGTCTAGGAGAGATTTATATTCTGCTTTGTTACTTGTAGCTCGAAATCCTAGCTTAAGGGCATATTCAACCTCTTCTTTGTCTGGAGCAACGACGACAATCCCGACACTAGAATAGTTTTGATTAGAGAACCCATCAGTGAAGAACTTCCAAGAATCGATCCTGAGGTCAGTATCCACAACTTGGGCTTGATAGGTGTAAATTACCTATCTATTTTTAAATCGAACATTATTAATTTTCGAATACGTTTATTACGTTTTTATGTGTTTTTGTATAAATCAAGTGTTTGAGGTGAAAACGCATGAAAACGGATCAATAACGATGAGATCGTATCAAGAATGGTGGAAGAACAGGGAAAAACAAGCATGGAGACAATATTCAGAACAACAGCCCACCGCCGCAGCGTCCAGACCACCGCTGCGGCGGTGAATATGCAGAGAGACGCCTAAATCTGCTGGAAGCGCACCGCCTAGGTGGTTATCTCACCTCCGAGGTGCTGAAACTGCAGAGAGGTTCCTGATTCCACTGCCTTCTTCACCACTGCAGCGAAGACTGTGCCGACATGCCCACCCCGCCTAGGCAATCACCTTTACGTAGATTTAGATATTTATTTAGATATTTTTGGCTCCCTATTTCTTCTCTTTTCCTCTCCTCTAGCCAAGAGAGCTCCATTAGACTTATGATATTTTAGAGAGAGGTTTTGGGAGTGTTGAACCAATTTCGAAGGAGAAGAACACGTTGCGAAGAAGAATAAGCGATCCCAAAGCGTTTTTAGCGGTAAATCTTCGGACTACGGCTAAGTTTCTTTTATTTATTTTTTATTTTCTTAACTTTGGTAGTTAGTTGAGCATGTTTAGCTCCTATTTCATTGTATAAACGGTTATGGCCCTGAGCTAAATGGATTTTGTCTAGGGATTAATATAATTTATGAAATTGTTGTTTGTTTGAGTTTGTGTTTCGTTTAATAGTTGTTCTTCACTATTTTGATTGTGTTTGCCGTGTTGTCATGATTATTATTCTTTTTTAGATAATTGGAGAATACGGAGTTTGACAATCGGGAGAGGTAACCCCAGATTTGGACTAGGTTAAACACAACGCGACGATCCAATAACCCGAGAGAAAGTTGGAGAGTGTGCAATCAATGACGTTGGGGCGAGACTCACGTGACCTAGTATCGTTAAGACGTTTAGGGAAACTTTTTTGTTAACGTAAAGTCACGTATTCACTCATCTTACACTCAGGAGAGGTGGCGAGTGAGTTTATGAACCGAGATTGTCAAATAGGCCGAACGCTGTTAACGTAAACTAAAACGAGATCAAACATGTTTTTGTAAACAAAGTTAATCCCTAGGCAATATTTTTCCTAAACATCTCAATATAATATTAGTATAGTTAATTTAATTAACTTAGTATTAGTATTAATTAATTATAAACTTAATTTATTTCGCCTAGATAAAATTAGGTTATGATAATCGCGGTACTCAATAATAATCTCAACCATGGACACGATACCCTTACTCTCTCGATCTATACTAAAACTTGACCCGTACACTTGCGGTGTAAGTTAGCGACGTAATATTCCGCTACCAAGTTTTTGGCGCCGTTGCCGGAGATTGTGTTTTTTTCTTTATTATTGATATTGTGAGTAAATGACCCAATTTTACTTTAGACATTTCTTTTGTGTATAAGTTTTTCTTTGTAGTTTTTGTTTTTGTTCTCTTGCAAGGTACTTGGGGATGTTAGAACAACAAGTATTGATGCAATTCTTTCAACAAGATTCCACTCCGTTTTACTGTGCTCTGGATCGATATAAGGAATTGCTATTCCGATTTCCGAACCATCGTTTCCCGAAAGAGTGTCAACTACTGAACTTCCTCGATGGGTTATTAGCCGCCACCAGAAATTGGGTTGAAAGAGGAAATGGTACCACCTCTTTCGACCAATTAACCACGGATGAAGCCTATTGGTTATTGGAAGACATGGCCGGTTATGATTATCACGGTTGGAATTATTCAACGAGTTACCAAAGCTTGGGGGATAGTTTCAACACTACGGCGCCATGGATTGACATTCCGGATCAAGAGGATGAGTTTTCCCCTGCCTTAGAAGAAATGTTTGCTACCGTTATGGGGAAAACTCAGAGAGTCTTGAAGAAGACAAATGACCGGCTAAATGAGCACGAAGATCGTCTTGATTATATCAAGACGATCTGCGCCGACATCGATGCGACCGTAACATCTTTGTAGACGCAAATCGATCCGCTCATCTATTGGATTGAGGCCGAGTCAAACGTGGTGGCACTGGGAGATACACAAACCACATTCATCAAAAGCCACCATGAGAAATCGGAGATAAGCGGGAGGTACTTGGGTGAGATTGATAGAGATTTACACATTAATCACTATGAATTTTCACTGTTCAAATTTTAGTTAGTGACGTCGCAGTCGATCCAAGACAATCACATCTACAAGTATCCGATGTGGTTCACTTGTCCTTCCCCGCCATTAGCAATGTTCTTCCATACCCACCAAGTACATGAGCTGGTGGAGCATCCTGTTGAAAGCTTGAGCTAATTAGAGCCTTATCTCGCCAGTCTTGAGGGCATTTTAAACCAAGACCTGTACGTGGTGTTATTTAACACGTACTACGGGCGTAAGCTGCTCTTTGACTAGCACTTCGGCGTGTCAGGATGACGACCATAAACCAAGCGCTTCTTGGGAGGCAACCCAAGGTAAAAAAAAATAAGTTAGATCCATTTATGTCGACTTGAAATGGAGGTGAGATTCTCTCGCCTTCCAGGTACATGTTCTAAGCCCCATTCGTTAGCATGCTTTAATTTCCTATATGTTTAGATTGATGATTGGGCCGCTGAGAACACTGTCCATTTTAAGTTTGGAAGTGATGTGTAGTATTTAGTATTGTTAGTTTATGTTGTTTCATTTTTATCGTGTGCATGTTTGTTTAGGGTAGTTATTGTTATGTGCTGAGTATTGACTTCATTTGGGTCATTACCCGATGATGAGTCTGTCCCCTGATTGTTTATTAAGGTCAATCATAAAGCTCATTCATGTGTGTTTTGTGTGCTTAACGTATCGTTTTAGTAAAAGTTATTGTAGATCCTAAATACACGAGCATCAACTCAATGTATAATTATCTTTTTGATTTGAAACCCATTTTTTGTCAATCAATTTCATGACAATAGGGATTCTAGAACTTGATTTGGGGAAAATTCTAGGTGAGGTAGTTTAGAAGATATGATTTAGGTAATCATTTTGTCGCTTGAGCCTTTTTAAGCTTACCTTGATATTTTAGTATCCTTCATTACCCTGTCGAAGCCTAATAGCCGTTTCAATTCTGAACACTAAACAAATACCATAGCTGATTGAACTTTTTTCAAACCTATATCGCTAAACCAAAGGCCCAAAATGAGAGAATCAAGTTAGCATTCGTTATGCAACTTGATGTGAGCGATTGGATTTTGGAGGAACTATTAATTGGTTAGGTATTTGAGTATTCACTTGTCATTTTTCATTCATATTTCACACACCCCTTAAATTGTATAAATCAAATAAGTTTGGGGGTGTGTTTGTTGTTTAAAAAAAAACTATGTAAATATAGTGTAAGACCTCAATTGTAGCATGTACGTCATTTTAGTTGTATTTTAGAATAATTGAAAAAATTCGGGGTGAAACTAGGACAATTAAAAATTCAAATAAAAAGTCTAGGGGTCAAATTGAAAATATAGAAATATTTATTCTAAACTTTGGGGATTTCAAATTGTCACTTAAATTATAAACTAAAAATTTTGAGGGTTCAAATTGCGATTTAAGGAAATTTTGAATAGTACATTGGGCTAAAATAAGGATGTAAAGGAGTTGGGGGGGAGAAAAGGGTAATAAAATAAAAGTTTTTTTTTTAAAACACATATTATACATATACACATGTGGGTGACGTGCGCTGCCGGCCGACCGTTGAACCGAAACAGGGAAGAGTGAGACCGGCGACGTGGCAAGATTAGATCAAACCTTCACCCACTTAGTTCATGCATATAAATACCAACATCATGAGTGAAGATCGGGAAATGGGACGAAATCCAAAGGAATTTCAAAAAATCTAGAAAGAGAGTGGAAGGATTGGAGCGGGGTTCGTGATCGACGGCAGGAATGGATCTTGTCTGATCAGCCGACGATTGTGGGTATGAGAGAATGTACTCATAGTAGTTGTGTTCAGACGAGAGGGTGTGTAGGGTTGCTTCTCGGATCGCCGACGGTGGAAGGTTCTTCGGCGGGGCAGTATGTTCTGGTTACAGGGGTGTGTGTGTGCACGTGGGTGTTCGGATTCAACGTGCATGTGAGGGGGGATGGTCGTCGGTGAGCTATATGGGTGGTGGTCGCTGGAGTTGGCAAGGAGAGAGGAGAGAGAGAGGATCGGCGGTGACGGGTTTCGGTTGCCGTCGTTGGTGAGTTCGTCATCATTCCTCCGACGATTGCGCATGTGTGGGTATGGGATGTTTTCGGTATTGTGTGTGTGTGTGCATGGACGTTGGCAGCAAAGTTTGGTGGGAGGAGTGAGGGCCGGCCGGAGTAGAGGGGGGTCCGGCGGGTGCTCAAACTGAAACAGAACCAAGGAAAAAAAATGAAGAAGAAAGGAAGAGAAAAAAAAAAAAAAAAAAAGAGAAATTACAAAAACAACACCAATAAAACTCGAAATTCATCTCGTGGCCCGTAAACATTTCGGAACAGGTAATATTTTTATTGGATACTATTATCGATTAAATTAAATTGTTGGGCATTAAGATTTTTCTCGCATTCGTAATAGTAATTGTCGTGATCGTGATAACATTTTTATAATCGCTAGTTTTAATAAACTGGTACAGTAAACTTAACAGAGCGAAATTAAACGAATAATAGTTTTCGTAATGAAATGTGGGAAAATTATGGAAAATTAGGACCTGCATTCCTCTAATTTTTTTATTTTAAATACGATATTAATTTAGGCCCTATTATTATTAGGTTCGCAAGCACCGGAGTTTCGGTAGAGAGTAGTTAGCAAAAGCTTTTGGGAATGGATCACGAGGTGAGTGTACTGTCTTCTTGCTAAATTATTTTTCATACAAAATGGTTGTACTGAGACTGAATGATTTTATAAGACGATATGGATCAAGCAGGTTTTAGGATGAGTGAGTAAAAATGGATTTTCGTGGGATTACAATAGTTTTCGAAAGAAAGTTAAGAATGATTTTTATTGGATTCGGTAGTTTAAAAAAAGAGTGGAAAAATGGTTTTGGTAAAAATCAGATGTTTTTTTTAAGTAAAAGAAATATATGATTTTGGATTAAAAAAATCAGTTCTGGAAATAGAGAGTGATGGTTGAGATTTGCCGATATTGATTAGACTATAATATTAGTTTGTGAATTGATGATGACGTTATTAATTTTACAATGCTATGGTATTTATCTGCTTCGGCGGAGTGATGTTTATCTGCTTCGGCAAAGTGATGTTAGACGTTTATACTGCGCAGTGATTATCCGCTTCGGCGGAGTGATAGGTGTTCGTAGGAAGGCATATCCTACGGATGGTACGATACCATTGCAAACTCCCGATCGTGAGGTTAAAACGATCACTAGGGCTGGCCAGCGTGTGTGTGTGTGTGTTTGAGAGGATATTTTGAGATGTGGTATTTTGCTTATACTGGGTGATTTATTAACATGATTGGCATGATTCGTATACTAAGTGATTTTGCATGGAACTTATATATAGCGCTTTATTCTCACCGCTAATATTATGAAAACTTTGGCGAACTACGTAACGTTTACATATTCAAGCTTGATCCATTTAGATGTTGCAGAATAAACTATTATTACTATAAAAATATTTTACTAAGAAGGCAGTACACTCGCAGGTACAACGGCTAGGAGTCGGTCCCCTACTGGCACTAGGTAGAACTACGTGATGGAGTCATTTAGGCATTTGGGAAAGGCTGTCAAAGGCGAACCCATAAAAGGTTCATGGATAAATACTTTTTGCTAGTAAAAATTTCGGGACGGGTGTGTCCCCCATAATAGATGTTTGTATTATACAGTGGGTGTATATTGTTATTTAATTTGGTTATTACTATTAGGTATTGGTGATGTCATGTTGTAGTCACGCCAGCCTCGAGCGGATGGGTGTCCGGGATGGGTTGTGACATATAGTTTATTTCCGTTTCTTTTTGACAAGTGAGTACGTTTGTCTTAATTATATTGTTTAGGGTTGTTTCAAAATTATCTATAGGGGTTCGAGTGTGAGTGTGCCAAGCGATGTGCCTTGGGTAACGTTAACCCATTTTCTCTTCCAATTTACCCTTGGCCATTATTCCTAAACTGAACCAAGACCTATTGATCTTTTTGAATCTCCGAGCCTACATTAGTGGAGAATAGGACCCGGGTTAAGTGTATGGATTCCCTATACCGTAATGGTTTAAGTCATGAACTTTATTGATGGATAATCTCATCTAATCAACAGATAGTTGTATATTTGAGTTTAATCACACACACTCTAACAGGATCTAGAATAATACTTACTATTATTGAACGTTGAAATTCTAGAATACCACATGGTGTGTTTTTATGCTTGAACTTGATAGGATTGGGGGCCGATGAGGGAAAAATCGTTTGGCCAGTAGATAATAATTAAAACTTGCGCATTTTTGTTTAAGTGTTTTTAGTTATTATTTGGTAATTAGTTATTATATTTTCTTGTATTGTGTGGGTGTTTTGCTCGAAAACTAACAAAATTCCGAGTTTGGGGGTATTTGATAGGTGTAAATTACCTATTTATTTCCAAATAGAACATTGTTAGTTTTCGAGTACGTTTATTACGTTTTAATACTTTTTTATGTGTTTTTATATAAATCAGGTGTTTGAGGTGCAAAACAATTAAATTGGATCAATGATGGTGGAAAAATGGTGGAAAAACAAGCACGGAGGCAATATTCAGAATAGCAGCCCACTGCTGCGATGTCCAGACCACCACTGCGGTCATGAATATGCAGAGAGGCGCCTAAATCTGCTGGAAGCTCACCGCCGAGGAGGTAAAACTGCAGAGAGGTTCCTGATTCCACCGCCTCCTCCACCGCTGCAGCGAAGACTGTGCCGACATGCTCACCGCCTAGGCGGTCACCTCTACACAGATTTAGATATTTATTTAGATATTTTTGGCTCTTTATTTTTTCTTTTCTCCTCTCCTCCGGCCAAGAGAGCTCCATTAGACTTATGATATTTTAGAGAGAAGTTTTGGGAGTGTTCAACCAATTCCGAAGGAGAAGAACATGTTGCAAAGAAGAAGAAGCGATCCTGAAGCGTTTTTAGCGGCAAATCTTCAGATTACGGCTAAGTTTCTTTCATTTCTTCTTTATTTTCTTTACTTTGGTAGTTAGTTGAGCACGTTTAGCTCCTATTTCATTGTATAAACGGTTATGGCCATAAGCTAAACGAATTTTGTCTAGAGATTAATATAATTTATGAAATTATTGTTTGTTTGAGTTTGTGTTTCCTTTAATGGTTGTTTTTTACTATTTTGATTGTGTTTGTCATGTTTTCATGATTATTATGCTTGTTTAGATAATTAGAGAATACGGGGTTTAACACTCGGGAGAGGTAATCCCAGATTCGGTCTAGATTAATCACAACGCGAAGATCCAATAACCCCGAAGGGAATTAGAGAGTGTGTAATCAATGACATTGGTGTAGACACGACATTTTGACCGCCTCGCAAAAAATTATACTTTATTTTATAGTTACCTTTATTTTATTTTTTTATTTATTTTGTTTTGATTGTACCGTATTTATACGGTTTAATACTGCTAAATTAAGTTTTATTAATCTCTTAAGTAAATTAAATATTAGTAATTGATTTTTATTTTTTTGGTTTTGTAGATTTTTCGAAGTGGAATAAAAACGCGTTAATTCGGAACAAAATGGACAAGAAACAGACGAGAACGAGATAGGTCTGGACCGAACGGGGGTGTGGGGGTGCACAAAGGTCGCACGTGCGACCAAAAACTGGTCGCACGTGCGACCAGCTGGCCGCATGTGCGGCCAGCAAGGGGGGGCAGAGAGCATATGCTCTCTGCCTAGCCCCCCCTTTTTTGGGTGCACCATTTTTGGTGTACCCAAAAAGGGGGTGGGTACACCAAATTTCGGTGCACCCACCCCCTTTTTCTTATTTTTTTTGCGTGTTTGTCGGACGATTCTTCAAAAATTTCTTCCTATAAATAGATGAAGGATCACAATAGGGAGAGGGGGGAATTTTTTTCGCCAGAAGAAAATTTTTTTGAGAGAAATTTTTTGGGAAGGAAGAGGTGAAATCTGTAGAGAAATTTTGAAGAAAATAATATTATTTTCGTTTTATTGTAATTTTGAAGAAGAAAAATCTCCAAGAAGGTAGTAAATTTTCATCTGTTATAAATCTTACTCTTATTTTTTTTTTAAATAAATTGTTATTATACTAATTTTTTTTTTTGTAAATTAGATTTTTTTTTCTTTTATTATTTATTTATTTATTTCTTTTTAAAATTTTTATTTTATTTTTTTTATTTTTTTTAATTTTTATTTTATTTTATTTTATTTTTAAATAATACGAGGTGGAAAACTTCTAACCTTCCATTGGAACGGTTTAAGTTTAGAATGAAATTACTCCCCTTGAGAAGTGTGTGCGTGTGTGTGTGTGTGTGCGCGAATGTTTTATTTAATTTGTATTAAATATAATGTGCTAACAAGATAAGGTGGAAAATTCCCAACCTTCCATTTGAACGGTTTTAAATTTAGAAGGGAATTACTCCCCTCGATGCGTGTGTGCGTGTGTTTTATTTAATTTGTATTAAATATAATGTGCTAACAAGATAAGGTGGAAAATTCCCAACCTTCCATTTGAACGGTTTAAATTTAGAAGGGAATTACTCCCCTCGATGCGGGTGTGCGTGTGTTTTATTTAATTTGTATTAAATATAATGTGCTAACAAGATAAGGTGAAAAATTCCCAACCTTCAATTTGAACGGTTTAAATTTAGAAGGGAATTACTCCCTTCGATGCGTGTGTGCGGGTGTGCGGGTGTTTTATTTAATTTGTATTAAATATAATGTGCTAACAGGATAAGGTGGAAAATTCTCAACCTTCAATTTGAACGGTTTAAATTTAGAAGGAAATTACTCCCCTCGATGCGGGTGTGCGTGTGTTTTATTTAATTTGTATTAAATATAATGTGACTAACAAGATAAGGTGGAAAATTCCCAACCTTCCATTTGAACGGTTTAAATTTAGAAGGGAATTACTCCCCTCGATGCGGGTGTGCGTGTGTTTTATTTAATTTGTATTAAATATAATGTGCTAACAAGATAAGGTGGAAAATTCTCAACCTTCAATTTGAACGGTTTAAATTTAGAAGGGAATTACTCCCCTCGATGTGTGCGTGCGTGTGTGGGCGTGTGTTTTCTTTAACTCGTATTAAATATAATGTGCTGACAAGATAAGGTGGAAAATTTCCAACCTTCAATTTGAATAGTTTAAATATAATGTGCTAACAAGATAAAAATATTCGGATTTAAATTTTAATTGGACTTAATCGGATAAGGTACCGTCTTTGGACGGGCGTCTTGGGGTGCTTGACACCTTCCCCGAGTGTAACTGACCCCCGAACTCTTTAAACGAATCTCTGATCAGACCATGTTATTTTAGGAGTCAAATTTTTACTTAAGCCATTTTTTTGAATTGTTTTCAAAAAAGAAAAATATGGTGACCTAGCACATCATTTAAAACCAATGTTAGGTGGCGACTCCTTTTTTTCTAAAACAGGCTTCAGTATATTTTAATGAGAAAATCGACGTTTTTAAAAACCCTTCTCATTTTACCAGTGCCAAGCATATATCTATATTTTTTTATTTTCTCTGAAAAATCGGGGCGCGTTCAGCTGGCGACTCTACTGGGGATCCACAGAGGGTCGAGCCCAATATGTCTGAATAAGTCCAACTAATCTAAAATCCGAATGTTAAATTTTATTTTATTTTTTCCCTCAATTCGGTAAATAAGTTGTGATTTTTTTTTATATCATTTATTTTTTATTTTATATATATATATATATATATATATATATATATATATATATATATTTATTTATTTATTTATTTTCTTTTCTTTTCCTTATTTCCTCTCAGGCTCTTATATCGTTGTAAATCCTCTAACAAAAGCAAAACTGTCTTGTATCCATATTATCCCCTCAGGATTCTATGATACAAGACAAGAAAGGGGTTTTATGTACTTGATGGATTTATGACGTCTTGGGAAGTCCTAAAAAAAAAAAAAAAAAAAAAAAAAAAAAAAAAAAAAATAGGCACACCAAACAAGTTCAAAGTTTTCAATATCGGTAAAAAAAACAAAAAAAAAAAAAGAGATTTTTCATGTACCATCATTTGTTTTAATTAGTCGTTATCGAAATTGAAATCTTCGAATTAGAATGGGCTTTAAGGCCACCTAAGACCCACGTGAACTAAAAAAATGATTTTTTTTTTTTGTAGGTGAAAAAGAAAAGGACAAGACAAAGAAAATTGGTCCCAGAAAAATAAATCCAGTTCTCCCCTTTCAAAGTCCGATCTTTACACGCAGTCGAGCACAGACTCATTCCATGATGACATCAGAAAGCAATCCCGAATCTCCCCGAACGACCCAGATAGCTCAGATGCAGGAAACTATTGACAGGTTGATGGAAAGGATCAACGAACTTAGCCGACCTCAGGAGGTGCCTATTCCTCCGTCCAACGGGACTCCTGTGACTGAATCCCCAAATGGAAACCCTGCAAGTATTGGGATGGAGAACTCAGGGCCGAATCCGAACCACGTCGGCCCGAACTTTGCAGCACCGGTCTACTATAGACCTTAGATGGGCCCTCATCCTTTCGCCTATGGAGCTCCGATATATCCCATTCAGGGGCATGTCTATTAGGCCTCGCCAGAGGGCTCAGCCCCCGTCGCCCCGCAGATCCTCATTCACCCGGAGAGGGTCGTTGTTCTACCAAACAAATTAAATGATAGCCAACCGGCCCCGGCCATTGAAACTAAAAACAAAGAAGAGAATGGCCCTCTACCGGCTTGGCTTCTGAAAATGGAGAAATTGGAGAAAACTATGGAAGAATGGAAAAAGGAGAAGCCGTCCAGGAAAGCGACGTACAAGGAGTTGTCAGCACCACCCGGGATTGTGTACCCGAAAAATTTCGTGGTTCCAGAGTTCACAAAATATGATGGCACTGGCCCTCCAGAATGGCATGTCAGCATTTACAAAGAGGAGTTAGGAATTCATGCTCGGAACGAAGACCTTTGCCTAAAGATGTTTCAGAGATCGTTGAAAGGACCGGCTCTCAACTGGTACATGACCCTGGAGCTATCACAGATTAAAACATTTGAAGATCTGGTAGAGGCCTTCTGTGAGCAATATGTGTACAATAGGGATGCCGCGCCAGACCGCAATACCCTCTACCAGATACTGAAAAATAAAGACGAAAGTTTCCGGAGGTATACTGCTCGTTGGAGGGAAGAGGCTGCCAAAGTTGTTCCTAAGCTGAGCGAGGAGGCTCAGTTAGAGATATTCAAGTCAATTCAGTCACCACCGTTCTATCGAGATCTCTCGAGCATAGCAGTAGTTTCTTTCGGCGATGCGATCAAACAGGCCGAGGTGACGGAAGAAGGAATAAGGAGCGAAAAAATTGAAGGGGCCCAATCCAATCTGACGAAAAGGTCAGCCCCACCAAAGATGAAAGAAAATGAAGTAGCTGTTGTCGTTTCCCCTCGGCAAACCCATTACCAGAACTACCCCCAAGCTTCCTGTCCCCAGAACTACCCGAACCAGAACAACCAATATCACAACTACCCTCCTCAAAATCGCCAAAACCAAAATTATCCTCAAAACCAACCCTATTCCCAAAGCCGCCCCCGCTATTACCAAAATGTACCTCCCCCTTATCAAAACCACATTCCCCAATATTACCCTCAAGCCTACCCAACACCCTCTTACCATACCTATCAACCACGCCCGAACACCCCACCTCAAATTCCTAACCGCACTCCAAGGTCAGGAACCCAATACCACCAAGACCTTCTACCTCATGCTACTGGGGGAAATTTCCAGAACGACAATAGAGAACTACAAGACCTTCCGGTCTCGATCACCGAGTTGTACCGGAATTGTTTGAAGCAGGGGATGCTGACGCCCCTTCCATTCTACGAAGTTAAACCTGGGAGTAAAGCAGCTTCTTCAAATGCTTTCTGTGAATACCACTCGGGAACCAGAGGACATGCGACTGAGCAATGCTTTCAGCTAAAAGACAAAATCCGGGAGTTTATACGGACCGGAGCCATCACGTTTCCTAAAAAACCTGAGGCCGGTATGCCAAATTGTCAGCAAAATCCGTTGCCTGAACACACCTCCTCAGGAAGTGGCGTCAATCTAATTTTCACAGAGGAGGTCGAAGAAGAAGTTGATGTGATCGATATCGGTGGTGTTTATTTACACCCGGAGGTTCTCTACAGAGGGTTCGAATTACATCTAGAAAAGGTAGCCCAAAAACTAGAGAAATCTCTAGTTTTGTCTTTCCCAATCCAAAAGATGGTGGAAAATCTCAATAAGGTTCCATGGAATTATGAGATCGTCGCTAAAACAGGAGAAGGAGAAGAATTGCCAATCTCAGTAGAAGAAACCAGTGGAATCACTCGGTCTGGAAGGGTGTATACGCCACAGGATTTGATCAGGATTCCTGTAAGGGAACCAAGAGGGGCTCTGAAAAAGCCGGTGTCAGAACCGGAGGCTCACGACTTCCTAAAGGCAATGAAGAATTCAGAATACAAGATAGTGGAGCAACTCAGCAAAGCACCGGCGCAAATCGCGATGCTCTTACTACTCCTATCCTCAGAAGTGCATAGACAGGTACTGCTGAAAATCCTAAATGAAGCCCACTTGCCTAGCACGATCTCTCCAGAGAAGTTTGTCACTCTGGTCGAGCAGGTCCTAGGATCTAACACCATCACTTTCACAGATGACGAGATGGACGATGATGGAACAGGTCACAACAAGCCTTTGAATATCACGGTCGAAAGCCATGGAATGTTCATAGCTCGGGTGTTGATTGACAATGGATCGGCAATAAATATCTGTCCTTTGTCGACCCTAGAAGAAATGGGGATAGATCTATCACAGGTTTGATCGTCTAAGACGGTTATCCGAGCATTCGATGGGGCTAAGAGATATAGCGTTGGAGAGATTGACCTGCCAATTGAAATTGGTCCAATACAGTTCAATGCGAAGTTCCAAGTGCTCGACATACCTGCTTCGTACAACCTGTTGTTGGGGAGACCGTGGATCCATAACGCTGGGGCAGTGCCTTCATCTCTACATCAGAAGATCAAGTTTATCATTAATGACACACTGTACGTGATCAGGGCTGATTCAGATATCATACCTTTCCATCAAGCGATAAGTCGGCATGTCCCGTTAACAGATGACGGAAAGGAGAAGGAGAAGATTGAAGCCTCCTATCACGTGTTCGACATTACGAATGCTACCTTTGTGAAGGAAGGAGGACATGAGATGACACCATCACTGTCTAACACTGTGGCCTTCGTTGCTAAAGAAATGAAGTCTCGGGGTTGCATTCCCGGGAAAGGTTTGGGCAAGAATCTAGACGGAATTACAGAACCGATAGAAGTCAAGGAGAAGAGGGGGAGATTCGGATTGGGATACAAGCCGACAAAAGCAGACAGGGCGAAGTTCTTCCGGAAGAAGAGGGATGGATCCCCAGACAACCAGCCAATGAAAATTCTGCATATCCGGGTCACTTTCTCCTATCCAGCAGAAACCATCAACAAAGGGAAGGAGACCGCAGGATTCAAGTTGCACCCTGAGAGAGTAATGATCAAGGAAGCTGTGAATGTAATCATGAGAGACGAGGCAGGGCCAAGTCATGGGTCTGGTATTCGAACCAAGGGAAAAGAAAAGCTGCAGAATTGGGATTCTTATTCTCTCCCAATTCGCCAGGCGTTTCGGTAAACTTAGGGAGATTTTCTGTTGGTCATCCCTCCATCCACTTTGCCTTCTAGATGGAAAGGGATTTTGCTTTGTAATGGTTTTTTATATTTAATTAATGCAATTCTGTTTTATCCGACATATGGTTTAAATGTTTAAATGTTTAAATTTTATGCTTTCAGGATGTCTAAAACACCAGTGTATGATTCATGCGATATAACTGAGCCAGAGTGCGATAAGTATGATTTCAATGCAGAATCAGACCATAACCTGATGGGAGTGGAAACAGAAGATGACTCTTGCCAGCCAGACGATGGTGAGATCCAAAAAGCTTTCACGGAGTTCGAGAACAAGCCGATTCCCAGTAACGATGAGACTGAGTTGATAAACTTGGGGACCTCGGAAGAGTTGAAGGAAGTAAAGATTGGATCAGCCCTCATGACTCTGGAAAAGAAAGAGTTGACAACGCTCTTAATTTCCTACCAAGATATCTTTGCCTGGTCCTACGATGACATGGTAGGACTGGACAAGAGTATCGTGGCCCATAAGCTGCCGCTAAAGCCGGGGAGTGTACCAGTCAAACAAAAGTTGAGGAAATTGAGTCCCGCTGTCAGCCTTGAGGTCAAGGAGGAGATCGTGAAGCAATTCAATGCCCGAATTATTGAAGTCTGTAACTACAGTGAATAGCTCTCAAATGTCGTTCCCGTGCTAAAGTCCTCGGGAAAAATCAGAGTCTGCGTGGACTATCGTGATCTCAACCGAGCGAGTCCAAAAGATGATTTTCCACTGCCAAACATTCACATCATCATCGACAATACTACGGGGCGAAAGCTCTATTCTTTCGCCGATGGATTCTCTAGCTATAATCAGATTCTAATGGATGAGAAAGATCGAGAAAAGACAGGCTTCACTACACCATGGGGAGTCTTTTGCTATAGGGCGATGCCTTTCGGTCTCAAAAACGCCGGGGCAACATACCAAAGAGTAATGACGACCCTCTTTCATGATATGATGCACAAGGAGATGGAGGTATATGTAGATGACATGATCGTTAAATCACAGGAAAACGAGGATCATCTCTGCCATTTGAAAAAGATGTTCGACAGACTTCGAAAGTACCAGCTCAAGCTCAATCCATCAAAATGCGCGTTTGGGGTGGCTTCCGGAAAACTTCTTGGTTTCATGGTAAATCGCCATGGAATCGAGATTGATCCTGCAAAGACGAAGGCCATTCGTGAGATGCCACCACCGAGAAATGAGAAAGAGATTCGAGATTTTCTGGGGCGATTAAATTTCATAGCCCGATTCATCTTCCAACTCACTGCCACTTGTGAACCAATCTTCAAGCTACTTCGAAAAGAAAGTGACGGGCGATGGAATACAGATTGCCAGAATGCCTTGGAGAAAATTAAAGTCTATCTAACGAACCCTCCCGTTCTAGTGCCGCCTCGGGAGAAGGTTCCGTTATTACTATATTTGTCAGTTCTCGACTCCTCCATGGGAGCTATTCTTGGGCAACTCGATAAATCTGGAAAGAAGGAGCAAGCCATCTACTACCTCAGCAAGCGCTTTACGAAGTATGAGGAAAATTAAACCTTGCTGGAGAGGACCTGTTGTGCATTAGCTTGGTCTGCTCAAAGACTGTGCCATTATATGCTCCCACTGACTACCTACTTGATAGCCAGGATGGATCCCTTAAAATACATCTTCGAGAAGCCGATTCTGTCAGGAAAAGTTGCAAAATGACAGATGCTGCTGACGGAGTTCGATATCATCTACAAGACCCAAAAGTCAGTAAAGGGTCAGGCGATAACGGATCAGTTGGCTAGTTGTCCAGCTCAAACGGATAACCAGCCTCTTGAGACGCTATTCCCTGACGAGTCGATTCATGCGGTGGATGAAGAAAATGAGGAAACAGTTTGGAAAATGTATTTTGATGGAGCAGTGAACTCTTGAGGGGCTGGAATCAGAGCCGTTCTGGTTTCTCCAGGCAAACAGCATTATCCAGTGGCTTCCAAGTTGAAGTTCCAGAGCACAAATAATCGAGCTGAGTACGAAGTCTGTATTCTGGGACTCCAGCTGGCTGTCGATATGAAAATCAAAGAATTGCTAGTGTTCGGAGATTTTGAGCTAATAATCAATCTGGTGACGGATAAATATGCCACGAGAGATCCGACCTTGATAGCCTATAACAATCACCTCCTGGAGTTGTGCGAGCAATTTACAATGATAGAATTTGAAAGCATACCGAGGCTAAAAAATGACTTCGCCGATGCTTTAGCTACCTTGGCATCTATGATATCTATCACTCGAGAGGATGATGATATCATTCTGGTGGTAATCCGAGTTCAACGCCGACCGGCCCACTGCTGCCAGCTTGAATCTGAGCCAGCCAAAGACCCGTGGTACCATGACATAAAGAACTTTCTAAAAAATCAGGAGTATCCGAAAGGGGCATCAAGTGTTGATCGGAAAACTCTCCGGAGGTTAGCAAGCCAATTCTTCCTAAGCGGGGAGACACTATACAAACGCTCCCCTGACATGGGCCTGTTGAGATGTGTTGGAGTCGAAGAGGCCATCCAGTTGATGAAAGAAGTCCATGGTGGCATATGTGGACCTCACATGAGCGACTTCATGCTTGCCAAGAAGATCCTGAGGACCGGTCATTTTTGGCTAACGATAGAAAGCGACTGCGTGCAGTTTGTTCGAAGATGCCATAAGTGTCAGATTCATGGTGATCAAATCCATGTCCCACCTTCGCACCTTCATTGCTTGGCGGCCCCATGACCCTTCTCAATGTGGGGTATGGACGTTATTGGGGAAGTTACCCCTAAGGCGCCGAGTGGTCATCGCTTTATCCTGGTGGCAATTGATTATTTTTCCAAGTGGGTAGAAGCTGTTTCCTTAACCCGAGTGACTCAAAAATAGTAGCTCGATTCATCAAAGAAAATATTGTGTTAAGATACGGTTTGCCGCAAACATTGATAACCGACAATGCTAAAACCCTGAAGGGTTCAGAAATACAGAAAATATGTCAGCAGTTTAAGATCGAGCACAAAAACTCAGCGCCTTACCGTCCAAAAATGAATGGAGCAGTGGAAGCCGCCAACAAAAATATAAAGAAAATTCTCCGGAAGATGATTGACAATTATAAAGAGTGGGATGATATGCTGCCACATGCTTTGATGGCTTACCGAACCTCGGTTCGGACCTCGACAGGGGCAACCCCCTATTCTCTGGTCTATGGCACAGAAGCGGTAATACCGGCCGAGGTGGAAATTCCATCTCTACGAGTGCTCATAGAGGCCGAGCTTGATGAAACTGAATGGGTACAACAACGATTGGACCAACTTTGTTTAATCGATGAAAAGTGGCTAACAGCGATATGCCACGGACAGTGTTACAGACAGAGGATTACTAGAGCTCATGATAAACGGGTATACCCTAGAGTCTTCAAGGTCGGTGAGTTAGTATTGAAGAAAATCTTTCCTTTCCAAGATGAAGTTAAGGGTAAGTTCGCGCCACATTGGGAAGGTCCTTTTGTTGTTCATAAGGCTTTGAGCAGTGGAGCGTTGATTCTCCAGGAAATGGATGGTGATGTATTTCCCGAGCCCCTAAACTCGGATTCTGTAAAGAAATACTTTGCCTAATAAATGTCCTTATTTTCTAAGTAAGTTTATTTCAATTTGTGATTATCTGTTGCTTCAAAAAAAAAAAAATACGGCTCGAACATGGTGAAAACTCGAAAGAGCGCTATGAGAAAAATGTAGAGACCGTGTCGCAAAAAAAAAAAAAAAAAAAAAAAAAAAAAAAAAAAAAAAAAAAAAAAAAAAAAGAAAGAAGAAGAAGAAGAAGAACAGTTAGATCACTCCTAGGGGCATTTTTGGAATTCCCACTACGGCTGACTTCCATTGACCGTAAGACTTTTCTGTGTTCGGAACTTGATGGATTTGAGCAAGAGTTGGAATCTGTGAAAAGGAACATCGAATATGGCTCAAATTTGCATTGAAATCATACTTATCAGACAATCCGGCTTGAAATCTCGCAGTCAACATATCTGGTGATAAAGATACCTATTTGGGGTAAGGTTTTACACGTTTTTCCCATATTTGATTAAATCAGTTTTGCAGGATTTGAAAAATACAAAGCAAGCAGGAGTATGTGATTCTCCTAAACACTGAGGATGCCTAGTAGAAAAAAGAAAGTGAGAATCGGCGGGTGCAGAGAAATAAAAGCTGATAGGGATGTTGTCCAAAAAACCAGACCCCGCCAACAACCCGGAGAAAACCTCCAGAAAGTACATCTCTAAGATTGACGAAAGGACGAGACGGAAAAATCTCCCGATACTGTCCCGTGACCCGAGAAAGTCAAGCGCCATCAAATGAGGGATTGCGACGGAAAAGGGGGGACGGAATTGCGAGTCGTAAAGAGTGACAAGTTTTTCAAACTAAATTTTCATGTTACATGTGTTTTTTGTTCAATTACAGGGTTTTCAAAGGACATGGAAGTATGGATTTCTCTCTCACAAAGACTTCTTACCTTCCGGTTCAAATTAGAAACTTTTATTGCTGAAAGTTTGAAAGCTCTAAATGAGCGTCCAGGTATGCGTTTTGCCCTGAAAAGGGCGAAAAGTGAACTACGCTAAACTTGATCCTCGGCATAATACTAAGGTATGCAGGCAATCTATAAATGTTTGGTCATTTGAGAGTTCGGCTGGGGCACATTTATATCTTTGCTCTCTCATTCTGGTTCAGTCACAAGTTGGGACATATTTTATACTCTTGAACTTTCTTTAGGCCTCTGGTCAAGAGCGCTGGGGCACGAATAATTTTTATTACTCTAAACAATCCTCTAAACGGACACGTGTTCGTTATGAGTATCGTCAGGAGTCATTTTTTTACTCTAAACAATCCTCTAAACAGACACGTGTTCGTCATGAGTATCGTCAGGAGTCATTTTTTTATTACTCTAAACAATCCTCTAAACAGACACGTGTTCGTCATGAGTATCGTCAGGAGTCATTTTTTATTACTCTAAACGATCCTCTAAACGGACATTTGTTTATCATGAACATCGTCATCAGACATTCTTTTATTACTCTAAACGTACGCTTGTTCGTCATGAGTCATTTTATTTTATTTGTTCTATTATTAGAAAATAAAATAAATAAATAAATAAAATAAAAAATGGGACGATCAAAATGATATGGTCTTTTATCTTTGTCAAGCAAGTGGAACTTGCATGACAAAGAGGGGCAGCTGTAGACACGGTATTTTGACCGCCTCGCAAAAAATTATACTTTATTTTATAGTTACCTTTATTTTATTTTTTATTTATTTTGTTTTGATTGTACCGTATTTATACGGTTTAATATTGCTAAATTAAGTTTTATTAATCTCTTAAGTAAATTAAATATTAGTAATTGATTTTTATTTTTTTGGTTTTGTAGATTTTTCGAAGTGGAATAAAAACGCGTTAATTCGGAAAAAAATGGACAAGAAACAGACAAGAACGAGAGAGGCATGGACCGAACGAGGGTGGGGGGTGCACAAAGGGGGTGGGTGCACCAAATTTCGGTGCACCCACCCCCTTTTTCTTATTTTTTTCGCGTGTTTATCTTACGATTCTTCAGAAATTTCTTCCTATAAATAGATGAAGGATCACAATAGGGAGAGGGGGGAATTTTTTTCACCAGAAGAAATTTTTTTTGAGAGAAATTTTTTGGGAAGGGAGAGGTGAAATCTGTAGAGAAATTTTGAAGAAAATAATATTATTTTCGTTTTATTGTAATTTTGAAGAAGAAAAATCTCCAAGAAGGTGGTAAATTTTCATCTGTTGTAAATCTTACTCTTATTTTTTTAAAATAAATTGTTATTATACTAATTTTTTTTTTTGTAAATTAGATTTTTTTTCTTTTATTATTTATTTATTTCTTTTTTTAAATTTTGTTTTTTTATTTATTTATTTATTTATTTTTTTATTTTTTTATTTTTTTTATTTTTTTTTAAATAATACGAGGTGAAAAACTTCTAATCTTCCATTGGAACGGTTTAAGTTTAGAATGAAATTACTCCCCTTGAGAAGTGTGTGTGTGTGTGTGTGTGTGTGCGCGCGAGTGTTTTATTTAATTTGTATTAAATATAATGTGCTAACAAGATAAGGTGGAAAATTTCCAACCTTCCATTTGAACGGTTTTAAATTTAGAAGGGAATTACTCCCCTCGATGCGTGTGTGCGGGTGTACGGGTGTTTTATTTAATTTGTATTAAATATAATGTGCTAACAAGATAAGGTGAAAAATTTCCGACCTTCCATTTGAACGGTTTAAATTTAGAAGGGAATTACTCCCCTCGATGCGGGTGTGCGTGTGTTTTATTTAATTTGTATTAAATATAATGTGCTAACAAGATAAAGTGGAAAATTCTCAACCTTCAATTTGAACGGTTTAAATTTAGAAGGGAATTACTCCCCTCGATGCGTGTGTGCGGGTGTACGGGTGTTTTATTTAATTTGTATTAAATATAATGTGCTAACAGGATAAGGTGGAAAATTCTCAACCTTCAATTTGAACGGTTTAAATTTAGAAGGGAATTACTCCCCTCGATGCGGGTGTGCGTGTGTTTTATTTAATTTGTATTAAATATAATGTGGCTAACAAGATAAGGTGGAAAATTCCCAACCTTCCATTTGAACGGTTTAAATTTAGAAGGGAATTATTCCCCTCGATGCGTGTGTGCGGGTGTGCGTGTGTTTTATTTAATTTGTATTAAATATAATGTGCTAACAGGATAAGGTGAAAAATTCCCAACCTTCCATTTGAACGGTTTAAATTTAGAAGGGAATTACTCCCCTCGATGTGTGCGTGCGTGTGTGGGCATGTGTTTTCTTTAACTCGTATTAAATATAATGTGCTGACAAGATAAGGTGGAAAATTTCCAACCTTCAATTTGAATGGTTTAAATTTAGAAGGGAATTACTCCCCTCGATGTGTGCGTGCGTGTGTGAGCGTGTGTTTCTTTAACTCGTATTAAATATAATGTGCTGACAAGATGAGGTGAAACAATTCCCAACCTTCCATCAGAACGGTCTAGGTTTAAAAGGGAGATCACTTCCCTCAAATATGTGTATGTGTATGTGTGTATATGAGGAGGATTTCAAAATAAAATAAAAACATTCGGATTTAAATTTTAATTGGACTTAATCGGATAAGGTACCATCTTTGGACGGGCGTCTTGGGGTGCTTGACACCTTCCCCGAGTGTAACTGACCCCCGAACTCTTTAAACGAATCTCTGATCAGACCATGTTATTTTAAGAGTCAAATTTTTACTTAAGCCATTTTTTTAAATTGTTTTCAAAAAAGAAAAATATGATGACCTAGCACATCATTTAAAACCAATGCTAGGTGGCGACTCTTTTTTTCTAAAACAGGCTTCAGTATATTTTAATGAGAAAATCGACGTTTTTAAAAACCCTTCTCATTTTACCAGCGCCAAGCATATATCTATATTTTTTTATTTTCTCTGGAAAATCGGGGCGCGTTCAATTGGGACGAGACTCATGTGACCTAGTGTCATTAAGACGTTGAGAGAGACTTATTTGTTGACACGAAGTCACGTATTCACTCATCTTACACTCGAGAGAGGTGGCGAGTGAGTTTACGAACCGAGATTGTCGAATAGGCTGAACACCGTTAATGTAAACTAAAATGAGGCACGGTACTCAAGAATAATCTCAACCATTTCCTGTGAACACGATACCCTTACTCACCCGATCTATATTAAAACGTGACTCGTATACTTGCGGTGTAAGTTAGTGATGTAATATTCTGCCACCAGGGCTCTATCGGTCTCACTGGTTAATGGAGAGGGCTTTTTGATCGCCTCCAAGTCAACGTCGGGCTCTTCATCCGGGAAGGTCAACTCGGCTATGAAGTCAACTATGAGCTGTCCCATGATCGCCGTTCTGGCCTGGTATTTGATGTGAAATTGGCCCAGTTTAAGGCTATACTTCATGAACCGTCCAGAAGCAGCAAGAGAGTGGAGAATTTTTCTCAGGGGCTAATCTATCGGCACGACGATGGTATAAGCTTGAAAGTATTGCCTTAACTTTCTTGAAATAATCAACAGGGTGTAGGCTAACTTCTCAAACTTCGAGTACCTCATCTTGGTATTGGTAAGGACTCTTTTGGAGTAGTATACTGAGCTTTGGGCGCTGCCCTCTTCCTTGACCAGGGCAGCACTAACAACCGTAGTAGAGGCCACGATATAGATGAACAAGTCATCCTGTCTCTTTGACGTACTGAGCAGAAGATCCAAAGAAAGGTATTTCTTCAATTCTTGAAACGCATTGTCGCACTCCTTAGTCCATTTGAAGGCCTTGTTCCCTCGGAGGATCTTGAAAAGCGAAAAACAGTTCTCAGAGGACTGGGAGATGAATCGGTTCAGGTGGCCAATTGGCCTGTGAACATCTGAACTTTTTTTTTGTTGCCAGAAGAGGTCATACCAAGCACCGCATTGATCGGGCTACCTTCTGATCTCCTTGGACCTTCTCCACCCTGGAGCTAGTGGGGAACTTCATCATTTGGTGATAAGGTAAACAGACAGCCTTCAGGGTGGCTACTGTGGGTCGGCCAATGATTGCGTTGTAGGGCGACGGTCTGTCGACAATAAGAAACTTCGACTACATGGTGGTTGTTTTGGGCCTGGATCCTATGGTGATGGGCAGGGAAACCCATCCCACTGTGTTCAGAACATCCCCTTCGAAACCAAAGAGAGAAGATTTTACAGGCTGAACGGCGTTGGAGTCCATGTTTATTCTATCGAAGGCCTATTTGAAGATTATATCTACTGAGCTACCACTGTCGACTAAGATTCTTCCCATCTTGAAATGAATGATCAAGGTAGAGATAACTAGGGCATCATCGTGGGGGATATGCACCCCTTTGAGGTCGGCCTGGTTAAAAGAGACGACGTTGTGCGAGATGGAATCAACCGTGCTAACCTCGTACGCATCATGCTCGGCCTTTCTCTTACCCCTATGCTCGTATCTCTTTCGGGAGGAAGATGTTTCACCCCCGAGACCCAGTCTTCCATATATGATGTTTATTTTGCCGTCCACGTTCAGATTGACATCATCACCGAGGTTATCATTGCAAAGTAAAGGTCGATTATTGTTCCTTCTCCGTCACTGACCTCGGTGCTCATCCCGGCGGTCACCACCCCCGTGATGGGGTTCTATGTTCGTTTGGCGTATGTAATTTCTGAGGTAACCTCTCTTGATGAGGGCCTCTATTTTCTCCTTTAGTTGGAAGTACTCCTCGGAGTTTTTAGTTAAGATTGTGGCGATTGAAGCTATCAAGTAGGCAAACCCGTTGTAAGACCCTAATTTCTGCATATGCATAATCATTAGCTGTATTTTAGAACATTTAGAAAATAATAGGGTAGAATGTGTCATTTCAAATTTAATTTAAAATTTTAGGGGCTAATTAGCATTTAAAAAAAATATTAACTCTAGATTTTGGGTTTCACTAATAGCCTAAAGAAAATTTAGGGGGGATTAATGTAATTAACCATAAATATATGCATACCAATTCTTCATGGAGGTGAGCTCATGAGATCACTCCCTCTGCATATATATATATGTATATATACATCCATACACACACATTACAAGAGAACTTAAAAAGAAAGAAAAAAAAAATAGAGAACGAGAAAAGTGAGCCAGCGGGGTGTCCAGTCGGTCGGCTGTTGGTCGGTGGTGTGGGAGACGTCCGGCAGTGTGTGTTTTGGCGTGTGTGTAATCGTCGCTGTTTAGTTGACGGTGGGTGTGGGAGTGTTGTTCATCCAGTGTGGGTGTGTATGTGTGGGTCGTTTGGCGGTGTGGTGTTGTCGTTCAGTCCGGTTATGTGTGTGGGCGTTTTTACTCACCGTTCAGCCTGAGAGTGTATGTGTGTGTGTGTGTTGTTTGTGTGGGTGTTGTTCAACGTCGTCGTGTGTATGTGTTTCTATGTGTAGGTGGTCGGTCGTTGGCCGTCAGCCAGCTATAACAGTGTGTATGTATGTATCAGTGTATGTGTGTGTGTATGAGCATATCGTTTGGTTGCCGGTGGTGGGCGGTGAGTGTTTCGTGTGGGTGTTGTTGTCCGTTTGGCGGGTATTATGCCGACTGTGTATGTGTGTTCTGTGCGCCGGTGTGTGGGGGTGTGAGGTCATTGGCGGTTGGTAGAAGTGGGTGAGGGTGTTCGGCAAGAACCCAAAAACAAAACAAAAATAAAAAATAAAAATAATAAAACCCAAAACCCAAAAACCTATCTCTCGGCCGGCGAAAAATTCAGAACAGGTAAAATTTCAATTGATTATTATTTTCGTCAAATTAAGTTATTAACAGTAATTTTTTGTAATCGTGATAATAATTTTTATAACTGTTAATCTTAATAATTTTGTACAGTGAATATTAACATAACGGAATGAGGTAAATAATAATTTTGCATAATTAAATTTGGGGAATGAAAAATTGTGTATTTTAGGGCCACACATTGCATATTAGGGTTATTTTAAATAAAAATATTAATTTAAGTCCTATTGCTGTTAGGTTCACAGGCACCAATGTCCCAATAGTTTTTGACGTCAGTATTTTTACAGTGCAGAAATCGAGGTGAGTGTATTGTCTTCTATGTAAATTTATAAATTTTATTTTTGTATAAATTGAGGAAGAAAAAGTGTTTATTAAAATTGGACGATTTTATGACTTATGTGGATCAAACAGTTTTTAAATGTGGAAAATTACTTTTGTCCGACTATGTCATAGTTTGATCCCGTCAGGAGGATATGTCTTGCGATATGGTATTGACCTGTTAGGAGGGCAGTCTTATATGTGGTTGATTATATTATGACCTGCCAGGAAAATTAGTCCTGCAGTTGGTTGATTATTATGACATGTCAGGAGGATTAGTCTTGCAGGTGATTGTTGATATTATGACTTGTCAGAAGGATTAGTCCTGCAGGTGGTTGATTATATTATGACCTGTTAGGAGGATTAGTCTTGCAGGTGGTTGATTATTATGACCTGATAGGAGTGTTATGACCTGTCAGAAAGATTAGTCCTGTTGGTGGTTGATTATTATGACATGTCAGGAGGATCAGTCCTGCAGGTGGTTGATTAACCCGTCAGGAGTGCAAATCCTGCAGGTGGTACCCCTACCATTGGGGATAATAAATGGCCCTGACACTGATAGTCATGTTAGATGGCACAGTTGTATAGGTTATGATACCGTCGTAACTCCCGATTATGAGGTAAAAACGATCATATGGCTAGTATGAAACGATGTGTGGGATATTTTATTATACGATAAACTGCCTTGATTGATTGACCTAAATATTTTATTTTAAATGGGTTTACGTAAATATATTATTTTGTGGTATTGGTGACAGTGAAAATTGATTTCCAGCCTGGTAAGCGGTTATATGCTATATATTTTGAAACGTGGTATTTAATAATTATGCTTGATTCATAAAATATTTTTATATTATAACGATAGTACACCAATAAAATATTTGGTTTCAGGTACCGCAGCTAGGAGTGGGTCCACTATTGGCATTAGGTAGAGTCCGGAGATAGTGTCATTTTGGGAGTGGGCCGGTCGGAGGCGATTCCATGGAAGGTTTAGTATTTTGTGATTTTTATTGTATATATTTGGGATGGGTGTATTCCCATATCTATGGAAATGAATAAATAGATATTATTTTTGGAAAAAAAAAAATATTGATAGCAGTACGCGTGCGTTTGAATATGTATATAAATGTATGTATGTATTTGGTTGGTTGGTCAGGAAGAGTCGAGTCGACGTCACTCCCGGCCTGGGGCAATGGGGGCCCAGGGTGGGGGTGTGACACCCGTGCTAGCAATGCACTGGGGTGGATGAGGTCTCTGATCCCCAGGGAGAGGTCCCAACTACCCTTCAGTTTAGAGTCGTCTCGAGGCCTAAGTCTGGCTCAGACTTTCATTAGCTTGGCCCTTCTTCTTCAGGAGTCCTTTTCTTTCCTTTTTCACAATGTCGAGGATATCGACCTCATAAAAGGTGGTGTCACAGTCCAAAGCATCATGTAAGCACGGAATTGGCCGTGAACTCAAGTTGTAAGATAATTTTTTGTGCCTTAACCTGTTGATGATGGCGTTTAGGGCCACGGAACTCGAGACCTCTTCACAAGCAAGTGACTCCTTCCAAAACCTATTAACATAATCACCCAAGTTTTCGTTGACCTTCTGCCTAAGGGCAAGGATGTGGGTCATAGTTTTTTGCTTGTGCCGGGATCGGTTGAATCGAGTGAGAAACTGTTGTTCGACCTGGAGAAATGTTGAAATTGAGGCCAAAGCCAGGTCGTTGAACCAAGTTTGAGCTGGATCGGTCAAGGTGAGCGGGAAAAACTTACACCTCACCATTGTAGAGGTGCCGCATATATCCATGTGGGACACAAAAATAGAGAAGTAATCCACAGGATCAGTGGTACCATCATACTGGGCTACTGAGGGATTGGGGAATCTATAAGGCACAGGCTCATCTACAATTTCATCAATAAAATGAGATCTTACCCTAGTAGGAAGCCCGGCTACAGTGCCTTGTATCTAGTTGAGCACGACCTTTGTTTCGACCATAGTACGTTCCATAGCTGTTTCTCCTTTAGCCGGAACTGCGACTTGGCGGACAGCTGCCTGGGCTTCATACCTCCGAGCTGGTGGCGGAGAATGGAAATCTATTTCGCTTGTCTGGCAGGAACGGTGTTCAGACTAGGTGCTCTAGTAGGCGGTGACCCTGGTCTGTCTTCAGATCGACGTCTGCGAGACGGCTAAGATAAGGTCCCCGACGTAGTAGAGGGGCCTAGATCCCTTTCCCTAACTACCTGGTGGCGTGGCCGACGTCCGTCCTGAGGCTTATGTTCATGAGAGTGGATCACTCGATCAGCGAACCCATTAGGCCAGTCCCATCCCCATATGGTCTGGAGATCTGGTCTTCTTTGCGCCGGGGCCCGAGGCAGGTGAAAAATGAGGACATGGAAATAATTTTGGAACTCACCAAGCTTGCGCTCCAAATTATCAAGTCTAGAGGCATCAGTGGCCCCAGAAGTTTGGCCTATGATGAAAACTGAGGCCGGGACGGATGGGTCGGCCTGTCTTATAGTGGGAACACGCTTTTCTTCGGCAGTTTCCTTGGTATCTGGTTTTTGAGCTCTAGACATGTCTTGAGTGGGGTTGCTATTTTTCGTGACATTTTGATTCCTTGATCGCAAGGAGTGATCAGACCTTGTATTCATCAAACCTTAGTAGAGTAGGGAGCTGATAACTCGTGGAAGGCCTTTTGTGCGTTTCTCACAGACGACGCCAAACTGTTGGTGTTGAAAAATGGACCAACCAATAGTATGGTCCGGTCACTACTGACGTGGAGAGCTGGAAATGGTCTGGAGGATGTCTTCGGCTCGGTTGGGGTCTTCAATCCTTCAGGAGCTTCATATTGCACATGTCCGAGCTGTCTAGGCATTGTTCAGCCTGGCCTTCAGGTTGGTACCTGTACACAGGGCGGGCTGGCGTGTTCCCAGCGTATCCTCTCCGGCGTGAGAGTAAGAACTCGAGAGGAAAGAAAAGAGGCCGCTTGGATAAAATAAAGTTGTTACCTCAAGTATGCAACAACTTGAATGGTTATGCAAAGCCTTCCTTTTATAGGCCAGGATGTCATTAGCATCCCAGAAATTAGGGCCTTAAGCTCAATTATCTGTCCTAATCAGTTAGGCGTGTAGAAAGCGTGTGGAGAATTAGAGTTATAGGCTTGGGCACGTTGATGGAGAAGCCCATGGGCCAAGTCTGCTGGGAATGCAAGGCCGGCCCGAGCACCGAGGCTTTAGGTGCTCGGGATGGCCACACTGACCTGCTCCCTTGTGGCGGTATCTGAGGAGAACGTTGGAGATTCTTGTTTAGCAATTGAACAAGTTTTTCACGCTTACTGGCCTGAGGAGACACCGGGCTAAGCAAACAACCAGGCTCGTCAGGCCGTCAAATGTCGTGCATTGGTGACGTAGCACTTTTGATCTAGGTGGCGGACACGTGGCGAGTGGTAGAATTTTACCCACATCATCGCTTAATGCCACAATTTGGGGACTAATTTCAATTCTTAATTAAGTTGTTTTTCACATTTTGAATCAGTAACTCTAAAAACATTAAATTATTATTATCAATTAAATTGTATTGATTAGACCCTGTTTGTTTACATTTCTGTTCCCCCAAAATTGGACAAGAACAGAAATTTGACGACAAAAGAAATATTTGTTTTTCCGCTCTTTAGTATATTAGAACAATTTAAAACTAGGATTTTTTAATTAAACATCCATTTTTACAATTGATATTTGTATGGGCCCCAATAGACAAGCACAAACAATAAAAAATCCATACAATTATTTATATTTTAAGAAAACCCCAACATTTCATTTACACAACTCCACACGCGGTTGGGCATGACAATGGTGCTCATGGACTATGGAAAGTTTGACTTAGCATTTTGCTCTCTCTCTCTCTCTCTCCCCCCATTTTGTTCCCTCTCTCACACACTCTCTATATCTATATATTTATTTATTCTTTTTTTATTCTTTTTTTTTTCTATTTTTTTGTATTTTTTTTTCTTTTAATTTTTTTTCAAAGTAAAATAAAATAGTAGATATAAAATTAAAATTTTTGTGAGAAAAATGGTCAAAATATCGTGTCTATAAATCGTATTGGTGAGATTAATTTTGTAGAAAATTGGATTTGAATTTTACTTCATTGATAGCGAAAATGTACCTTTACTACATATATAGCAAATATTGATGCATAGCAACTTTTTTCGCGTTCAATGTTTAATATTTACTGTACTGTAATAGTCGTACAACAATCATCAAAAGTTATTGTACAATAACTATTAATATTTGTATTCAATTTTTATGTAAAATATATAATTATTTGTGATTAATTACTGTACAACAACAATGGTACTGAGGAATTGTTTTTGCAAAAAAAAACTGGATTTTGAATTTTGGTTTGAAAATATGATGTCACTATTTCTAGAATTTTAATGTCCCAGTTTCAATCTCGATTTAGTTGACTGATGAGCCATCTATTCTCTCTATTTTTTTTATAGTATTTGGCACACAATAAACGATAATGAGTGTGAATTTCATATGAAACTGATAATAGTTAATGTACAACTATATTTATTCAAATGAGATTCTTACTTCAATCATCGAAGCATAATAGATATACCAAAAATATTAAAACTACACTCAACGTGGCTAAAAATGATTAATCAAATTTTGGCTACCCTCTTCGTTGATGAAAATCGCACTGCAAAAAATTGCCAACACACAGCTAAAATCAAATTGTCGCCGTGACAATTGCAGCGCAGGAATATTACTAGGAGCAATATTTGCTACGCAGTAATAAAATATTCCACCGCCACTGAAATGTTGTTGCCGAAGATTGCCGCTACTGAAATCAATTGTCTTCGTCGCTGAAACGTAGCTCGGTGCCGATGATTGACGCTGAAACATAACTGCGGGAACGTTACCGCCGAACTCAACGTCCCCGTAGTCAAAACATCGAAGAAGATTGTCGTCGATGATAATTACATTGCAACAACCTTCGTCTCTTCACTCACAAGCATCACCATTGTGCCGAAATCAAGTCCACCAAGTATGCAGAATAATTGCAACCACCGTAGCTTAGTAAATTCACAAAAAAAAAAAAAATTGATGGGCCACAACTTCAGGAAATCCCTTTTCAAAAACTTTTACTGTACAATAACATTTTCACAGTAACTATTTTTTTCAACAACTCTCACATAACCTATGAGGAGGATCAACACGTCAAATCAAAACTAAGAATTTAATGAGCAAACTTTGCTACACATTAACAATCTCAACACCTAAACATCAAGAATGAAAAAACAGGAGACAGAAATTTAAAAAATCCAATACGGTAATATGTGATTTTTGCTACACATTAACAATCTCAACACCCAAACATCAACTATGAAAAGATAGGAGAGGGAAATTTAAAATCCAAGACGGTAATATGTGATTTTTGCTACACATTAACAATCTCAACACCCAAACATCAACAATGAAAAAATGGGAGAGGGAAATCCACAAAATCCATGACGGCAATATGTGATTTTTGCTACACATTAATAATCTCAACACCAAACATTAACAATGAAAAAACGGGAGAGAAAAATTCAAAAATTCAATATGGCAATATGTGATTTTTGCTCCACATTAACAATCTCAACACCCAAATATCAAGAATAAAAAAATGGGAGAGGAAAATTCAAAAAATCCAAGACGACAATATGTGATTTTTGCTACACATAGGGATGCCCAAAAAAACTGAACCGGCGGGTAACCGAGAGAAACCGAACCAAATGGTTCGGGTTGAAACCGACTAAATGATTTTGGTCTTGGTTTTAGTTTTAAATTTAGCAACCGCTGCGGTTTTGGTTTTGGTTTTGGTTTTGGTTTTGATTTTGGTTTTGGGATAATAACCGCGTAACCGAACCATATAACCGAATCACGTGACCGAACTGTGTAATCGTGTAACCGATATATACACACACACACACACATAAATAAGAAATTTACAATTTAATCCCTATTTTATTTTATTTTTTATAAGTTAACCCTTTTATTCACTAACCCTAGTATAAATATATGGTTATAGGTAGGGTTCTCAAATCTCACTTTTTATATTTTTCTCTTCAAAATCAATCAACTGATTTTGCAGAATTAAAAATTAATTGTATGAAAATGATTTAAAGACTGTTGTTATATTTTAGTTATGATTTTTCTTTTCATATATAAAAATAATGGTCTGCGGTTTCACGATTTTGATTTTGATTTTGATTTTTTTTTTTATAAATTAAAAATTTTTAAACGGTTTCGTGGTTTTAGTTTTAATTTTGAATAAAATTAAATGGTTCGGTTTTAAAACCGTTCAAAAGAAACCGACGATTTTGGTTTTGGTTTTGGTTTTATATATGTTTTATGGTTTTGGTTTTGGTTTTGTATAAAACCGAGCTGAACCCGGACCGTGGACATCCCTAGCTACACATTAACAATCTCAACACCCAAACATCACCAACAATATGGAAAGGAACCAAGAATTCAAATGTGGATGTTTGCTACACATTAACCATCTCAATAAATCAAACATCAACATTGATAGGATCTTTGAAAATCTGTGGAAAGGAACCAAGAATTCAATTTGTGGATTTTTACAATACAGTAAAAATCTAAAAAAATCAAACATCAACAATGAAAAGGAACAAAATAGAACTTCAAATAAGAATTCAATATGTAATTTTTACTGCGCATTAAACATTAACAATCTCAACACCAAACATCAATAATGAAAAATTCAAAATTCAAGACGGCAATATGTAATTTTTGCTATACAGGAAAAATGAAAAGAGGGCGAGAGAAATTCAAAAATCCAAGACCCAACCTGTAACTTTTGCTACACAAGAAAAATCTCGTTAACTCAAACATCAATTTTTCCTATACAGAACATTGTTTTTTGCAACACGTTAACTAAATATCGATTTTTACATCACAGTAACGATTTTCATCAACGACCCCACATCAATAATGCAAAGTAACAAGATATTAATTCAAAACAAATCTTTAATTCTTGATTTTTGATACACAGTAAAAAGTTTATTTTGCCACTTTGATAGGGATAAATCAAAGAGCCCCTCTTACTGGTTATGTATTTGCCTGCAAAATATGGCTAAATTGGCGAAAGAAACAACAACTGTGAGGCTTCTGCCTGAGCCTTTTTTCCATTGTTTTGATACTGAAAACCATTGGTCACCAAGGGAAGGGCTCGCCTGCTCTGTATTGACACTTTTTTGCACTGCCCCTACCCACCTCGCCGCTAGAACAAAAACTTAAAACAGACACTAAAATTCAATCAATAATCTCTCTAACTTGGTAGGATATATACAAAAAATTCAACCAATGATCGGCCTAACCATCGTCAACCCACCATAAGCTCCACCATTGAAAACAGATCAGAGAAATAAGTTCTTGAAGAACTTTTAAACATTTCTTGCTCAACTCATATCAGAGCACGGATTTACATATTCGTAGCCGGATCTATAGATCCAAGCTTCAGATCTATAGATCTCGATAAATCAAACATTGATTAAAAAGAGGAAGAAGACCGAAAATCAACACTGAACTAAAATGACGATTTTTCGGACAAAAATCAACATGGTTGTTTAAATATTAATGTTGGAATGAACAGTCCCATATGAATGTTAGAATTCTGCACATCAATTTTCTATACCAAGAACTCAATCAGTAACGATTTTGCTACACAGTGGTCGCGAAACCCTTAAACCCTAAACGGCGGATATAGCGTGTGAGATGAAAATTACCAGATAAGTACACCGCGATGACGCTTGGAATGGAAGGCGACGGCGACGGCGACGGCTCCTAGAATCGACGGCTCCGGTGGCGATGTTCTCACCTTCGATGAACTGCGACGGGTTACTAAGGGTAGGAGAAGAAGAACGAGACGGGATTTTTGCTGTCAAATAGTTTATAGGGTCTTCGAATGGTAGTTTCCAAATTTCGCCTGAAGCTTTCTCACGATAGAAGCCTTCCAAAACAAGCTCTCTTCCACGCGCCTATTCCCATACAGTGAAATGCACGGTTTGTTTTGGAGTTTATTTTAAATGGGTAGAGTAGCTTGGGGATGACACTAATAAGTAGGTGGACCTTGGGGCCCATATAAAATCCCCTTAAAACTATTCACATAGTTGTTTATATTCCAAGTTTTTAGGGGGACGAAAACAGAAATCCAGGAAAATAAACACTAAACTAAGGGCAACTTAGCCACCATTTGAGGATGGGAAAGAAAAAATTACCAAACAGATTCAAATTAAGAATCAAATTACTAATTAATTTTATTATTTGCGACTAAATCAACTAACCTCATTGACTTAACTTTTTGAAATGTTTAATTCTAATTTTGAACTGTTTAATCCCAATTTTCAAAAGAACCAAAAAATTCATGACCAAAACACATCTGAAAGATATGCAGAATTTAATAGTTTTCCTTATTAAATGACGTTAATTTTTTTTTTTTTCACAAATAACAAGTATCGTAGTCAACGAATGTTATATTCAACATCTAAACCAATACGATAGTTATGATTGTGTATTTCGCGGAAGATACATATCTTAATTTACAAACAGTTCATGTTATATGTAACATCAACACACAAATATAATAATTTTTTTTTTCGTCTTATAATGCATACTGTGTTGAATATAACATCGAATGTTATCTTCAGCATCCAAACAAAAGACGAGTGTTATGATTATGTGCTTTGCAGAAGACATATAGTCTACTTTACAATAGTTTATTTTATATGTAACACTAACAAACAAATATAACAATGTATTTCTTCGTCTAATAATGCACACCATATTGAATATAACATGGATTTCTATCTAGCAATCTAAAAAAATTATTGATATCTCATTTTAAAGACAATTAAATGTAGATCATTTGTATATAAATGAATGATTGAGGGATCAATGAAGACGGTGGAGAAAATATTTGTGACATTTTAAAAATGTTTTTTTCCGCAACATAGTTGCACGCATAAGTATTCCACAAAAATTTAGGGAGTGTATATACAAAAATATTGACTAATTTGGAATGAAAGGTAACAAGACATTAATGAAAACAAATCAGTCCATATTTGTTAATAGAATTCCTCCATTCACTGAAATACAATTGGATTCAATTGAGGGAAAATTTGAAAATGCTTTTAAAAAATGCCTTTTTACTTTTCTTAAAAATATTTAATTTTAAAAGCAGCATTTATTTTGTAGTTAAAAAAATTAAAAAGTGAAAAATGATAGTTGTTTTTATTTCTTCCCTTTGTATGTGGTAATAGAGAGATGGAGACCTGTGGACTAGTACCCTTCCACATACATTTTTTAATTACCTATAAATTTTATTATTATGACATCATTTATACGGATAATAATCCTAAGATATTATCTCTACACTTTAAGTAAAAATATTTTTTGTCAACTATTTTCTTTTAATTCAATGTTATTTTTTTTTTAAAATTACTAAATGGTGCCTAAATTAGTTTAGTGTTTAATTTGTTAGGAAATTTTATTTCTTAATCTAATTTTGGACAACATATTATTAACACAATTATATTTGCTATTTAAATTTAACAGACTAAAATTAAATGATTTAATTAATTTGAGGTAAGCCTATAGACTACTCAAAAGAATGTGGGTTAAATGAGTAAATACCAAAAATTGTTGAAGTGATTAGGGAATTATGAGAACCCTAATTACACCATATAAATAGATAATGTTAGGGTTATGGTCCTCAATAATGTCTTGACGGCTCTCTTCTCCCCATTTGGAAGCTAATCGCGTCTTCTCCCCATTTGGAAGCTAATCGCAAATCCCATTGAGAAACTCCGGGGATTTGATTGAAGAAGATCACGTACCCGCTCGATCCATATCTTTCTTGTGATCAATTGTCGCAAAATTCCACATCGGTAGTCAATTGATTGTAATGAATCCTGGTACGTAATTTACGTGTACATTAAAACTCTTAGTAATTTGACATGTTGATTTAAGTGTTATAGATTCAGATCTATATGGATTAAATCCCAACATATTTTCTTAGATTTCTGTTTTCGTGCCGACAAAACTTGGAATATGAAAAAAAAAAATATGGGAATAATTTCCTTCGATTCACAAAACTTTGTTCTAATATACTAAGAGCGAAACCCAAAAAAAAAATAAAAAAAAAAAATAAAAATCTTTTGCTGCCAAATTTTTGTTTTTGTCCAATTTTTTGGGAACAGAAAAACACGAAACAAACAGGATGTTTAATCAATACAATTTAATTGACAATAATAATTTAATATTTTTAGAGTTAGAAATGATTCAAGATGTGAAAAACAACAGAATCAAGAACTGAAATTACTCTCCAAATTGTGGTATAAAAGTAAATATTAAAAGATATATGGAAATATCGAAGGAATTAAAAAGAAAAGGGTCCAAATATATAAATTTCGGGAGGAAGGTTGTTGCGATTAATCAATTTGAATTTAGACCAAGTTGTTCTTCTAGAGACGAGAGTAGGGATGTGCTAGAGATGGACTGACAATTCCTCTATTGGGGGCAAAAGTGAATAAAATCAAAATTCACATGCATTGAAGTGGCATGGTCGGAGGTACCACCTCCGATTTTTCTCTTTGTAAAAAAATAATAATAATGGATGGTTGTCGGGGTGCTACTCCCCGTTTTTTGGTTTTTTTTTTTTTTTTTTGGAAACACGCCGGGAGTACCAATGCCGACTTATATGAGTTTTAAGAATTTTTTCGAACCAGCTTACTTTTCAGTAAAAAAATTACAAAAAGCTAATTAATTGGTGAAGAACTCCATCTGATGGGTATTGTGATTTAAATATCGAAAAGTTATCACCAATAATAACCCTATATTCGAGACACTAGTCAAGATAAGTCTCTAGACCTCATGTCTTTAATTTGTCATTAAAGCACGATATTTCCCAAATTGATGTTGACCAGTTAATATCATCAATTAAATTCTACTTTTACCTTTTTTATTTATGATTTATTTGTGAAAATACTTAATTACCCCATGTAGCAATCCATTGGGTCTCACTCACTCTTAAAAGACCCTTTGAAATATGAGAATTATCATATACTATATATATAGCTCATGATCAAAAAACACAAGTGATATAAGATTCAACATGCTCTCTCACCGACTTTGACGAACTACTGCTAACGAATATCGGGGGGAATGACCTAATATTGATGTGGGATTCAACACACCCCTCACAGGCAACGTGAATTTTGATAAACCACTGTGAATGGATATCGAGGGTCCAACATATTGATGTGAAATTTAACACGTCCAACATCAGATAAAATGTTTGGCTCGAATACCATGTAGAAATCCAATGGGGCTAACTCACTCTTAAAAGACAACTTCAAGGAGGAGGATTACCCTGATATAGCTCAAGATTAGGAAATACAAGCAATGTGTGATTCAACACGTCCCTTCACGTGCATGATGGACTTTGACAAACCACTGTAAACGAATATCGGGGGGCAATATTGATGTAGGATTTAACACGCCTAACATCATATAACAGTTATGGCCCTGATACCATGTAGAAGTCCAATGAGGCTAACTCACTCTTAAAAGACGCCGTGAAATATGAGGATTACCTTATACTTTATATATAGCTCAGGATCAGGAAACACAAGCAATGTGGGATTCAACATGCCCTCACGCCTAGGGTGAACTTTGACAAACCACTGTGAACAAATATAAGGGGAAATGACCTAACATCGATGTAGGATTCAACACCCCCTATCCTATATATAAAAATACAAAACTATCCTTATTAATTCTATTTTTTTCTCATCTTTCTTCTTTATTTTTTTCTCTTTTCTTTTCTTCTTTGTGTCCCTCTCTCTACAACCCACCTGAACATTATCCTCCCAAACATCACCACAACTGTCCACCACCATTAGATCCGACCACACTGTCCATCACCATCCATCGCCCACATCTGGTGCCACCACCAACACACATCTAGAGACCTCTCCAACCCAAAAACTGCCTTACCCCCACCTCACCCCACCCTATCACCACCATCCTTGCCAAACACCATCACCAACTTTCAGATCCATCGTAGATCCACCACCTTCGCCTTTGACGCCTTCGATTTCTTTCTCTATTTTTCATCTCCTCTCTCTATATATGATTGTGTTTGAGTGCCCTTGTATGACGGATTTGCATATCCAAGCACACAATTATAGATCTATATGTACGTGTGTGTAAGTGTGTGTGTATATATATTGAGAGAGAGAAGGGAGAAAGAGAGGAGAATTTTTGTTTGAATATTAAGTAAATTTTATTTGATATTCAAGATAATAGAGATCTTACATGGTTTTCAGACTAAATTATTGCCGTTAAAATATAAACAAAAAGAATATTGAAGTTGAACTTTAAGATATTTTGTCTTAGAAGATAGCTTTCACAAGAAATGGTGGTGCTTCAAAAAGGAGAATCAAGATCCATAATTGGGCACATGACTTGAATTATTTTGGAGTCTCAATGATTTGGACAAAATCAATTTGATCCACTACCCAGTATTGTTAAGTTGATCTAAAACCCTAATTTATGGATGTAAAAGAATTTTTAAGTATATATAAAATAAGAACAATACATATCATAAAAGCCATTCCACAAGACATGCATTGTGATCGGGACGTGACACTTTGAAAGAAACAGCACTAAAGCACTAACAAAATACCACTCAAAATGAATGAGGAAACTAATCATCACTTCCCCTATATTTCATTCCATCTAGACTAGAGTGACCACATATTATTTGTGATTTAAATACCAACCAGGTGTAAATCAAACAACAAAATACATTTGAGTTAAAACAATTGAAGGATCTCTACAAGATTAAGAATTTGAGCCTGTGAAATAGCGCTTGTTAGAAGGGACAACCACGCACCCTAAACGAGATAATCTTTCATCCTACGTGAGTAAGGAAACACTCGCGGGTATACCACACAAAAAAAATTATGTTTTAAATTATGATAAATCAAGTATTTAATACTAAATGTGAGATTAAACGTCGAAACCATTAGAAAATAGCATATTTACTCGGACTCTTATTAGAGAATCAAAATTACCAAATAAACCAATTTTTTTGGGGTTATATTTTAATTTTTTGTGAAGGTTTGGTCAAAGATATAATTCCGGATTTGTAGGGGGCATTATCGTCACTTCATTTGGTCCAAATTTGATATTGGGATTAATGGTATAATTAACTTGATTTTGAGATTTATTTGATTCAATTAAAATCGTGTGGAATAATTAGGTAGATTGACCCTCTTAATGGGTCTATCTTGTCATTTTCCCTTGAAAATATTGTTTTTTATATAAAGTAACATGAGCTACTAACAATATTTTGACTTAAGTATTTTGGGTCATCTGATCTCAGTCCAAAAGTAACTAAACAAGTGGGTTGAATGAGCCGCCACACTAAAACAAGAAGATCTTGGCTGAATTGAATGAAATGTTCCAAACATGTAATTATTCCTTTCCATGAGTTTGCTACACTTACGGCATGTTTGGTTGGACGGAATGGAATGAGGGTGGAATGGAATGAAAGAAGTAATAGAATGAGAGAAGGAATAGAATGGAATTGTGAATGGAATCACTATTCCATTCTCTTGTTTGGTTGGTATGGAATAAAAGAAAGAATGGAATAGTGAAATATAGTAAAATTTCTATTTTGCCCTTATAAAATTATTATTTCATTCTCTTCTTAGTTGGTTATAATAAAATTTTATTATATTTCACTATTCTATTCCTTTCTTCATTTTATTATATTTCACTATTCAACTCAATTTTAAGTTTTTGTTCTCCAATTTCTATTTTTGTTCTCAATTTTCAGTTTCTATTCTTTAATTTATGTTTTTGTTCTCAATTTTTAGTTTCCTTTTTCAATTTTCCGTTTTCTAATTTTCTATTTTTTGTTCTCAATTTTCAGTTTATGTTCTCAATTTTTTTTTTCTCAATTTTCTGTTTTTATTCTCAATTTTCGGTTTCCGTTCTCAATTTTCTATTATCTAATTTTATGTTTTTATTCTCAATTTTCTGTTTTTGTTCTCAATTTTCAGTTTTCGTTCTCAATTTTTCGTTTTCTAATTTTATATTTTTGTTCTCAATTTTCAATTTATGTTCTCAATTTTCTGTTTCTATTCTCAATTTTCTATTCTCTAATTTTTTGTTTTTATTCTCAATTTTTTGTTTATGTTCTCAATTTCCTGTTCTCTAATTTTCTGTTTTTATTCTCAATTTTTTGTTTATGTTCTCAATTTTCTGTTTCTATTCTCAATATTTAGTTTCTGTTCTCAATTTTCTAGTTCTGTTCTCAATTTTTTGTTCTCAATTTTCTATTTCTATTCCCAACTTTCTGTTCTCTAATTTCAATTTATGTTCTCTAATTTCTATTTTTGTTCTCAATTTTCAAGGGCTATCATGTAATTTAAGATATTGATTTCATTGGGTTGGAATCTCATTCCATCCTATTTCAAATGGAATCCCATTCCATCCAATTTCATTCTAAGTGATTCCATTAGAGAACCAAACAACGGAATAGGAATCGAGGGCGGAATGCGATTCCATTCTGCCCTCGATTCCATCCAACCAAACATGCCGTTAGTTCTTAAAAACAGATTTTATAATATAAATTCATTGAATCTATCATTAAGTTTTATCCAACCAGTTCAATCTTTTTCTAATTCAAAATAAATCTTCAACTCCCCAATCCTTTTTTCACTCCTCCTCTATCCTCTTTGTCAAATCCTAAACACATGTTTTTATCTATTTTTGTTATAGGAATTTCATTATTTTGACCCCAAAATATCCTAAACTATTTAAAGAAAAAAATCCAAACTAGTGTAATCCACTTTAGTAAATAGTCCTCTTTTTACATAACTAATAAACCCTAGTTAACCTATAATTTACAGATCTTGCCATTTTGTAAAAACTGCAACCATCGATCAGGAAATGGAAAATATATTGAAACGTGGGGCATACATATCTTTGAAGAAATTAAAATTGTGAACATTTCCGTTAACAAAAAATACTAAAAAAATATGATTTTAGTGTACATTTGATGCGCTTCAATTTGATGTGTATTGTATATTTTTGAAAGGAAAAAAAAAAAAATTAGTTTTGTGAATGTTCATATGAAAAATGACTTTTTTTTTTTTTTTGTGAGAGTCAGGGCTTGTTTGATAACAATTTAATTTTTAAGTGCTGAAAATTTAAGTGCTGAAAATTAAGTGCTGAAATTTTAAGTACTGAAAATTTAAGAAGATTATTTGATAAAATTATGCTGAAAATTTAAGTGCTGAATTTTTTTTATTTATTTGATAAGTACAAAATTTATATGCTGAAAATTATTTGATTTACATAACTACTTTTGAATCAAGATAATGTGAAGAAAAAAAAAATTAAGAACAAAACAATAAAATCAGGGTGTCATTTAAAAAAAAATTATATTAAAATTGAAAGTAGAAATTAACCCAAAAATATGTAAATATTATGTATTTTTTTATGTAATTTGATTGCTTAAATTAAATTATAACAATAAATTAAATATAAAATAAAATTAAAATCATAAAATAATCCAAAATTAATTCAATTCTCATTAATCCTAATTCTAATTAAACCTTCATAGGGAATCAAGGGTAAAATAGTCAAAATATAATTTTTTTTTAAGTGAAAAATAATGGAGTGCATTAAACAAAATAAAATAAGTGGAGAAATTTTGACTTAATTTTTTATTCACATTTTGACTTAATTTTTAAGTTAACTTAATTAATTAAATAATACTAATTACATTTATCAAACAAATTTAATTAATTAAATAATACTAATTACATTTATCAAATAAATTTAATTAATTAAGTACTTAATATAATTAATTTTAATAATCAATTTTAAGCAATTAATTTTTTTTATCAAACATTTCCTAAATTTTCCTCTAAAATATTTGAAACCCCCATTCTCCACTCATCATTACTCCCTTTATTTCCTTTATGGAGTGTCTTTGAAATCCAACACCCTAATCCAAGTCCGTAGAGCATTTGCAAGACCCATCCAACTATGGCGAAATCAAAAGAAGGAGAGAGATCAAATTCAAAGAAAAGGTAGACTAGTAGTCCACAAGGTGATTTCGTTTGTTTGCTTTTTTGCCTTTTTTTTTTTGGGTTAACTTTGTGAAATTGAACAATAATATTTTTTTTGGTGTAATATGTACGATATTCATTCTTAATCTGTAACAAAAATTGTGTCTACTACCAGAAGAGGAAATTAAAGCCCGTTTGGTAACCGTTTCCATTCCAGAAATTCTCATCTCATTCCTAGATTTTTGGAAATTTTGTTTAGAAATAGTGTTTGGTAATTTTTGTTTCCGTTTCCATTTCATTCCCATTTGATAATTGTGCCCACTTTTTTCTTAAGAAATGAGAAATAAAAAAAAAAATTGTTTCTTATTATTCCCATTCCATTCCCAAAACACATGGTCATTGTTCACCCGCCGGCCGACCACCATCCGCCGCCGCCGCCGCTGGCGGCGTCCATCTCCGGCGACCGTCGCCGGTCACCGTCTGGCCGAAATTTTTTCGGCCACTGTCACCCAATCGCCACCGCTGTCCGACTGTCGCCGGCGCCGGTGCCACTGTCTTTCGGCCGTCGCCGGCGGGGGCCATTGCCTTCCGGCGTCACCGGCGCCACCGCCGTTTGGTCGTCGCCGGCGCCGGAGGCACTGCTGGAGCCTGAGCCACCGCCATCAGGCCAAAAAAAAAAAAAAAAAAAAAAAATTTAGGATAAAATCGTTACCAAACACAATTTTCTTCCCAAAACAAAAAAAAAATTATCGTTACCAAACGCGATTCTATTCCCAAGAAGAAAACAAAATTTTCATCTCATCCCATCCCACTGCTGGAATGGAAATAGAAACGATTATCAAACGCCACCTAAGAAGTTGGGTGTATAATTCTTGTTTTTCAAAACAAAAAATAAAAATGAAAAATCAAACTAAACCATTTGATAGCCTATGGTTTGATATTCATGATTTGGAAACGTTCAAAACGAAAATCGTTTTAGTGTGAGTAAGAGAATATTCACATTTACAACTTCCCTTACGACTAAATCAAATTGTTAATGTGAAACATTAACGTTACCTAATAATGTGAATATTCATACCATGCCTTGAGATATTGTCTTTTTTCGTATGTAAATGAGTATTTTGTTCATATGTAACCATTCATATACTTTATGTGCTCTTTTGAACATTGATTGTTCCAATCTGAAATATCTCCCTGTTAATGTGAATGTTCATACTATGCCTTTACATATACTATATTTCGTGACTAAATGAGCGTCTTGTTCACATGTGAACAATCACATAATCTATGTGCTACTTTCACACATTAATTGTCCCAATGAGCATCCAAGATCAATAAAAACTTTCAAATCACCTTTACATGAGATCAAACATATATCATGTCCGGGAAGAGAGTAATACAACTCAAAGTCTGCATATAACACTTCCCACCTTGTTATTAAATTTTGAACTAACACGTGATACGTGAAGTTGTTGTCGACCCCCATGCCTGTTAAGTATTCATCAAACTTGCATATTAAAAGCCAGCCGAGTTGTCAATTTTTCATGTTTGTGTATAAAAATAAATGTAAACATTAACATATTTGTATCCATATAATAAAATGAAACTGATGTCGAAAAAATTTCCCATTAGCTTGTATGCATGCAAATGTATTTTATATTAACGTTAACATTCACATTACTAATATTATAATATTGTTGTTTTTAATATGACTATTAACATGAAGATTCATACCACTATTATAGCTAAGTAGTTAATGTTTATACTGATTTTAACAAATTGTGAATATTTACACTATTTCTAACAATAATTCTTATCTATTTGAATGATCCCATTAGTTTGTATGTATGATATGGGAGAAACTCTCGTCCACGATTATTAAAGGTTTGAGGGTTATGATGGGTGGGATCAGATCAATGATCTGACCCGAAAGACATAACCCGATAATCATTTTGGGTTGAATACACCAGCCTACCGGAAAAGAGGCCTTAATGGCTTGATACATAAATAAAACAGGCCTCACAAACAAGCCCAACAATGGGTAATCAAAACCCATGGTAACAAAATCAAGAACAGGTCAACACATAACCTCCACATTCCTTATGCAAGAGGAATGTTACAACTAACTAACCGTACGTTAGTTATGAGATTACCACCATGTCCCACGTTTAATGGGAGAAGATCGTGACTATATTCCATGCCAATAGGAGATGATCATGGAAAGGGAGACCTCACCAACAAAATGGCATAAACTGAGAAAGTCTATATAAAGGGAATGTATCAACATATTATTTTTACGATTGATTCAAGTGCTTAAACTTTCATTATAAATAGACTTACTTATTTTCACGCCGAAAGTTTTTTGGCTGACACCACACTGGTGTCCCTCTTAAAAACTAATCGGTTTTGCAGGTTGGAGAAGGAAGTTGTGAAGGTTTTTAGTACGTGGGAAGCTTTTTGCACGTGCTAGGGATTTTCGACAACATCAATTTATTTAAAGTGTATTTATATTATTGTAAACATTTACTTCTTGTATTATATTGTCTACTTTGTTAATCATGAGATTAATAACTCTTAACATTCATACTATCGTTATAATAATTTGAATGCTAACATTGTTTTGAGAACATTTACTCCTTGTATTATATTGTCTACATTGTTAATCATGAGACTAATAATTGTTAACATTCACACTATCGTTATAGTAATTTGAATGCTAACAATGTTTTGAAAGATAACTCGTATCACACCAGATAATTGTGTAATTTCAACAATATTTATTATCCACTGCTACTAAAAATGAAATGTGAACGTTCATTTTTGAAGACAAAAAAACTCATTGTCGGTCAATATGGGGACATGAACATTAAATTTGTACAAAAGAAAAATTCAAACAAACAAAAAATCACTGTACTGTCTAGTTTGTGCAAATCACAAAAACCTTACTCAAACAACAGATCTCTATTCCAAGTAATAAAAACATGAACGATGTAGAGTAAATAACAACAATGAATTATAATTACTTAATAATATCACTAACCTTTGCTTTTTGCGCACAAAGAAACTATACTCAACCATCTACGATGTCCACAAAATTAAAAATGGGAGAGAAAACGCGATATTCAAAAATGGCATGCATAAAGATGGAAAAAACAAAAAAACTTAATTGAATTATAACTTACTATAACCAACTTTTCCATTATTATATCTGAAATCTAGGCAAGGGCAATATTGTCCATTCTTGGCATTTAATGAACCGAATTAACTTTTACACTTTGTTTATGAATAGTTTTTCTACAGACAAAACTCTTCATATGGTTAGTTTTCTAGGGTAAAACAATCAAAATCTCTTTTGTTATTTGGGAAGTTTAATAAAGAGGGAAATTAATACTTATCAAAATAACACGTATTAAGAAACTTTCTCCGAAATTGAGATGATTTAGAAAAAAAAAATATGAATGAAATTACTAAAAAAAATTATTCTTATAATTTTTTTATAATAAATATGATAATGCATTGGATTGACCAAAATAATTATATCTTTCCTATTTTAAAGTTATTTTTTTTGTTATAATCGCTATTAAAATTTCTACGAGAAGGGGGAGAAGGGGACAATCATGTGATTGTTAATTAATAAATTTGAAGGAGATTTAATGTTAATTAATGACAATATCTATCAAACGTCCATTTAAAAAAATAAAGAAAAAAATATTGATACTATCATATTATATGATAACTCATGAGCCCACCAAGGTAAAAAATTCTGAAGTTCTTAGTCAACATTAACACAAAAAGAACTCTATAAAATCATAGTCAAATAATAATAAGTACTAACTAACATAATTGTTTAAAATAATCATGTGATTGTTAATTAATAAATTTGAAGGAGATTTAATGTTAATTAATGACAATATCTATCAAACGTCCATTTAAAAAAATAAAGAAAAAAATATTGATACTATCATATTATATGATAACTCATGAGCCCACCAAGGTAAAAAATTCTGAAGTTCTTAGTCAACATTAACACAAAAAGAACTCTATAAAATCATAGTCAAATAATAATAAGTACTAACTAACATAATTGTTTAAAATCTAACCTTAAATACAAATTTGAAAATTTTGAAAGGACTTTCAAACTAGGGCTGACAAAACAGGTAACAGGTCGTGTAACAGGTCATTATACGATAACACAAAATACGATAAGACCCAAACACGAACACGACACGATAAGCATATCGTGTCAGACTACCCAAACACGAACATGACACGAAAATTATCGTGTCAACACGACACGGCACGATAATTTTTCGTGTCACACGATGACACAAAACCTATCAGGTAAACACAACACGATAAGACCTGATAGATTTTCATTACACATTAACCTACACATTACACGTTAATGGCATGTTAACCTGTTAAGTTGACTATATGAGTAGGGTTAGGGAAATGTAAATATATATATATATATATATATTAGGCACTAAATTATAAAATTTGATAATTTGGGAGTGTAAAAATAATTTATTAAATTAATGGGTAACCTATTAGATCTCGAATTATCGTGTAACCTGAATACACGAAATTCTTATCGTGTCTTATCGTGTAACCTATTTGGTTATCAAGTCAACCTGATAACCTGCACTATTTCTTATCGGGTTATCAAGTCTGACACGATAACGACCCGATACCTAATAAGTAAAATCTAGATATGATAATTTCGTGTAGTGTTATCGTGTAAATACTTATTTTGTCAGCCTTATTTCTAACACATTAAAAATAAAATAAAAAATAATAACTAAAAGTTGAATCACTTTTTAGATGCCTGAGTTATACTTAGTTTCTTTAATTTCTTTTTCAGGTGTGAAAGCAAACGAGAGTGATGAGAAGTTATAATTTTATTTTTTGATTATTTTTATTATTTCTTATAAAATATTATTTAACATGAAATTAAAAGAAACATAACTCTAAGCGTTTCATGTATAATATTTTAAACAAGAAATTAAAAGAAACATAACTTTAATTGTTTCATGTATAATATTCAAATGTTAAATATTTATTAATGGTGATGGTGAATTTGGTCATAGGCCGCTCAAGTGGGGCACCATAAAAACGAACCTAAAACGTGAACATAACAAGTAATGCAAAGGAGAAGCCTGGACATCCCTTAATGGGCCTAGGGACCTTTGTTGTTCAGAAAGTTCCAAAACCATCCTAACTAATGGGCAAGAGCCCTTTGAGCGGACAATATACCCAGACTAAGCCCATAAGGACATGGAGTGCAAGCCCACACGCGGGTTGGGTCTAAAAGGCAAGTCAGGTGGAAAGTTCGTTAAAGAGTCATGCATATGTTGCCTAAATGAACACGCCAAGGTATGTGTGTCGCTAATTAACAAACTCATGATTACGTACTCTCTATCCTTCTTCCTGCCATATGAAGGACTTATAAATACCCAAGTTGGTTTGAGATGAGGTAAACACAATTTGAATTCATAATCAGCTTGATATTATCTTCTTAAAGGTACTTAATCTAACGCCGGAGGTTCTTCACTAGGATCTATCCTCCGATGTTAAGAATTTTTGTAGACATTCTCGGAGCAAAGATCGTAGGACTACAAGAATTAATTACAAATTTGTTGTGCTACTAATTTTTGTTGACATCAATTGACATATATTTTATTCCGCGCATCGCAAGTAGTTGTACATGAAAATGACTACCTAGTTGGCTCCTTGACTTGAATATTAATCAATTTTAATTGTATTCACAATATTGAAATTTTTTTCATAATTTTCAAACTCCAAAAGTTGAATTATTTTGCCTCAATGATTATTCTCATATAATCCCAAAAGGAATTTTTTTATTTTTATTTTTTTTTGGAAAAAAAAGCAAGTTCACAAAAAATTGTTTTCAAAATTCTCAAAAGTGCAAATTTCACGTGACAACAGCAATAGCATGTATGGGTGGAGGATGAAAAAAGTGCAGTCACAACTGAGAATCAAGATAGTGGGTTGTCCTGTCAACGCTAGGGTTAGAAATGAGAGGGTGCTGGTGATATGACTTTAAACCTCGAGATAATACCTCTCATTTTGATAAATAAAAAAAACACTCCTTTTTATTTTCGTAATACCGAAGACATCTTTTATTTTTTCAATTTCTTTATTTAAGACGCTCTTCATTATACTCTTCATCATATTTTTAACTGTTAATTTAAATTTTATTAAGGAACTAAATAGAAAACTTTTAAGAGAGCATTTGTTAATGATTAATGTATTTGAACGAAATGTAAAATATTCAAGATTGATTATTGTATTAAAATAATATTTAACAATTTTTCAGCAAAAGAAATAAAAAGCAAGAAATAAGCATATTGAGGACCGTGCATATATAAATTCTCTTTTTTATCCAAACACCAAAAAGGGAACCTTAAATCCAAACTCACCTCCTCCATTCATCATCAATCATCATTTCACTTCACTGATAGTCTACCACATTTCAGACACTGGGCTACACTCATTGTTCTCACATATATGTATCTATATACCTAGTGGATTTGTTTCTTGTTTTTTTCTTTTTGGGAACAAAAAACCGAAACACAAAGCCAAACGCGTCCTTAACAACCCACTTCTGAGGCCTCAATTCATGTTCAGAAAAGAAAAATAGTTATTAATTTCCGAAGGAAATAGTAATGCAACTTTTGCACAAAGGTTTTCAATTCAGAAGGGGCAAAATTTTGATATAGAGATAGTTATGGGGCCAAAGTGCAAAAAAGGGTTCATGTTGAGGACAAGATAAGATGTATAATGGAGAAAAGAATCTATTTATGTAGAATACCCTCTTTTTTCTTTTCTCCATAACAAAAATAGAATAAAAGAGACGGGAATAAGTGCAACCTCTGTTTGTTTTATGCAAATGATTTGACTGTAAGGAAATGATAGATGAATTTCATAATATTGACCCTAATACTATGTTAGGAAGTTCCAACTTAAAACCGTGTGGTATCAAGTGGAATAATTCTTTTTGAGTTATATAGTGGTTTGAGAACTTTCAAATGATCGACGTGGAATCTAATAGAAAAATAATTGTTTCTATTGGTGATGCAGTTGGGGACAAGTTTAAAAAACATTTTAATCAAAAGATAATATGAGGCCATGTTTGATATTCAAACAGTTATTACACATATCATCAGTCCTATGAATTATTCTCAGCCATGAATGATAAAAAAAAATGAACCTAACAACAAGAACACTCATATGCTTAAATATGTATGTATATATATAATTCCACCCACCTCATATAACAACTCTGATAAATCATTATCTCATTGTTTATATTTTTCTATTTTTTATTTTTAAATCTTGATTTTCTACTACTTATATGCCCATATCTAACAGACTAACACAGTAGGAAATACAAAGGATGGGGTCCTTGAATTTGCCTAATGATTCTTCCCTAATGGGAGAAGATAATCATCAGCAGGATGATTGTGCTGAGACATGCCCAAATTCAGACAGGACTCGGTCGACTCAATGGGTTCTCACCTCTCCTGATCCACCTGGTTTTTTACAAGAGATCAAAAGTTGCCTGAAACAGACTGTTCTTCCTCCTCGAAAAACATCTTCTTCTTCTTCTTCAAAGAAGCATTCGAGAGTTAATGTTGTCTCGTTCTTGCACGGGCTGTTTCCGATCCTTAGCTGGGGAAGAAACTACAAGGCCTCCAAGTTCAAGAATGACCTTATGGCTGGTCTTACTCTTGCAAGCCTCAGCATTCCTCAGGTAACGGCTGAAAGAAAAATAGTAATATTTCACTAAACATGAAATAATAGTAACATTACACTATTGCAGAGTATTGGATATGCTAATTTGGCAAAGCTTGATCCTCAATATGGCTTATGTAAGTTCCTGAAACTGTTTTTTTGTTCCCTGAGTATTTAAGGATTCTCTAGTATTAATGTCTGAATTTTTTTTTCTTGTCTTGAACAGACACGAGTGTTGTCCCGCCGTTGATTTATGCAGTGATGGGAAGTTCCCGGGAGATAGCAATTGGGCCGGTGGCTGTGGTGTCTCTACTTCTCTCATCCATGCTTCAGAAAATTGTAGACCCCGTGGCCGATCCTACTGCTTACAGAAAACTTGTTTTTACTGTTACATTCTTCGCCGGTTCCTTCCAAGCTATCTTTGGATTATTTAGGTAGTTTCTTGTTCAAATTTCGAATTATTTCTATACTCCAAAACGCTGCCTTATCGCTTCTTGTCTGAATTAATGTTTGCAGGTTAGGCTTCCTTGTGGATTTTCTTTCACACGCTGCAATTGTCGGATTCATGGGAGGAGCCGCCATAGTCATCGGTCTCCAACAGCTTAAGGGGCTGTTTGGCATCAATCATTTCACCACCAAAACCGATGTCATTTCTGTCTTGGAGGCTGTTTTTAGATCACTTCAGCGTGACGGAGTAAAGTTTTTTTTTCTTTTTTTTTGTTTTTTGAAAAAAAAAGAAAATTCGGAGAAACGCATAATTAATTAGATGTCTTTTTTCTTACAGTGGTATCCGCTGAATTTCGTCCTCGGTTGTTCTTTCCTCATCTTCATCCTACTTACCAGGTTTATAGTAAGTATAATACCAAAAAAAAAACATTTTTTTTAAATAATTTTCTTCATTTTTATCTAACTAATTTTTATTAAATTAAAGGGAAGGAGGAACAAAAAGCTGTTCTGGTTGCCGGCAATTGCTCCACTTTTATCAGTCATATTATCCACCTTAATTGTGTATTTAACAAAAGCTGATGAGCATGGAGTAAAAATTATAAAGCATTTCAAAGGAGGCCTTAATCCATCTTCTCTTCATCAATTACAGTTCAATGGCCCTCATCTTGGCCAAGCAGCCAAAACTGGCCTCATCTGTGCTCTTATTGCTCTCACGGTCAGACTCTCCACTATTAATCACCCACCGTTTTTATCATTTTTGTTGAATCCCACACAATCGTTTGTGTTAATTAGTCATGACCTGTATATAAAACCGAAGGCAATCCTCCAAGGCGTCCTGTGAGACTGAGTTAGGCCCATTGGGTTTTCTACGTGATACCAATAGAGTGGTCTTGGACCTCTCTCAAGTCTCAACCTCGAAAGTTAGCTTAAGAGGTGAGGTTTTCATTCACACATATAATTTGACCACCAGCCTCTTTTATATCTAATGTGGGATAAACTCAATACAATCTCCCCTCCCACATCGGATTTTTGGTCGACTAACCCTCGACTAGTCCCTCTCTTTGTGGCTATTAGATTAAAGTTGTTATAATGTGGGCTCTAATAATGGGCTTAACTCACTCCAAAAGCCGTCTTGTAAGACGAGAATTGCTTCTAGGCTTTTTTATAGCTCAAGATCATGTAGATGTGGGATTCAACAATTTTCTCAAAATTGAAAAATGAAAAAAAAAAAAATCATTTTTTAATTCTTTCTCAGGAAGCCATTGCTGTAGGCAGATCTTTTGCCTCCATTAAAGGTTACCATCTTGATGGGAACAAGGAAATGGTGGCCATGGGCTTCATGAACATTGCAGGCTCCTTAACTTCTTGCTATGCAGCCACCGGTAAATTACACTTTCAACCCCTTCAAATTTTCAATAAATTACCACGAGTTGCCCCCTAAAAACTTTTTTTTACAGGTTCATTCTCGAGAACTGCAGTAAATTTCAGCGCCGGGTGCGAAACCGTAGTATCAAACATAGTGATGGCAATCACAGTACTATTATCACTTGAATTGATGACAAGGCTATTGTACTTCACCCCGGTGGCGATACTCGCATCGATCATATTATCGGCTCTTCCTGGATTAATTGATATTAACGAAGCTTATAATGTCTGGAAAGTTGATAAAACGGATTTTCTTGCTTGTATTGGTGCATTTTTCGGGGTGCTTTTTGCTTCTGTCGAGATCGGTCTTCTAGTCGCGGTAAAATCATTAAAATCCAAAAAAAGTAATTAACAAATTTAATCCTTAAACATGTCTTTAATTGTCTATGTTATTGCAGGTGGCAATCTCATTTGCAAGAATAATACTGAATTCGATTAGACCTGGTACAGAAGTACTAGGCAGACTTCCGGGAACAGATATTTTCTGTAGTGTTAACCAATACCCGATGGCAGATGCGACTCCTGGAATTTCAATAATTCGATTAAATTGTGGATCCTTTTGTTTTGCGAATGCAAATTTCATTAGAGAAGGGTAAATTTTTTGTTGTTCCGATTGGAGAAGTATTTGAATTTATATTTATTTTTTTAATAAATTTTAATTTAAATTTTTTTTAGGATCATAAGTTTTGCGACAGAAGATAAGGGAAATGCAGAGGGAAAATTGCATGTATTAGTACTTGACATGTCCAGTAGGTTTTTTTTTTTTTTTTTTTTTTTAACAATATTGCAAACTTTTTTCATGTAATAATTTGAATAATTTATTTATTTATTTATTTTGTTTTTTGTTTTTGTGATAGATGTGATGAATATTGACACTTCGGGAATAAATTCATTGGAGGAAGTCCACAAGGAATTGGTGTCGAAGGGCATTCAAGTGAGATCGATTCATTTACATATCTGATTAGTTTTTCTCTTCTGTATTTTTTTCCTTTTGTTTTTGTTCTCAGAAAACTTGGAACAGAAACAAAAAGGTTAATTGCTTTTTACTAACTTGTACTTTTGTTTTGTTTTATTTTGACCTCTCTATTTTGAAAACCTACAAATCACTTTCTTATACTCTTGACTCAAGGAAGAAACTCATATTTTATTCAAAAAAAAAATATGAATTTATTTCTCTTTATTCTTTTCAATATAATTTATATTTATAAGTAATTAAAAAAAAAAAAAAAAAAAACTAACATTTTTTCTCTCTCTGTTTTATTTTCTTTTTCTTTTTTTAATAAAGGATAATTTTTTCTATTTCATGTAATTTTTATATAAGAATTTAATTTTACATATTTTTTTACATATTTAGTTAAGTTGAACGAAAATAAGATAGTTTTCCAATTTATTATAGATAGAAATGAAATTTTAAAATAAAGGGGACAAAGTAAAACAAGAGAAGTAAAAGAGGGAGAAAAGTAATTTATCAAAAAGAAATTGTTTTCTTAAAATTTTACAATAAAAAATAGAATCATATTTCCTTTACTTAGGTTGAATCCCACACTGCTTGTGTTACTTGACCTTGAGCTATATATAAAGTCTAGAGTGATCATCATCTTACAAGACGTCTTTTGAGAGTGAGTTAGACCCATTGGTTCCTACAATTTCTATGTTTTTGTTTCCAACCGATTTTTTTTTTTTTTTTTAACAAAATAAAAACACTAACCAAATGGTACTTGACAGGTCCTATATATACAAGTTATTTTCTTAACCAAACGGCACCTGACAGGTCCTAAAAAAAAAAAAATCATTCTGACTTATTAATCGATATATTTTTTGTCGTTGTTGTAGTTAGCGGTGGCAAACCCGCGGTGGCAAGTGATTCACAAATTGAAGTTAGCAAAAATGGTGGAGAAATTTGAAATATTTCTAACAGTTGGGGATGGTGTAGAAGCATTTACTGGTCCAAAGATTGGCGGTGGTGGTGGCATCAACAATTGTTGATGACCTCTTTGGCATCAACAATGGTTCTTTTCAAATGTAATTTATGTTCAAATTGATGACGTAAAAGAACCTCTCTGTATACGAGCGTAAAACTGCATACATCTAATCATCTCTAGACCTCACAATAATGGGAGTGTTTGTGCATTAAGCTACCCTTTTTTGATGATGTAAAAGAGAAGGTTATTCAACCACTTTTTTTAATGATGTTGGATACTTCTATTCTTGTATCTATAATTTTAGCTTTTATTAAAAATAAAATAAAAAAATTAAGAGTTTTTTTTTTTTCATAAGTCTAGTCTGAAACAACTTTTCAAACACTAAATAAAATCTCTTTATTTGTATTCTCTCGTCCCCTTGCCATAGCCACCGCCTCGCCTCCATATTTGCCTTGCCTGTGCCGCTGCTATCATCACCATCACCATCACCATCACCATCGAAGCAATTATGGCCAACCTCCTACATATGTAAAGTAAGGACAATTTTGAAATGAAATTATTTTTGTACTTTTGGCATGATTTGAATTTGGCTAATCCTTGTAAATGTGCTTTCTTAAACTTTGTGAGTCCTCAACAAAAGTCATTTTTTTATGGGAGAGAACCCCAATTTCAATCACGAAATACAAATGGGTCATCGGGCCAAAAATAAAATAAAATTAGGGTGTGCTTGGTGTCATGGAATTGGAATTGGAAGACCCAATTTTAATTATTTTGTTTAGATCACTAGTTGGAATCTAGATTTAGTTTTCATTTATAATTCCATAGAGCCCAATTTCTTAATTTGAATTCCATAACCCAAGTAAATAGTTGCAAATCCAAATCTTTAAAAATTTGGCTCAAATTTTTTTGTGAGATAAATTGTTTTTTGTTCAATGAAATACCAATCCTTATATGCATGGAAAAACTTGATGCTTATATCCATGAAAAAATCGATTTCTTATATGCATGAAAAAAAATGGTCATTACTAGTAATGGTAATAACCATCGAGATTTTGTCATGTCACATTGAATGTTCATTACTAATACCAATCATATTAGACTTGTTTTCATACTAATTTCTAGATGAAGCAAATATATGAGGGTTTACACAGTGAATATTCACTACATGTTCAAATGATACTTGTATTTACAGTTTCACTTTTAATGCTCGCTTTTTTAAACAAGTGAATACTAATTATTAGGCATTAAACATGTGTTACTTGCACAATGAATGTTAAGTAATTGGAATAAGACAACAAATGATAATATTATTCATTCGTAGTAAACGTTCACAAGATAAAAATTTATTGAAGAAAAAATATTTAATATGGATATCAAATTTAAAAGGATTAAACAAAAATTATCAAATTTAAAAGGATTAAACGAAAATTAAAATTGTATATATTTTTTAAAAATTGAATCATCTGTTAATGTTCATAATCAATGGTTGTTGATCCTAAGATTTTGATGAACAATTAAGTATTGATGTTTTGGTGGAACTAATATTTTAATTGAGTGTTTCAGTGATTTAAAGTTTCAGTAATGAAGATGATAAATTAAATAGATGCTAATGATGAAGTTGAAGATATTGAAGATTTAAGAGTTTAAAAAATTAGAGAAAACAACCCAGGTATATTTCAACTCTTAATATACCATTTAGGAACACATACGGAACAAAATATTTTTATTATTTATATGTGTTTTGATAAAATGAATTTATTTACTCCTATGTGTATTTGAAAAGAAATATTTATAAATGATTAAAATGAAATTTGAGAAAATTAGTTGAGCTAATTGAGATGAAGTTATTTGCTCCTATATATATTTGAAAAGAAATATTTATAAATGGTTAAAATGGAATTTGAGAAAGTTAGTGGAGCTAATTGAGAAAAGAAATTAGTTAAAGGGGCGAAAATGTAAAAGAGAGAGAGAGTTTAAAACGAATTTAGAAATGGTTCCAGCATTGGTGAGTCGACTGGAGCGTAAGAAGGGAACTCTTTGTATCTAATAGTCGACAGGTAGGTCGACCGGTGCGATTAAATAAAACTCTCTGAATTGACAAGTCGACCGAGCGATTAACCGATAAATGCAACAAGCTACATCCTAAATCGAACAGTCGACTGGTGGCTCTGTTTCAAGATCGTGTAGATTTCGAAATCATATCTAAAAGTAGCCGTTTTTTGTTAGGATTTGAGAGAGATTTAAGGAATTTGATAATATTTATAATATGATTCATATATTAATTAAATCCTATTGATTTCGTACATTAAATATTAATATTTCTCAATTTGGTACTTGAAATAGTTTCTATTCTTATTAATTGAGATTGAGAAATACTTTGGAGATTTAATTGAGAGATTTGAAAGTTATTTTTAAGTGAATTGAATCAAAATGAAATCATTATGATAGAAGGGGTCTATAAGTGCTATTAATTGTTATGACACATGTAAACTATCTGTTAGAAAGCTGATTTCATATTCCTTTAAATGGACCTGCAAATTTCATATATCATTAAGCAAAAAATAAGAGAAATCATATCATATCATGAAAGTAAGATTTTCTAAGAGATATATTTCTGAGAGTTTGTGAACTATTCTAAGAGTAATCTTAAAAATCAATTGCGATTAATCTTTACTGCTATCGGATTTGAAGTTACATTGTTTATCTAATTATTCTGTGGATTCCGGGTGAGATCTTTCCAATTATATTCTTTCATTGCGTTATTTGTTTATTGTTTAGAAATTGATCTTAGAAATTGTTTCTGATTTTTAAAAGAAAATATTTTTTCAAACAAATTCTTAAATCTGATTATGTGCTCCAATTTGTTACCCATATTTTTGTTAAAATAAATTTTTTGTATCTCACATATTTCTATCACTAGTTGGGATATTAATCGAGTTATTGTTTATTTGGGATGGTAGAAGTTCCGAGTGAGATTTACTTCTTATAAATTTTTGTATTTGTGAGTTGTAACGGATTAAATACTGTTGGGGGTATTTAATCACGGGTAGCCAGATTTCAGTCTCTTCCTATAAAGAGATTGAGGTAGTAATTCTTCTTGAATAAAATTAGTTTGAGTGATTTGTAAAGGTTTCATCCCTATTTGGGAAAAGGATACTTTGAGTGTTTTAAGAGGTCTTGATTCTTGAGCCTAAGGTATAAAAATAGTTAGGTTAATCTTTAGCCTGTAAAAAGATAGGTTATTCTTGAACCTGTAAAAAGTAGAGATTATTCATGAGCATTAGAAAAAGAAATTGTAAAGGTTGATTCTGAGCTTGTACAGAGAATCGGTGTGCGGGTTTGGTTCTTACCTTTAAAGAGATCTTGGTTTTAGTGGGTGCGACCTCCGTGTAGTTCGGGGGACTAGATTAGCCAAGAGTAACTTGGTGAATCAGTATAAATCTTTTGTGTGTTACATTACTACTTTGCTATTTTTGTTGTTTGGGTGTGCACTTAGATTGATTATATTATTCTGCTGTGTTATAAAGATAATAATTAATTTAGGCTTAAAATTAATTATTTGATTTATTCAGTTTTATTCTGATTATTTTTTAATTATCTAATTCATCCACCATCTTGAGTATTCTATTGGGCCCACAATGGCTTTTTTTTTTTTTGCCATTTAGTTTTCTAATTGATGGTTTAGCTACAACTTTTAGATAAGTAACGACTGATTGTGTAATTACAAATAATGACAAGTTTTGTAAATAACATGTACATTGGGATAACGGTTTAATGATTTGTAAGGATTATTTAGTAAACGATCTTTGTGAACAAAACCTTAATATTCACTAGAGTCTTCCTTTTTTTTCTTTTTTTTTTTAATAACAAAATAGACTATATAAAAAAATTGCCTAGAAATAAATCATCTTATTTTTTCTCTTAACGTACTACTTGTCAAATCTTAAACTATATATGAAAGCAAAAGACATGTCCTTATATTCAAATATGTCTAATATTCTTCTTCTCTTTCATTTTTGATTAATTGTCGTTGATATTCACCACCATCTTCATCTCCTATAATAAATTCCAAAGCTCTTCATCTTCTACAATAAATTCCAAAGCTCTTCATTTTTTTTTAATTGTCCATTATTCTTTTTTTTTTTTAAATATATTTCTTACATTTTTATTTAATATTTCAAATAATGAGTGGACTCATTTAATTTTTTCATCCTTTTTATTTTAGTTAATTTATTTTTTCCTTATTGATACGATTAAATTTTCTGATTCACATTTTAAATTATTTAAAAAATAAAGTGTAATTGAAAAATTATTTCTGCCCAAAAGAAAGTCGATACGATATAAATTAATTAAATTAGTATTTGTTAGACTTACAAAAATTGAATCCTAATTTATGCCCATTTGTGTGTTATTTTATAGTATTTTATTAAAAAATAATTTGTACATATAATATTTCACTTTTGAAAATTTTTATTTCTACCCTTTGATTTTTAGAAAAAAATCAATTAGAATATTTAAAATTTCATATACTCATTCTCTAATTTATATAAATTTTAATTAAACTCTTAAAAAAATTTCATTTAAAAAATATTTTATGTTTTATATTATATGTAGATCAAGAATCAAAATTATATTATCAAAGTATTCAAATTACAAAAAAAAAAAAGTAGATTAATATTTTTTTTCTAGACCCGCATATTATATTGGTATAAAACTAGTATAAATATAAATATGGATAGTTGATGCGAGGTCTTAAAAATTGCAAAAAATTAATAAAAATTCTAAAACCAAATAACTATTTTAATTTTGGTCTCATTTATTAGAGTTCATGGTGAGATGGCAAGAGAGGGTGGGGCCAGGGACTGATAATACAAATCTTAATTAAAATTATTCGACTCAAGATATAAAAAAGTATTAACGAATAAGCTAAAAACACGTAAAACATAATTAGACCATCTAATCGAGATCAATTATCTCAGATATATATATATATATAAACATTATAAAACGGAGAGATACAAGATTGCCGGCAACTGTTTGGGCGAAGGGAAGAGAAACAATGGGGGCGGAAGATGAGCAGCAACAATCCAACGGACCAAACACCATCCCTATCCCGAACGCCAAACCCAATCTCATCACAGAGTCACAGTTCCTCTCCTGGAAGCGTCAAAAGGTCTTTGATTTCTCCTTTCTTCTTTTTCTAGGGTTCCTTTCCTTCTGCTGCTGCTCTTTTTGAACACCGATCGACTTAATTTGCTAAATTATTACGAAATTTGTTTTTCCCTTGATTTGTATCGATCGATCGTTTGTCTGTTCGAATTCCTTCGAATGAGAAACTAGGATTTAGAGTATGATTATATCAATTGCAGCAATCTCTCCCCTAAATTAAGTGAATAAACACTCGCGTTTGTTTTGTTGGATTGTTAAATTGTATCTAAAATTGTAATCTTATTAGAGGATATTTATGCAACTTGTATGAACAAATTTAAACTAGGGTTTATGGTATAGTTATTTCAATCACGAAAATCTCTCCATTAAACTAAGATGCTTGTGCTTACAGAAGGTCACCATGTTAGTTCATTGAAAAGTTGAGTTGATTTTATGCAATATGCTTGAAGATTTATAGCCTTTTTGCCCAATCCATTGATCAAAAGATGAGCAACAAAACTTCAGTCTTCTCACGAGTTATGTTAGGTAGTGTTTGGGGGCACGGAATTGAAGCCATGGAATTGGAATTCCAATTCCATGGCATCAATTCTGTGCATCCAAACTTAACATTACTCGCAAAAAAAATTAAAACCCGTTAGGCGAATGGTTTTGAGACCCCAAAACCGTAGTTTCACAATCCAAAATCGAGATTTTCAAGCCGGAGGTTTCAGGTTTAGAGGAAGTATCAATTATGCTCAAAACACAATATTAGTTTTATTTTTTATTTTTTATTTTTTTTCATAATTGATGGTGACATATTTAACCCTTGTATTATAGGATGCTGATTCTTCAGCGAAAAAAGCTGATCTGGCTAGGAGACGAGCGGAAGACATAGCTGCAGGATCGGTGCAGATGAATGGCCGTGAGCTTTTCTTGCACGAACCATGGGTGTTCGATAATGATCGTTTTTGATTGGTATTTGATTATTGGAAAAATTCATGTTTTTGGCATTCATGAACTTGTTAAGAATTTTCATTTGTCGCCAAAATTCGGTTTTTTCTTCTATTGTTTTTTGCAGGTTTTTGTGACATAACTCAAAGCCCAGAAAACACCAATAAACAGCATACGAAGAAACTACAACTAAATCCATGTGATGATGAAAAAGAATTATTGGATGATGTATATGTCTTTGTGGCCTTTGACTCCTTTGGTTTGTTTAGTAATCGAATGGTTGTGTTTTATGAAATTAGTGTCTTTGATTTGATTGGGGTGTATATAGTTCTCTATTTTTTCCGTTTTAAATTTTTTTTATTCAATCTAGAAAATCATATATTTTTAGTTTTTAATTTTTTTTATTCAATCTAGAAAATCATATATTTTTTAGTCTTTACTAATTTATTTTTAATTGACTAATGGTAAATTGTGATTACCCACCATCCGTGAAACAGACGGGTTAGCCCGAGTTTGGACTTGTTTCTATCTAGGTTGCCCCACTCCCGCTTAAGAGTTACACGACTTTTCTCCACACGATGGGTTATTCATGCATGATGCATGCAACTCCTCCAATTGCCACTGTAAAACTTATAATTATGTTTGACCTTCAATTTAAAAACTAGAATAATGATCTTTTTAATTCCTAATAAATTATTCTGGTGTTCAATTAGTCTCTCCCTTGTATTTAGAAATAAATACGTTTAGTCCTTCACATTTTATTTTCGTTCCAAATTGATCATTTTATTAAGTTTTTTGTTAATTGTTGTTAAATTACATTTATATCCTTTAAAAAATTTAATTGGGATCATTTTATTTTTCATCTAAAACTTAGGGGTCAAATGTGTATTTTGAATATTATTCATCTATCTTCTTCCTAAACCATTTGGCTACCACCACTCTCAACCGACTACCACCACCACCTTCAGCGTCTTCAATGGCTACTCAACCTTCCAACCCACCACCACCTCCGCCTCAGAGTTTTTTTTTTTTTTTTTTTTGCGAGAACGAGAAACAAAGAAGTGGTTGTAGATCCGATCTCTGACCTTCGGATTTGGAGATCCGATCGCTGACCTTCACCACAACAACCTTCAGCCTGCCACTGACTCCACCTTCCTGCTCGCTTATGCAACAACGCAATGTCCCCAAAAACCCTTGTCATCCAAGCACGCCCAAGAACCTCAAGCCTCCTCTTGAAATATTTCCTCCAAATCGCCGATGCAATGTGTAGAATCACACACCCCTTGGCGAAAAACCCCTGAAATTCCCTCTCCTTCACAAATGCTATCATGAACAGCAGGAACCCAATGGCAAACAACAGCAACCCGGAAAACGAATCCGATGTTCGGATCAAGAGGTGATCGTGGGGGGTCGATCCAATGAGCTTGCTCACGGTTTGACTGATATGGCTGAACACTAAAGCTTCATTGGTGAAGAACATCATAAGGGCTCCACAGGTTAAGGCTATTACAGAGTGGAGGATGCATATGAGGAAGAAAACAGGTGATCCCATTTGCTAATTTGTTTCCAAATAAGGAAAAAATTGAAACCCTAAATTGATCTGGAGAAAACCCAGATGAGGAAGCTAAGAACAAATCAAATTACCCTTGTTTTTCAGGCATTCATCATGAATATGGCTCCTACTTTCACTGCAAAAATCGAAGAAATTAAGATGAACCCACTCATCGGAATGACTTTATATGCGTGTTTCAGCTATCGAATCGATCAATTGAGCAAAACCCTGATGGAATTTTCACCAAACGCACCAAATTTATGATTCAGATCAGCAATAAAAAGCTTAAATTTCAAAACCCCCATAAAACCCTACCTATCATCACGAACATGGGAACAATTGAACAATTCCAAAGGCACGAATGATCTCTTCAACGCCTGAAAGGCCACCAGCGAGACCCTTCGTCAGATGCCTAGTCTTGACTCGCATTTTACTATTTCAACTTACCAGAAACTATCCAAGAGAATTTCTAAGAATCCAAAATCCTAAACTTATACATATTATTAAAGATGAAAACAGCAGGATCTTCGAGAGAGAATTGGAAAAAGGTAGAAGTACTAAGCGAATTCGAGAGGGAAGAAGGAAAGAGTAGTGGGGTGCGGGGAATTTTTATTTTTTTTTTGTTTTTTTTGGAAGAGGAATTAAATATATTTTTTTATTGGGATAATAACATTTTTGGTCTTTCACAAATGCAGTCGATGTTCAATTAACCTTTTGTATTTGGAAATAGAAACATTTGGTACTTGATATTTCATTTTTGTTTCAAATTGGCCCCTCAGTTAAGTTTTCTATTAAATACTATTAAATTACATCTTATATCCTTATATCCTTTAAATTTTTTTAATTAGAATCATTTTAATTTATATCTAAAATTTAAAGGTCAAATGTGTATTTTTAATTCAATTCATCATCTCCTTCCTAATGTAAGGCAGTGTTTGGTTGTATAAAATTAAAATCAGACTTAGAAACGTAGAATACAAGCGAAGATCAAAACATAAAATTGTATTGCTACAAACCGAAAGAAGATCTTTCATAAAATTAAGCTTCAATTGTTCTTAAAATGTCGAAAACAAACAGTTTATTTATACTGTCAATTATCTAATTTCTAACAATTACTCAATAAGTAATTACTTTTTTCCTTTTTATGTTCAGCAAATCCCCCAAATTGATTAACACCCATGAATTTCCGAACAGTCGGAAGGTAATTTGAGCTTCTCCAATGGAAGCCTAAAATGGGGAAGAAACAAACACGCACACACACACACACAGAGTTCATCAATGAAGAAACACAAAGCAACCAAAACAATAACTTCAAGTAAATGTTCATACCCTGAGCTTCAGATGAGATTCGACACACTCGAAGGCTGAAAAATGAGCGAAAACCACCACCTCCCTTCATCCTTTGAGCTTCGGATTTGTTGATCGGCGGTGGTCCGGATCTCCGAGCTTCGCATCTACAGATCCGAAGTCTTATTTTTTTTATACACCATGATGGATCGGTGAGAGAAGATCAAGCGAGAGAGGACAACTGAGAGCAGAGAGAGAGAGGTTGTATATGTGTTGGTGGTGTTGATTCGACGTTGGTGCGGCAGCGACGGTGGTGGTGGTTGGATCGACGGTGAAGTATAAATGTGCAGAATTGGGAAGAAGATGGTATGGATAAATGAAAAATACACTTTGGCCCCTAAATTTGGAATAATTTACAAATAGATCCTATTAAATTAGTTAGAATAAAATAACAAAATTACCCTTATTTTTTAACATGAAATAACCAAAATACCCTTACTTTCACGTTGACCTAACAGAAGAGTCAATTTGAAACGAAAATAAAATGTTAAGTACCAAATGTGTCTATTTCTAAATACGAAGGGCTAATCAAACACCGATTGCATTTGTGAGGGACCAAAAAAGTTATTATCCCTTTTTTACCTTGAAATTTAGAATGTTTTATGAATAAATCCTATTAAATTTGTTAAGAGTAAAATGACAAAATTATCTTTATTTTTCAAAATAAAATGACTAAAATACCCTTACATTCACATTGACCTTTAACGTTGACCTAATAGAAGGGTCAATTAGGAATGAAAAATGAAATGTGAATGACCAAATGTGTCTATTTCTAAATACGAAGAGCCAATTGAGCACCGAAATCATTTGTCAGAAACCAAAAAGGTCATTATCCCTTAAAAAATTATATCATTCTTAAAACTTATAACCGTATAAATAAAAATAGAAAGTTCATTAAATCATGGAACAACCCTGGTCTAAATAAATCAATATTGTGAACGTTTTCACTGGTTAAAAAAAACTACTTTAATGTACAACTTATATTCTTCATTTTAATATACATATTGTGTACTTTTTAATTCTTTTTTTTATATATTCCTGAATATCCACACAACAACAGTGTAAATGTATACATTTGAATAGTAGTAGTATCAACGTTTACATATACTGTTATATGAGTTATTTATTTTGAAGTAATATGAACATTCACTCTAGTACAATAGTATTATGAAGACTCACACTGATATCCAAGAGGCATTAGTCTGGTTAGCAAGAGAATCTGTCATTTTCCTTATCAACAATAGTTTGACTCTCCTAGGGAGTATTCTAAGAATTAAATCTTGAATTTAATTCTTAATGCACCAGACCAATATAGAGGAGTGTACCCTTAAGATCGCCTGAAGAGGTGATTAGTTGAGGTGTGCATAAATTGATCTAAACATACTTTACCGTAAAACCAAAAAAAAAAATGTTCACATTAATAATCTTTAAATCTGGTGCTTTAAGAATTGTTGTGAATATTTACACTGACGTGTACTATTGTGAATGTTCATATTATTTCAAAACAATAAACTTACAACACACTAGCTTTAATATGATTAGCAGTGTGAACATTCACACTAATGTGTATTATTGTGAATATTCACAGTATTTCGAAATAATACTTGTAACGCACCAGATTTATTAGGGATTATCAGTGTGAGCATTCACATTGTTATTGTCTTGTTATGAATGTTTAAATTTGTTAAGATCGATCATAAATTGAAAGTAAAGATAAAAATATTGAAAATTGTTTTCTCGATCAATAACCTAAATCCAACTTCGTTCGGGGATGGATTGGGTATGGTCAATTCGTCGCAGCTAACAAATAACTCACTAAATGGTTTTTCTTCCTCGACAAATGGAGAAGAACCAAGGTGGACCAGAGCCTTCTTTATCAATTCTGGCTTTATTTCCTAATGGGGATCTAAGGCCACCGCTTTGAACTTATATACGACGAAGGCGAAAAAATCATTAGTTATTTTTCCTGTAGTAGTTAATTATATTTATAGTTAATAAAGTAGCCGTTAAGTAATCGTTATCCTTATTTTGTTAAATAGTTGTTAAAGTAGCAGTTATTCTTATTTTGGCAAGTAACCGTTATTGTTTACCTATATAATAAGGTTTTATTGTAATAGAAAGATACATTTGATTAATTGATTATTGAATTATTTGAGCAAATTTTTATTATTTATTATTATTAGCTTTTACTTTATTTCTTTTCAATTGGCCTTCCTCATTAATTTGGTATTTAGAGCTTACTTTGATCCTTCACGCTTCGTGTGCAAACCAAAAACCCTAGTCACCACAGATCAGAAAACTCTAGCCACCATTAATTAGCCCAGCCACATTCTACTACAATAGCCCAATGATCCAAATCCAGCAGCCACTGCTCTAGATCTAAGCTCATCGGAACTCTACGAGCCCTCGTCGGCGCTAACCAGCCTTTGTTGGACCTCGAAAGGGTTGTTCCAGCCCTTTGCGAGCTCTTACTGAAGCTTCGCGGCACCACAAGTCTGTTCCAGATTCCATTCGTATTGGTTGTCGGTTGCTTTGTGCCCTTGGCACGGTCTGTAAGTCCTACTATAATTATATATATATACACACACTATTGTTGTATTCCTAATTTTTCCATTTGATATATTTAAAAAAAAAAAAAAAACAGAAAAAAGAGTTTTGAAAAAAAAAAAAAACTTAAAAAAAAATTATTTCTATTTTCTAGTCACATTAGTACCTTATTGCATTATTTTCTTTCGTGACATTGTAGTACTTCTATTAAGAATATTTGGGGCATTAATATCATCACTTTATAATCCACTCCATGACTATTCGAGACCTAGAAACCTCCCAAAATTATATTCGACAATAATTTCAAACCAAGCAAGAGACATAAGTGAAAAACTGAATTTCATAAGGAGATCCGCATTGAGTTAGGTGGCCTGATCACTCAACAAGTCACTCAATTAGTTGAACAACACATAAATCATAGGGCTACTAAAAACATGGAAAAACAACTAATACGGGAATGTAGAGTGGAGTTAAATTTTTCTCATCGTAATGAAAATTTACCATCCCCCTACTCACTGCCAACCGCTCTTAAAGTTCTAAATTTAAGTTCTTCACCTATCTTAACTCCTTCCCACAGTCACCTCGAGTGAGGCACGAATGAAATAAAAGGTAGGCACAGGGACTTTGATAGAAGATTTTCCCTAGAGAGTCATCAACCCATAGCCCCTAAGTATCCATTTGATGAGCCTCTAGAATTTTTAAATGAAGTATACCCCAGTGAAGGGGACGCCTTTGGCTATCCTAGACCAATAAGAGCTCAGGGTAGACTTCATCAACCTTGCTTTGACCATGAGGATATTACTAGAAAGGTGAAGGTTGATATTTCTTGTTATGACGACACTCTAAACCCTAACATTTTCTTAGATTGCCTTAATGATTTACAGGATTATTTTGAATGGTATGAGATGTTAGATAACTATAGGGTAAAATTTTCCAAAATAAAACTTATTGGGTTTGCTAAGAGGTATTGCCAAGATGTCTAAAGAAAAATGGAACAAATAGGAGAGACGCCTATCACTCATTGGGAGGACATGAAACGTTGGCTAAAAGAAAAGTATCTCCCGACATGTTATTTGCAACAACTAATGAACCAATGGCTCAACCTTAAGCAGTTGTCCTCTAGCGTATCTAATTATGTATCCCGATTTGAGGAATTAATGATGGGTTGTGATATTGATGAGGCATCATGGGTTCGTGTCACCAATTTCATTAATGGGTTAAGGCCTGATATTCAAAGAAAAGTCTCTCTCCATTCACTAGAATCATTAGAAGAGACATATCATAAGGCTCTAGAAATAGAGAAGCTCTCTAGATTTCCCGATCAGAGAAGAGTAACTTCTCAAATAAGAGGATCAAATCAGTCTAGATTTGCACATTTTGAGAAATAACGTAAGACCAATCAATCACAATCTGTCTCCGTAGCACTCAAGAGTAGTTATAACCCCGGTCACATAAAACTAGAGGCTTCCAAGACAAGCTCTAATCCTAGTCAGAGTATCTACCAGAGACGTAGTATGACTAAGACTAGAGAATTCTTTTCCATTGAATGTCACAATTGTCATGGTGTAGGTGACTTTGCATCGCGTTACCCATATCAAACCCTAGTAATAGGTGTTGAAGAGGTAGAGCCCCCTAGATGAAGAAGAACATAACTATATAGTGGAAGCTTTAGAACCATCGGAAGAGGGAGAAGAACTAGGGGACAAATCTAAGAATGTTTATCTTAATGTTATGAGGTGTATCATTACGACATCTATAGATTCAGAAGGCTGGAAAAGTACCAATATCTTTCACACTTTGGTCAAGTGTAGGGATACAGATTGTAAGTTGGTTATTGATGGAGGAAGCTCAATGAATGTTGTATCCAAGTCCGTTGTTACTAGGTTAAAGCTCAAAACTAACCTACATCCTCACCCTTATAGGGTTATCTGGGTAGAAAAGACTTCTTCACATGTTTTTGAGACGTGTCTAGTACCAATCAAGATGGGCAACTACTCCACACAAATTTTATGTGATGTTTTACCCATGCTTGTTGCTCATGTTCTCTTATGTCGTCTATGGCTTTATGATGTGGACGCGAAAAACTTTGGTAGGGACAATACTTATGTCTTTCAACATCCTAGCAAAAATATCATCTTAAAACCAGCCAAACCCAACCAAAAAGAAAGTTAAACAAAGAATGAGTCTTCTTCTAAAAAAAACTTATAAGAATTAACTACATATCTTATCTCGTCAGAAGTTTGAGCATTAGAGTAAGAACTCAGTTGTCCTTTTGGCATTAGTAGGGAAAGAAAAAATCATCTTTCCTACTGAGACAAGTGTTGATCTCCCAGAAGAGACCACCACCTTGTTAGGGGATTTTAGCGACGTGACACCCGAAGAGCTACCTGAAGAATTACCACCTATGAAGGACATTCAACATGCCATCGACCTAGTATCAGGATCTCAATTGCCTAATATCTTGCATTATATGTTGAATCCCAAAAAATGGGCAGAAATGAATAGGCAGGTAGACGAACTCCTCGCAAAAGGTCGAATTCAACCTAGCCTTAGCCCTTGTGTAGTTCCTGCTTTGTTGACTCCCAAAAAGGATAGCTCTTGTTGAATGTGTGTGGATAGTTGAGCCATTAATAGGATCACAATCAAGTACCAATTTCCTATCCCTAGACTTGATGACTTACTAGACCAGATAGTAGGGTTCAAATGGTACACAAAAATTGACTTGCGTAGTGGGTACCATCAAATTTGTATCCGACCTGGAGATGAATGGAAGACTGTCTTTAAGACCCAAGATGACATGTATAAATGGATAATTATGCCATTTGGACTCTCGAATGTGCCTAGCATCTTTATAAGAGTTATAACTGAGATTTTACGACCTATCATTGGGAAATTTCTAGTGGTACACTTTGATGGCATCCTGATTACAGCACATCTAAGAATTAGCACCTAAGCCATATCTACTTAGTTCTTGAGACCCTTAGGGTGGCCAAATTGTACGTCAATCTCAAAAAATATTCCTTCATGTAGGCTCAAGTAATTTTCTTAGGATTCATCGTGTCTGCTCATGGTATCGATGCTGACCCTGAAAAGGTCAAAGTTATTAAGGAATGGCCAAAACCTAAATCTATTACCGATGTTTGTAGTTTCCATGGATTGACCACTTTCTATTGACGCTTTACTAAAGGCTTTAGTACTATCATGGCCCTAATGACGAATTGAATGAAAAATGGGAGAATTTAAGTAGACTAAAGCGGCTCTTCGAGCTTTCCATGTCATTAAAGACAAGATGACTGAGACACCTATCTCAAGACACCCCAACTTTTCTAAAGTTTTTGAGGTTGCTTGTGATGCGTTTGGCATCGCAATCGGGGGCGTGTTGACTCAAGAAGGCTACCCAATAGTTTATTTCAGCAAAAAACTTAATGATGCCAAACAAAGATACTTTACTTATGATAAAGAGTTTTACACTGTTGTACAAGCTCTTCGACACTAGAGATACTATCTATTACCCCAAAAGTTTATTTTGTATTCTGACCATCAAGCACTTAGATATCTTCAATCCAAGAAAAATCTTAGTGCTAAACATGCGGCGTGGGTAGAGTTCATCCAAGAATATACATCTATCCTTAATCATAGACCTGGTGTCGAGAACAAGCCTGCAAATGCCCTTAGTCGAGTTTGTATGGTTTTACAGTCTATGAATGCCTATGTTGTCGATTTTGAAAGAATGAAAGATGAGTATTCTACTTGCTTTGATTTTGGTGTTATTTTTGACGATATCTCAAAGGGTTTGCGACTTAACCATCTTGATTACGTCATTCACGATTGTTACTTGTTTCGCGGTACTACCTTGTACATCCCTCGTACATCTCTTCGTGACTTTTTAGTATGGGAATTACATGCTTGGGGGCTCGCGAGACACTTTGGTCGTGACAAAACCATTGCTTTGGTAGAGGATAAATTTTATTGGCCTAACTTGAAGAAGGATGTCTCCAAAATTGTGTCACAGTGTCGAACTTGCCAACTAGCCAAGGCTAAGAAAAATAACACAGGCATGTACACCTCTTTGCTTATTCCTCACATGTCATGGAAGGATTTAAGCATGGACTTTATCCTTGGACTACCTCAGACAGTTCGAGGTCATGATTCGGTGATGGTTGCCGTGGATAGATTTTCTAAAATAACCTATTTTATCCCTTACAACAAGTCGATTGACGCGTCACATGTGGCCAAATTGTTTTTTAGGAAAGTTGTACAATTACATGGATTACCTACTTCTATTGTATTATATCAGGATGTCAAGTTTGTCAGTTATTTTTGGAAGACATTTTGGAAGCTTTTTGGTACCACTCTGAAATTCTCATCAGCTTTCTACCCCCAAACTGATGGGAAAACTGAGGTTATCAATTGTAGTCTAAGTAATTTGCTTCGTTATCTAGTGGATGATAAGTTGGGTGATTGGGATTTACTGTTTCCTACTGCGAAGTTTTCTTATAATAATTTGGTTAATCGCTCCATTGGCAAAAGCCATTTTAAGATTATGCATGGGTTCTACCCCCGCCAACCTGTCGACCTTATTCCTTTGCCCCCTGATTCTCGCCCTTCTGAGATTGATGAATCGTTTTCCCAACATATTCGTGATCTTCATGTTAACATTAGGCGCAAAATAGCTATGAGTAATGAAAACTACAAGCTTGTTGTTGATTTGCACCGTAAGAATGTAGAATTTAAGGAGGATGAGTATGTAATGGTTCGAGTTCGCCCTGAATGATACCCAAAATACTCTTTTCAGAAACTGAATGTTAGAGCTACGGGGCCACACTGTATTCTCCGTAGACTTGGACTTAATGCTTATTTACTTGATTTACCATCTCATATGCATATTAGTCTTGTTTTCAATGTGAAAGACTTGCTAGTTTATTGATGCACATCAAGCCTCCTATTTTTTCCACAGGTACGTTTCCTGGGACAGATGTTAATTCGTTGATGCCAGCATCGAAGCTACCCCGTCTTCCACCATATACAGATGATCAAATTGAAAAGGTGTTCGAAGACAAGATCATTGGCTCGTCACAAGTTGGATATCAAATGTATCTTGTCAAATGGAAGGGTCGACTACTCTCAAATGCTATGTGAATTCTAGATGAGGAGTTCAAGCAACTTGCACCTGACCTCTTAGAACAGTGTCATTCTTATAACTCTTCGGAGGCAAGTTTTTTTCAGCCAGGGAGAATTGATGGGGATCTAAGGTCACCGCTTCAAACTTATGTACAGTGAAGGTGGAAAAATCATTAGTCATTTTTTCTGTAGTAGTTAATTATAGTTATAACTAATAAAGTAGTCGTTATCCTTATTTTATCAAGTAGCCGTTAAAGTAATCGTTATTGTTTACTTATATAACGAGGCTTTATTCTAATAAAAAGACATATTTGATTAATTGATTATTGAATTATTTGAGCAAGAATCATTATTATTAGTTTTTATTTTATTTCTTTTCAATTGGCCTCCTTCATCATCTCTATTGTGAATTGATCAGAGAAGTCTAAACAAGACAACGAATCCAAGCAAAATAATCCAAATAATGTGATCCAGGTCCTACCACCACTAAATTTAGTAAATCAATTCGTAGTTGTCGTCCTCCTTCGTTACACCGTATTGTTTCCTCGTCGTCAATCCTAGATCCCACCACTATTATTTTCAACAACTTTGTGGCTTCATTGCAGTCGTCGTCATTACATTCAAGATTCGATCTATGGTTGTCACCTTCATCGTTCATCTTCTGAGTATTGAGATATGGTGGTGGATCTGATCTAGGGTTTAAGGCATCACCGTTTAAAATCCAATCTAAGTCGTCATTTGAGAGAGAATCGACGTCGTCTATGAAGGAATTAACCTCACCGTTTGAGTAGTTGAGGAGAGAGAGAGAATCGACGAGCAGTGGTGGTGGTGGTGGTGGAAAGTTGAGGAGAAATAGGGAATAGACAAAAAGGGCGAAAATGGTAGAAAGTTGAGGAGAATATAGACAGAAGAGCAGAGAGGATGAGAATTTCAAGAGAGATAAACAAAGACATTTAAGACGTAAAAATGGACATATAAGGTAAAACAATAAACTTTCAATTATAGTTATCTGTGATTTACGCAAAGATAATATTGATGGGATAAATCAACTTACATGAAAAATTAATCGAATAAGAATACACAACAAAAATAAATTTTATCTCATTTTTTTTTTAACCTAGTAGGAATTAAATTTGGGTAATACGTGAATCAACACATCACAAACACAATCACACGAGACAACCAATTTTTAACGTGAAAAACCTCTCCAAAGCAAGAAGTAAAAATCACGGGACCAAAATCTATCCAAAATCTTCACTATCGCAAAATAATGGGAATACAATCCTCTCTAATTGCAACTAGAGGTACACAATTACAATTACTTCAAGATCAAAAATAATCTTGGTAATGGAACAAGATACACAAGAGCAAAACGGAAAAATCTCACCAAAACGTGGGTTCAAATACAACCCGAAATAGTCCCACCAAAACAGTAGCTTCCAACCTTAGAATCCAATCTTCACCATTCAGATTGTATAGAACCGAGTCGCGAATCTGCTGTCCAAATTTCATCCCGATCGGACGGTGGATTGTCCTCAAATTGACGTTTGACCGGAACAGTTCACAAGATTTCAAGACAGCTCTCTCTTTCTCTCTCTATTGTGCGACTGTTTTTCTTGTTCCCATTTCACTTACTGACCAAATTCAGCACAATAAAGTTTAAGAAATAAACTCAAACATGAAAAGACTATTTTACCCTTGGACATTTTCATAGGCTTCTCCACATGTTGGAAACCAAGCCCAACAAATCTCCATATTTTCAACTATGTGGAGAGATTCGTCATCCCAGCGATCGAGCAACAAGTCTCAAGCTTTCCTTTTGCTAGAGCTTTTGTTAACATATCGGCACCATTATCATCCGTGTAGATTTTCTCAAGTTTTAAAAACTTGTCGTTAAGATTTTCTCTTAGCCAATGGTACCTCACATCAATGTGCTTCGACCTGGAATGAAATGTAGAGTTCTTCACTAAATGGATAGCACTTTGACGATCGCAGAATAACACGTATTGCTCTTGGTTGAAACCAAGTTTTATCAAGAACATCTTTTATCCATAGAAACTCTTTGTAGGCTTCTATAACTGCAATGAACTATGCCTCTATTGTTGAAAGTGCAACTCATTTTAGTGATCTTGATTGCCATGAAACAGCCTGACCTGAAAAAGTAACCAAATAACCCGAAGTAGACCTGCAAGCATCCACATCTCCTGCCATACTTGCATTTGTGTAACCATCTAGCACTGGCTTTCAATTTCCAAAACTAAGTCTCAGCTTGGAACTGCCTTGAAGATAACTCATTATTTTTTTTACTGCATCCCAATGCTCTCATCTCAGATTTGAAAGAAATCGACTGACTATACCAACTGCATGAGCTAGATCTGGCCTCGTGCAAACCATTGCGTACATCAAACTTCCAACTACTGAGGCGTATGGAACTCTTTACATGTCTTCCTTCTCTTTGTCTATAGAAGGACACCGCTTAATTCTTAGCTTAAAATGAGTAGAAAGAGGAGAACTAATCACTTTAATCTTATTCATATTGAATCTCTCAAACACTTTTTCAATGTACTGTTCCTGTGACATAAACAACTTTTTCTATTTTCTATCTCGATAAATTTGAATACCAAGAATTTGTTTTACAGGCCCCAAGTCCTTCATAGAAAATGACTTACTTAACTGCTTCTTTAATTTGTTAATTCTCGAGGAATTCTTGCCAACAATCAACATGTCATCAACAGAGTAATAAGATGATAAAGTCACCATCACTGAATTTCTGTACAAATACACAATGATCTGAAGTGGTCTTCATGTAGCCTTGCTCCCCCATAACCGACTCAAACTTCTTGTACCATTGTTTAGGTGCCTGTTTCAAACCATAAAGACTTTTTTTCAGCCGACACATATGATCCTCTTTTCCTTTTACCCTAAAGCCCTCTTTTTGCTCTATATAAATTTCTTCCTCCAAGTCAACATAAAGAAAAGAAGTTTTCACATCCATTTGCTCAATCTCCAAATATAGGCTAGCTGCTAAGTCAAGAACAATACGAATAGAAGACATTTTCACAATTGGTGAGAAAATCTCTTCAAAATCAATGTCTTTCCTCTGGTTGAATCTTTTAACAACTAGTCTAGCTTTGTATCGTGACTGTGAAGTATGTTCATCCTGCTTTACCCTGTAAACCCACCTGTTTTCCAAAGCTCTTTTGTTCTTAGGCAACTTCACCAATTCAAAAGTGTGGTTATCATATAATGGCTACATCTCATCTTGTGTGACTTCGATCTACTCTCTCTTATATTTATCTTCCATGACTTCATCATAACACTTGGGTTCTCCCCTGTCAGTCAACAACACATACTCATCTGTGGAATACCGAGTGGAAGGATTTCGGTCTCTAGTAGACCTCCTAAGTGGAATTTCTAGTGGTGTTTGTGGTACTTGTGACTAATCAAGAGACTCGTGATTAATCTCATCGTCTAACGAAGTATCGGCATCACTTGGACTCAACTGGTTGTCCTGAATATCATATTTAATAGGTATCGACACTCGTGTCAGAGGAATTGGATCCAAGCCAACCAAGTCATCATAGTTTTGAGGCATCGTTTCATGTCTTCTCGATATCTCGTATGGTCTAGTCTTCCATGAACATAACATCTCAGCTTCTTAAAAGTTTCTTCTGTACCGGATCATAAAACATGTAACCTAACTTATTTTGGCCATATCCAATAAATACGCATTGTTGCGTTTTGACATCAAGTTTAGACCTCTTATCTTTGGGAATATGCACAAAAGCCTCGCATCCAAAGACGTGTAAGTGATTGTAAGTAACTTCTTTCCCTAACCTAACTTTATTTGGAACGTCAAACTCTAAGGGAACACATGGTGTAAGGTTCAACACATGTACAACTGTGCTCAAAGTCTCACCCCAAAAAGATCTTGGCAATTGTGCTTATGAAAGTAAACATCTCACTCTTTCAACTAGCGTTCTATTCATTCTCTCTACCAAACCATTCAAATGAGGAGTCTTTGGATGTGTCTTTTTATGACGAATGCCGTATTGTCTGTAGTAGTCATCAAAGGTATCTGAATACTCACCCCCATTATTTGTTCTCATACATTTCTTCCCAGTCTATCTCTCAACTGTGGCCTGAAATTGTTTGAACATATCTAACACTTGATCTTTAGTCTTCAAGGTATACACCCATAATTTTCTTGAGTGATCATCTATGAAAGTCACAAAATAGAGAGCACCACCAAGAGTTTTTATTTTCATAGGACCACAAACATTGGAATATACTAAATCAAGTATACATTGTTTTCTTGAAGAAGATAATAACTTGAAGGCGACTCTAGTTTGCTTTCCCACCAAGTAATGAGCACACTTCTTCAAATGTGCATTCTTCATTCCAGAGAGGAGATTTTTCTTGTCCAAAACCATCAACCATTTTTCACTCATGTGACAAAGCTTCTTGTGTCAAAGCTCAATTGTACTTTCATTTTCCACCGCATTGATATTGCAATATTGATTTTTGCTTGCGTAAAGTACAAGGAAAAACATTTCTTCCTTCTAGCCACAACCATAGAACTTTTAGTGAGCTTCCATTGACCATCACCAAAGGTGTTGCAAAACACTTTATTATCAAGCTTGCCTATAGAAATCAAATTCAAATGGATATCCGAAATGTGTTTAACACTTTTCAAGACCAACATTGTACCATTATTAGTCTCCAAGCACACATCCCCAATGCCAATATTTTTTGTCAAACCATCATTTCTCATCTTCACTGTCCCAAAGTCACCGGCAGTATAGGAAATGAAGAAATCTTCTCGAGATGTAGCATGAATGGATGCGCCACTATCAATGACCCAATTGGTCTTATGACACACTAGATTAATAACATAGTCATCGCAAACAACGAGAAAGTCTTCGGAAGTAGTAGTGGCGACAACCCGATCATCCTCCTTTCCTTCATTGTTCTTTTTCTCATTCCATTTCTCCTTATTCTCTTTCTTCAATTTTCTGCAATATTTCTTGATGTGCCCCTTTAAGCCACAATAATGGCACTCCATATTAGTAAACTTGTTGGACTTGTTTCTGCCTTGATATCTATTCTTTAGACCTCTGTTCTTGCTCTTCTCCCTATTTTCTGTAACCAAGATGTCTGACTATGAAGAAGAACCATGTGATTTTCTTTTCATCTCTTCATTCAAAATAATACTTTTCGCAAAATTCATATTGATTATGCCGTCGGGAGCTAAATTACAAATCGATGTTCTAAACGTTTCCCAAGAACTCGACAAAGTACCAAGTAACCATAACCCACGAATCTCTTCATTGAACTTGATGGTTATTCCATCCAGCTGATTAATTAATCTCTGAGATGTGTTCAAGTGATTTGTCAGTGGAGTTCCGTCTTGGTATCTCAGACTCATCAATTTATGCAACAAATACATTTTATTATTTTCCGTATTCCTGGCATACAACTCCTTAAGTTTAGTCCAAAGTGTATGGGCATATTTCTCCCCATCGATGTGGTTCAAAACATTATCATCCACCCATTGTCTAATGTAGCAAGTTCCACTCTTCACCGGATTTATTTTCAGGCTTTTTAGTACCAAACACCGGTAAATAAAATTCATTCACATAAAGAAGATCTTTCATTTTTCCTCTCCAAGTGTGATAATTAGAATCATTCAAAGTGATCATTCTCCTCAAATTTGCTTCCATTGTTCAACACAAGATATTCGACAAAATCAGCCTTGCTCTAGATACCAATTTGATGGGATAAATCAACTTACTCAAAAAATTAATCGAATATAAGAACGCGCAATGGAAATAAATTTTATCCCGTTATTGTGCGAACCTAGTAGGAATTCAATTTGAGTAATATGTGAATCAATACACCACAAACACAATCATACGAGACAACCAATTTTTAACGTGGAAAACCTCTCCAAGGTGAGGAGTAAAAACCATAGGACCGAAGTCCACCCAAAATCTTCACTATTACAAAAGAATGGGAATACAATCCTCTCTATTTGTAACTAGAGGTACACAATCACAATTATTTCAAGATAAAAAATAATCTTAGCAATAGAACAAGATATATAAGAGCAAAACAGAGAGATATCTTCAAAACGCGGGTTCAAACATAACCCGAAATAGTCCCATCGAAACGGTAGTTTCCGACCTCAGAATTCGATCTCCACCGTTCAGATTATAAAGCACTGAGTCGAGAACCTGCTGTCCAAATTTCAGCCCAATCGGACGGTGGATCGTCCTCCAAACAAAGTTTGACTAGAACTATACACAAGGTTTCAAGACATCTCTCTCTCTACTGTGCGGTTGTTTTTCTTGTTCCCACTTTCACTTATTGACCAAATTCAATTTCTCTACTGTGCGGTTGCTTTTCTTGTTCCCACTTTCACTTATTGACCAAATTCAATACAATAAGGTTTGAGAAATAAACTCAAACATGAAAATACTATTTTACCCTTAGACATTTTCATGGGCTTCTTCACATGTTGGAAACCAAAACCCAGCAAATATTGTCGGTTCAATGCACTTTACCAACCGCCGATGACCATTTTCTCAACACCTTAAATGGAAGTTTTTTCTGCCAATATAACTGTAAAATCTCTTAATTATAATATCAAATATAAATTTCAAACATTAAATCGATAGATTCAATCTATAAATTGAACAGTCAAAGAGTTCATTTCATTATTATTTTTTTCCAAAAAAAAAATACCATAAAATTTTGGGGAAAAAACGTAGAGATTATATGGAGCATAAATGAAAGCAATGGATAGCTTTCAATACGTAATCTCACTTAGATTACCATGATCTTTTTTGGGATTATCATAATTAACAAAAGAGATTACACAAATTTCATAGCATTAACTTTTAATAACACATCCTTCCTGGGTCCTACATGGCACTGGGTCCACACCCTTTGAGATGTGAAGGATTAAATATTAGCGGGAAGGGGAAAAAACGTGAGAAATTATAATTTTTAATTAAAAAAACAAAAATAAATAATTTTTAATATGGAGAAAAACAAATATGCTGATGTGTAATGAGAGAAATTGAAGGAAATATACTAATTCGTATGCTATATAAGTGTTTGAAAATTACAATGTTGAAGATGCATCTTGGATTTTAGGGAGCGTTTGCCATTTTTCAAATTTGAAGTTCAATTCATTTCCAAAAAGGTAATCTCCATTTCATTTTGCTACTAATCTTATTTATTTATTATCTTAATTTAGCATTTGGTGATTAATTACGGCTCATTTTCATCATCTTACGTGTTCAAGTAATATAATTTAGAGATCAGTATATTTAAGTAAAGTTTAAGATTGTGATGAGTATGAAATATTGAAACCTTTTTTTTTATTTAGTCTCAAATTTCAGTCCGTAAGGCCATGTTATTTTAGAACTTTATGAAAAATAAAATAAAAAATAAACCCACAAATGAAAAAAAAATAAAAAATAAAAAAAATGGATATTTAGTGGAGAATTTCATAATACATAGAATATAGTGTTACTTCCTTCAAATATGTAGGGGAGAAATTTATTCTCCCAGTCAAAATTTGAGGGTGAAATGTAATTTTTTCGGTCAAAAATAACACTAATTCTAACGGAATGACCACTTCGAATAACAGTTACAAATTAGAAGAGTTGATTAAAAAATAAATAAACTAAAGGACCACAAAAAAAAAAAAAAAAAAAAAAGAAAAAGAAAGAAAGAAAAAAAAAAACCAAAGCTGCAAGTAGAGGAGCAAAATTGTAATTTGCCTTTTTGTCTTTTTTTCTTTTTTCCTTTTTTTGAAGATGAGATTAGGAGGTGGAAATGAAGAGCAACTAAATGAGGCAAAGAGCAATTACAACAACCACCCCTCTCAGCAATCTTACATTAATGGTGGCAATATCTCAAACTCAACTTTGTCTGACCCTTACCTACTACCCCCAGTCAAGAACTCCTCATCCTATAATCTACAAGGATTATTGCACCAACGTTCCTATCCTCCAACTAGTGTAAGATTCTCAATTTTCCCTTTTTTTTTTTGAATTTTATTTGGCTTTTCTTTAGCAAATAAACTTATATTTTGGCATAATCAGGTGCAAACTGGAGTCTTATCCCAAACTTCGTCTCAAATTAACCAGACGCAGAGCACTCTAGTCCCAGTTAATTATAACCATTTTAAAAATCTAATTGGAAGTTCGTCTCATATTAATCAGGCGTGCAACACGATGCTCCCAATTAATTTTAACCCGTTTGATAATATTTTTTCTCAATCAAGGTATTTAACATTTTTAGGATTACAATTTGATTTTCAAAAGAAAAATTATTGGTTTAATTTGACCTTCTAATCGAGAATAATGCCGTATTGATCTTTGAGTTTACGATAAAAAATTTCTCTTATAGCCATGAACTCGATCAATTTCAAGCCTTGTCTGGTACATTTGATTCACAAGGTCAAATGTCGACAAACTCAGACATATCTATGAATTTCAGGTATAATTTAGTCTCCAACTTTATTATCTTTTTCCCTCGAAATCAAAATATTCTATAAAACAAACAAATAATTTGTATTTGTAATCTTTTCAATTATCAATGTCTATTCGGAACAAATACTAAAATAATTGCTTTGATTTTAGGCCACAACAACAGACATTCGACCAACAACTCAATCATGCATTGCTGATGCAGCCAACAATGTTCTCACAACAAGAAGTCAACACAGTGACGTCTGAAGCATCTAGGTAATTAAAATGTTTTTAATATTACTTTGAATTTATATTGTAATTTCTCGAGTTGTTTATCTATTAAATATTAAAAAAAAAAAATTACTGAAACCATTCACCTTTTAACTTAATTACCGGACCAATGCATTTCGCCCTTCAAAATGGCGAAATAGAATTTTTTTTTTTTTTGATCCCGCGCTTATGAACGGCGGGATAAAAAAAAATAATTTAATTTGATCCCGCCCTTGTGAAGGGCTAATTTTTTTTTTTTTTTTTTTTTTTTTTAAATGTGATCCCGCGCTTGTGAACGGCGGGATAAAAAAAAAAATTTAATTTGATCCCGCCCTTCACAAGGGCGGGATCAAATTAATTTTTTTTTTTTTTTTAAATGTGATCCCGCCCTTGTGAAGGGCGGGATCACTCAAACAGCGACCAGCCGTTCGCACGGCTGGTCGCAGTCTGCTTTGGCTGGTCAAACGACCGGCCAAAGCTGCAAGAAAAGAAGGCAGCCTTTTAGGCTGCCTTCTTTTCCTATAAACGAAGGTAGCCTTTTAGGCTGCCTTCTTTTCCTATATAGGTTTATAGATACCACTTTAATTTAAAATTTTAAAAACTCGGTATATGTGCACAACTTCGCCTATAAATATCACTTGCCGGATTTCATTAAAATTCACACTTCTTCATTTGCTCCTTCTCTCATTTGTTCTTCATTTTGATATTTTTTTGTTCTAGTTACACTTCTTCTATTCAGACTTCTATTCCTCTATTCACATGTTAGTATATTTTTAACGTTTTTTTAATTTATTTGTTAATTTAATTAGTATATTTTTTACCTTTATTTGTTAGTTAGTTGGTTAGTTTAATTTGTCAATTTAATTGTTGAATTAAAAATTATACTTTGGCTATTTTCACATGTTTAAGAAAATATAAAATAATATATTATTTAAAAAAAAATGTTAGTTAGTTAGTTTAATTTTTTACTCTAGCTATTTAATTAAAAAAATATGCACTTTGACCCCTAAAAGTTTAACAACTAGAAAAATATAAATTTTTAATATATTATTTTAAAATAAATTATTAGTTTGTTTGTTTGTTTTGTTAATTTAATTTGTTGGTTTAGTTGTTTAATTAGTTGGTTTGTTTAATTTATTAATTTAGTTGTTAAATTAAAAATTACACTTTGTCTCCTTTCACATGTGTAGAAAAATATACACTTTGGCCCCTGAAATTTTTTCAATTACAAAAATATAAAATTTTCAACCTATTGTTTTAAAATAAATTGTTAGTTAGTTTTATTTTTGAATTTTGTTATTTAATTTAAAATATATTTATTTAATTTGTTAATTTAGTTGTTAAATTAAAAATTACACTTTCGCCCCATGTGTATGAAAATATAAATCAACATATTACATTTTTAGTTAGTTTAATTTTCTAATTTAGCTATTTAATTAAAATACACTTTGGCCCCTAAAATTTTTATAATTAGAAAAATATAAAACTAAAATACCTATTATTTTGTTTTATTTGTTAATTTAGTTTTTGAATTAAAAATTAGACTTTCGCCCCTTTCACATGTGTAGGAAAATATAAATCAACATATTACATTTTTAGTTAGTTTAATTTTCTAATTTAGCTATTTAATTAAAAATATACACTTTGGCCCGTGAAAATTTGATAATTAGAAAAATATAAAATTAAAATACCTATTATTTTGTTTAATTTGTTAATTTAATTATTAAATTAAAAATTACACTTTTGCCCCTTTCACATATGAACGCGCCCCGATTTTCCAGAGAAAACCAAAAACAAATATATATATAGATATATGTTTATATATACTTGGCGCTAGTAAAACGAGAAGGGTTTTTAAAAACGTCGATTTTCTCATTAAAATGTACTTAAGCCTGTTTTAGAAAAATGAGTCGCCACCTAGCATTGGGTTTAAATGATGTGCTAGGTCACCATATTTTTGTTTTTTGAAAATAATTTAAAAATGGCTTAAGTAAAATTTGACTCAAAAAATAATATGGTCTAACCAGAGATTCGTTTAAAGAGTTCGGGGGTCAGTTACGCTCGGGGAAGGTGTCAAGCACCCCAAGACGCCCGTCCAAAGACGGTACCTTATCCGATTAAGTCCAATTAGAATTTAAATCCGAATGTTTTTATTTTATTTTTAAATCCTCCTTATATACACATACACACACATTTGAGGGAAGTGATCTCCCTTCTAAACCTAGACCGTTCTGATTGAAGGTTGGGAATTTTCCACCTCGTATTGTTAGCACATTATATTTAATACAAATTAAATAAAACACCCGCACACACGCATCGAGGAGAGTAATTCCCTTCTAAATTTATGCCGTTCAAATTGAAGGTTGGGAATTTTTCACCTCATATTGTTAGTACATTATATTTAATACAAATTAAATAAAACACCCGCATACACGCATCGAGGAGAGTAATTCCCTTCTAAATTTAGCCATTCAAATTGAAGGTTGAGAATTTTCCACCTCGTATTGTTAGCACATTATATTTAATACAAATTAAATAAAACACCCGCACACACGCATCGAGGAGAGTAATTCCCTTCTAAATTTTAGCCATTCAAATTGAAGGTTGAGAATTTTCCACCTCGTATTGTTAGCACATTATATTTAATACAAATTAAATAAAACACCCGCACACACGCATCGAGAAGAGTAATTCCCTTCTAAATCTTAGCCATTCAAATTGAAGGTTGGGAATTTTCCACCTCGTATTGTTAGCACATTATATTTAATACAAATTAAATAAAACACCCGTACACACGCATCGAGGAGAGTAATTCCCTTTTAAATTTAGCCATTCAAATTGAAGGTTGGGAATTTTCCACCTCGTATTGTTAGCACATTATATTTAATACGAATTAAATGAAACACCCGCACACACGCATCGAGGAGAGTAATTCCCTTCTAAATCTTAGCCATTCAAATTGAAGGTTGAGAATTTTCCACCTCGTATTGTTAGCACATTATATTTAATACAAATTAAATAAAACACTCGCACACACGCATCGAGTGGAGTAATTCCCTTCTAAATTTTAGCCATTCAAATTGAAGGTTGAGAATTTTCCACCTTGTATTATTTACTCAAAAAAATAAATAAATAAATAAATAAATAAAAAGTAATAAATAAATAAATAAATAAATAATAAAGGAAGAGAAAAAAAAAATCTAATTTACAAAAAAAAAAAAAAAAAAAAAAAAAAAAATTAGTATAATAACAACTTAAAAAAATAAGAGTAAGATTTACAACAGATGAAAATTTACCACCTTCTTGGAGATTTTTCTTCTTCAAAATTACAATAAAATGAAAATAATACTATTTTCTTCAAAATTTTTCTCCAGATTTCTCCTCTCCCTTACAAAAATTTCTCTCAAAAAATTTCTTCCCCTCAAATTTTTTTTTTCCCTCTTGTGATCCTTCCTCTATTTATAGGAAGGAAAAGTGAAACTTTGCCGACAAAAAATAAACACAAAAAGTAAAAAAAATAATAAAAAAAGGGGTGGGTGCACCGAAATTCGGTGCACCCACCAGCTTTTGGGTGCACCGAATTTGGTGCACCCAAAAGCAGGGGGGACACCCCCCCTGCTGGCCGCACCAGCGACCAGTGGCTGGTCGCACCAGCGACCCTTTTGCAGCCCCCCCCCCGGCGTTCGGTCCAGACCTCTCTCGTTCTCGTCTTTTCTTGTCCATTTTGTTCCGAATTAACGCGTTTTTATTTCACTTCGAAAAATCTACAAAACCAAAAAAAAAATAAAAAATCAATTACTAATATTTAATTTACTTAAGAGATTAATAAAACTTAATTTAGCAGTATTAAACCGCATAAATACGGTACGATCAAAACAAAATAAAAAAAATAAAAAAAAAGGTAACTATAAAATAAAGTATAATTTTTTTTGCGATGCGGTCAAAAATGTCGTGTCTACAACATGTGTAGGAAAATATACACTTTGGCCCTTGAAATTTTTTCAATTAGAAAAATATTAAATATTCAACCTATTATTTTAAAATAAATTGTTAGTTAGTTTCTTTTTTAATTTCGTTATTTAATTTAAAATGTATTTATTTAATTTGTTAACTTAGTTGTTAAATTAAAAATTACACTTTCGCCCCTTTCACATGTGTAGGAAAATATAAATCAACATATTACATTTTTAGTTAGTTTAATTTTCTAATTTAGCTATTTAATTAAAAATATACACTTTGGCCCGTGAAAATTTGATAATTAGAAAAATATAAAATTAAAATACCTATTATTTTGTTTAATTTGTTAATTTAGTTATTAAATTAAAAATTACACTTTTGCCCCTTTCACATGTGTAGGAAAATATACACTTTGGCCCTTGAAATTTTTTCAATTAGAAAAATATTAAATATTCAACCTATTGTTTTAAAATAAATTGTTAGTTAGTTTCATTTTTTAATTTCGTTATTTAATTTAAAATGTATTTATTTAATTTGTTAATTTAGTTGTTAAATTAAAAATTACACTTTCGTCCCTTTCACATATGTAGGAAAATATAAATCAACATATTACATTTTTAGTTAGTTTAATTTTCTAATTTAGCTATTTAATTAAAAATATACATTTTGGCCACTGAAAAGTTGATAATTAGAAAAATATAAAATTAAAATACCTATTCTTTGTTTAATTTGTTAATTTATTTCATTTTTTGAATTTCGTTATTTAATTTAAAATGTATTTGTTTAAACTTATATAAAATAATTTTTGATTAGTTTATTAAACTTGTTATATTGGTAAGTAAAATGTTAAGATTGAAAATAAATTACTGAAATCCATAAAAAATTAACACTACAAACATTGGAATATGATGTACAAATTGTGCACTTTCATTCCTCAAATTAATTGAATCTATTTAGTTGATATTAGCTTGACGTGGAATTTATATTCGATTTAGAGTTAAAGTTAAAATAATTATTGAATAAATTCAAAATAAGTAAAATATTAAGGATTGAAAATAAATTACTCAAACCCATAAAAAATGAACACTATAAACCAACATACTTTTATGATTGAGTTTTAGTTAACGATATTATTTTCTTGTTTTGTTTTGCCTTGTCAAATGATAGCCGCTTAAAATGGATCACGTTCGGTTGTTATTGTATTGGGGTGGTAGAATATTGGAAGGTACGGAGTTCAGGGTTTGTTATAGTACATCAGTTGTAAAATCTTTGGTTGTCCGTAGGGGAACAACCATAAATGAATTAATTGAGACGCTAAAACCATGTGTTCTTGAAGATGGGGTTACTGGAATTTTGAAACTAAAGTGTAGGATGCCGATGGCTCTTTTCGGGTCGAACTATAAATATACCTTGTTTTCTATCAAGGATGACTCAGCATTAAATCAAGTGCTTGAGTTACTTCTTTATATACCCTCCCTTCTTGCTGTTGAAGTGTATGTAGAGATAGAACGGGCATTTGATGATGGTCCAAATTTTTTTCCCCCAAGTGGTCATTTTACTAACTTAATGACCCAAAGTTTAAATCCGTACAGTACCCAATCTGACGGACAATTTTTCGGTACTGTTCCCCAAACAGTCCAATCTAATTACACCATCCCACCCCCTTACAGTCTAGAACAATATCATTCCCACAATACTCCTATGCTGCACCCCCAATTACTTGAGTCTAATTACACCGTCCCACTCCCCTATATTCCAGAGTAAGATCATTCTCATAGTATGATTGACCGTGGTCGTGGCACCAGCTCTGCTCTTCCACATCCCCATTATTCGCCGAGTAGTCCGCCGCAAGATAACATAAGTAATTATGGTGGTGACTTTGATACAATTGATAGCCGCCACGATATGTCAGAAGAAGAGTTAGATGCGGATGTTGCGTTTCAGCCAGACGAAGATCTAGATGCTGGGCCTAGCGGGCAAGGGGGTCAAAATCAGCAATTGGAGTTGGACAATGTAATTTCATTTTTCAATAACTTGGATTGGGGTGACGACGATGACTTGCGAAATACGAGCCGAAGTTGCGGAAGAATTTTTGGACACCGGATATGGACGAATTTCGTACTGGTATGGTCTTTAAGGACAAGGAACATCTCCAGCAGGCCGTCAAATTTTACCACTTGAAAAAGAACAAAGAGTTTTATGTCTCGCAAACGAACAAGAAGTTCTGGTCGATTAATTGTTCGCATGGATGCGATTGGAGGTTGCGGGCGGGGAGGAAAAAAAGTCACGATATGTTTGAGATTACACAGTATGAGGGGCAACACACATGTTTCTATAATCATACTGCTGTATATCATAAAAATTTGGATTCTGCACTCATTTCGAATCTAATACTTGGACAAGTCGAACAGGATCCAGAATTGAAGATTGGCGTCATTGTGGCTTACGTGAAGGAGGCTCATGGATACACTATCTCCTATCAAAAAGCTTGGTCGGCTAGATCTAAAGCCATTGAGACCTTGTTCGGAGATTGAGATGAATCATACCGGAAGTTACCGAAGTTTATGGTCGCGTTGCAGTACTACAATGCAGGTACGATTGTCGAGTGGAGCACTGTGTCGACTGATATGCCTGACTATAGGATGTTCGACATGGTATTTTGGGCATTCAAAGCTTCAGTTGACGAATGGCGTTATTTTCCTACACATGTGAAAGGGGCGAAAGTGTAATTTTTAATTTAACAACTAAATTAACAAATTAAACAAAATAATAGGTATTTTAGTTTTATATTTTTTTAATTATCAAATTTTCACGGGCCAAAGTGTATATTTTTAATTAAATAGCTAAATTAGAAAATTAAACTAACTAAAAATGTAATATGTTGATTTATATTTTCCTATACATGTGAAAGGGGCGAAAGTCTAATTTTTAATTTAAAAACTAAATCAACAAATAAAACAAAATAATAGGTATTTTAGTTTTATATTTTTCTAATTATCAAAATTTCAGGGGCCAAAGTGTATTTTAATTAAATAGCTAAATTAGAAAATTAAACTAACTAAAAATGTAATATGTTGATTTATATTTTCATACACATGGGGCGAAAGTGTAATTTTTAATTTAACAACTAAATTAACAAATTAAATAAATATATTTTAAATTAAATAACAAAATTAAAAAATGAAACTAACTAACAATTTATTTTAAAACAATAGGTTGAAAATTTTATATTTTTGTAATTGAAAAAATTTCAGGGGCCAAAGTGTATATTTTTCTACACATGTGAAAGGAGACAAAGTATAATTTTTAATTTAACAACTAAATTAACAAATTAAACTAACCAACTAATTAAACAACTAAACTAACAAATTAAATTAACAAAACAAACAAACTAACTAATAATTTATTTTAAAATAATATATTAAAAATTTATATTTTTCTAGTTGTTAAACTTTTAGGGGTCAAAGTGCATATTTTTTTAATTAAATAGCTAGAGTAAAAAATTAAACTAACTAACTAACATTTTTTTTAAAATAATATATTATTTTATATTTTCTTAAACATGTGAAAATGACCAAAGTATAATTTTTAATTCAACAATTAAATTAACAAATTAAACTAACCAACTAACTAACAAATAAAGGTAAAAAATATACTAATTAAATTAACAAATAAATTAAAAAAACGTTAAAAATATGCTAACCTGTGAATAGAGGAGTAGAAGTCTGAATAGAAGAAGTGTAACTAGAACAAAAAATATCAAAATGAAGAACAAATGAGAGAAGGAGCAAATGAAGAAGTGTGAATTTTAATGAAATCCGGCAAGTGATATTTATAAGTGAAATTGTGCACATATACCGAGTTTTTAAAATTTCAAATTAAAGTATACCTATAAACTATATAGGCAAAAGAAGGCAGCCTAAAAGGCTGCCTTCTTTTCTTGCAGCTTTGGCTGGTTAAACGACCGGCCAAAGCAAACGGCGACCAGCCGTGCTAACGGTTGGTCGCTGTTTGAGTGATCCCGCCCTTCACAAGGGCGGGATCACATTTAAAAAAAAAAAAAAAAATTTAATTTGATCCCGTCCTTGTGAAGGGCGGGATCAAATAAAAAAAAAAAATTGTTGATCCCGCCCTTGTGAAGGGCGGGATCAAATTAAATTTTTTTTTTTTTTTATCCCACCGTTCACAAGCGCGGGTTCAAAAAAAAAAAAAAAAAAAAAAAAAAAAAATTCGATTTCGCCCTTTTGAAGGGCGAAATGCATTACTCCGGTAATTAAGTTAAAAGGTGAATGGTTTCAGTAATTTTTTTTTTTTTTAATATTTAATAGGCAAACAACTCGTAATTTCTCACACATTGAATTTTCCCAATGGAGGTATCATATTAATACACTGTATATATTCCGTGCCTAAGTATACTAATTTTAATTCAATACATTAATCTTAAATATCCTATGGTTACTTCAAATATATTAATCCAAAAAAACATTTTGTTAAAAGTTTATTATTTATTTCTCAACAAAATGTAAATCAATGGTTGAAAATGTCTTAAACTATCCAAAAAAAAAATCTTAAATGTAAAATATGTCATGATTTACAAAATAGATTGCACCCGGAAAACTTACAAGCTAACCTCAATTTGGGATGATTTTATGCATAATTTTCTCTACAAATTCTAAAGGAAAACTATGTTTTAGGTCAATTTATAATCGAGCCTATGACCCCATTTTTGAAGAGTTGGGTTTGCCGGTTGATCCCCATTTGCGACTATTCATGAGACCAAAAGATCATGGTAAAGTGTTCTATTTAGGACAACCTTTTTACTTTTGCTTCGTTCGAAGTATTTTAATTCTACGATAAGACCAAAATACATGTAACCGTAATTTTTGTACTGATACAGGCACTTACTAAACTGAAACAAAGACAGGTTCGGAGGAAGGTGTGGGCAGATTGACTTAGAATTATCGATTCATACCGAACTTTTTGCTTATGTAAAATTATATTTTGTGTTGAAAACTTGATCTTAAATTTGGGTTTCCAAAACTAGTTTCTTGCATCTCTAGCTGCAATCGTCATTGAGTTAATGAACTAATTTTTGCCCTTTTTCAGCAAATTTTTATTAGAATTTGTATACAATATTTTTTTTCAGCATTTACATCTTCAAGTATATATATCACAAAAAATAAAAAAAATAAAAAATACTTCTAAAAAACACAGATAAATATTACAAAGGCCTTTCCCTTTCTCTCATGTTGTCCATTTTTTCAGCCAAATTTGATGAACAAATTAGTTTCCATAGTTTGCAGCACCATTTTCCGATTGCACGCTCGATCCGTTAAACGGTATCTCCACCTGATCAAGTTGCATCATTGCAGTCTAATGGCATGATGAACAATATAAAAGAATTTAGCTTCAAATCTCGGATATTAGGGTTTAATTTGAAATTTTAGGTGGCGATGTTTCTGTTTCATTTTGTTTCTATTCCCAGAAATATTAGAACTGAAACCATAATTTGGGAACATAAAATTCAGTTTATGTTATGTTCCCAGATTTTTCAATCATTTTTTAAAGAAAAGTAGCTTATTTTACTGATGCCCTGATTTTGATTTTTCTGACAAAGAAAAAGACAGTCAAAACAGTAAGATGCCGTCTACAGGGCACGCCCTGATAAATCAAAGGCCCTGGGCGAAATTTGAAAATGGGACTCTCAATGTTCCGATAATTTTTAAATACTCATAATATTTTTATAAAATTAAAACGTCAAAGGAAAAAATAGTTGATATAGTAATTATCAAGATTGAGATTTTTTTTTTTTATTTGACACATGTTGAAATAAAAAAGACATAGGAGTCAGTTTGAAGCGGTGGCCGCTTTGGTTGCCTAGCCCCAGGGGTTGACCTGGTGTTTAGTGTTCTTGTTCTCCAAATTCTTTTTCAATTGAAAAATATGGTTCTTATTCTATTCCATGAAAATTATTTTAAAATTCTGGGAAAACACAGAAACAAGTTTTGCTTGTTCCCACATTTATGTTTCGTTTCCAAGTTTCATGGAAACAGAAACAGAAATCTGGGAAAATAAACGAAGGATCATACCCAAGTTTCCCAACCAAGCAAGCTATTTTCAGTTGGATAGAAAATAAACCTCAAGGTAAACATAATTTTCTTGATTATAACGGTCTAAATAATACTAATTCGACCACAACATTGATAATATAAAGAATCGAAGTAAGAAGAACACCTGAATAGGAAGTCCGCTTGAGAACAAAGATGGTGGAATGTGAGGGGGATGAAGAACCATTTGGGTTCCAGCGTGCTGCCATTGAAGAAAATCACCGTCACTCGGATTGTTGGCATGGCATTCCTCAAGGTTGTGTTGTTGTTGCTCCATGTTCGAACTGCTTTCTTGAGACAATTGCGTGTAAATCGCTGACATGTTATCCCTAAAAAAATAAAAAATAAATAAAAAATTACCAAAAAAGGGTTGAAATTGTCTTTAAATTCATTAATTCTAACGCGAAATCTTTAGTTTATAAAGAAATCTTTACCTAACTGGAATCAAAGGAGCAGAGGAATCGAAAATAGGGGCATGGTTGTGACCGTGTTCTAGTGACCAACGGACAGCTTCAGTCTCAAAAGAGGTCGGCAATTCCTGAATTTTTGATTTTTTATTGTAATAAAAAGCTCAAATTTAATTATCTTCTCTCCCTATAACAGAAAAAGGGCATAAAAAAATGTATTATGTACCTGTAGTGGTGAAGCATAGGAAGAGAGATTGTTGCTCATCAAAAATTTCTGCATATCAAAGAAGGAAACAGTATAATGATTTCAACCAGCCGTGGTTATTGAATAGACTCCACAATGCTTGTATACATAGATACATATACATATACATATATATTCACCTTTCTTTCCACGACACGGGCTAAAGTGTCTTCAAGTTGTTTCTCGCATGATTCAAACTCCTCCGTTGATGCCATCTTCCATGGATCAGGCTCAAAAATTCTGACAAGTATTCAATTGTTAAGTTTATTTGAAAAATTAGGAGGATTTTCACATGTATACACTATATATAAAATGGGAAAATCTGTGTTAAACAGCTGAACATGAACAATTGTTGAACTTTCAGTTTCCTTTTATATTCTTTGTTTTCGGTGTTCTGTCTCTCCCAACTGTTCTTGGTTTTTATCCATAAATGGAGATTTCTAGTAGTTGAAGGAGCAAAAGGAAAGAAATTGAATCACCTTAGTTGATCCTCTGACATTAGAAGTTGTTGCTGTAACCCACTAATTTCTTGTCGGAGTTCCTGATAATCCATAAGAATAATAAGAGAGAATCAAGAACAGATGAAAATTTTGTTTTCATGAGCATAGGATTGTCTAGAATGGCTTCTTGTTGTTACCTCAATCTCAGAGTTAATGGCCGTTGAACTGGTTCATACAAAAATAAGAAAGACAACATCAACACAGCAATCGATCAACTGAAATTTACATGGAAATTAACTAGAAGATCGAGATGAGAGAGAGAGAGGTACTTGGCGAGTTGACGAGCGATGTCATTTTCAAACCTAAGTTGCTTCAGAGTCCTGATGAAATACTGCATGAAGATGAAATGAATACGATCATTGAATGAATTCATTGTTATTTTCAGTCGATTTCTACCCGCAATTTGTGTATAATTTCTCTGCGATTTCTCGCTGGATTCTAGGGTTCAAAATTCAAATTCAAAAACAAATCGAAGAAGAATTGAATCTCACCTCTCTGTTGCAAAGAGCATTTCGGTAACTGGACGAAGAACACACACATAAATTAACACAATCAGTACAGATTTAACCATGAAATCAAACATCAGAACACAGAATAAAATCTGAAATCAACGGAAATCAACAATTGTTTACGTACTGTTCTCCGCCTTGTTCTTCCGCTACAGCTCTGCAACGAATAATCCACCACCAAATCAATCAAAAAAAAAAGGAAAATTGGAAATGATGAATGATTCGATTGACGAATATATAATATATATACCTTTCTCTCTCGTCATCCGGCAGACTTATAAAACGAGCGAACACATCCTCAATCCTGATTTTCCACCATTTGAATCGAACTATTAGAACCAATCATGAAGGAGATGCATGCCATTACTTAATATTTATAAAATATTAAAAAAAAAAAAAACAAATATTTCACGATGAGTTTTAGTTGAATCATTCTCCAAACATGGATTCGAAATTGAATTATGGAGCACTCAATCATATCTCCAAATCCAAATCCAAATCCAAATATTATTTGTAGGGAATTTAAATTACAAATTCTATATCAACTTTTGCATGGATGATACCATTAAGAATAGTTCATTGATCTAAACATTTAAAAGCTATATATATGCAGGAGTATATAACAAACAAATCATGCATTTAACGTAATTTTTTTGCATGGCTGATCGAAAAACAACCTTTTCTTGCCAGAAAAGTGACTGAGACGACCCGACGGCGAAAACATGATAAGAGCAATATCAATATCGCACAGAATCGACAGCTCATACGCCTTCTTGATGAGCCCATTTCTACGTTTGGAAAACGTAACTTGTCGATTCGTGTTGTTCTCTATTCGCTTTATCTCCAATTTAACACGGCCCATTTCAATTTTTTTCACGTCAATCCGGGAAACCGAAAATTGAAAATGTGCAAATTTTTGTTGGATTGAAACAACAAAAAAAATCAAACCATTTGGGAACCCAAAAAAAAATGGAAGTATAAATAGAAATGTTGGAGGGAAGGAGTTGTTGGTTGAGAATGAATGAATGAATGAAAGCGGGAGATGGTTAGAAATGGGTGGGATAGATAAAAAAAAGGGCCGAGAGATTGAATGAAGGATTTATATAGGAGGATGATGAGGTCTATGGTTGATTGAATCGGGTCAAGTCCTGGATCCGAAACACCCTCTTGGTTCATACTTCATAAAAGGGAAACTTTCGGTTTATATACAAGGCCTCCTCCTCCTCCTCCTCCTCCATTCATTCATTCATTAAGAGGACTAATAATTAAAGATCGTCAAGTTTCAATTCCGACATGTCTATCTCCCACCTCTTCGTCTTGCCTTTCCAATGACTGTCCTACGTTGGAGCTACTCTACAGGCAAAAAAAGGTTTCTCCATTAGCCCCCAAATTTTATAATCCGACGCCTACTCGGTAGAATAATTTTTTATTTTATCAAAAATTCAAATACATAATTTTTTATATAAAAAACTGACAACAATTTTTATGTAGAGTAAAAAAATTTAATTTATGAAAAAAATATTGTGCAAAACCTACTCTAATTATAAAAATAAATAAAAAAGTGATATTTGGAAGAGGCGGTCGGGGGATATTTATGTGGGGGGTGGGCGGGGTGCGTAAAATGCAGTATTTGGAATTGTAGATAAATCCGACGTAGTTTTGGATGATTGAAATACCAATCGAAATTGCGGCGGAGATGATGCGGCCACCGTCTCCCCATTTTCCTACATGCACATGACGAAGCTTTGTTGGCAGGGAACATTACATTTTTGGTCCCCTAAAGTACAGGATGAATGTTTATGTGGACGTTGAGATTTTTTAAATTTTACATTTGGTCATTTAAGTTTCACATTTGTCTCAATCCCGTGAAATTAAAAATATTGTTAATGATTTTAGATTGAAAATAGATTGTGTTGCTATTCTAATACGTATAATTTTGTCATTTTATCATTCTATTAAATCTAAGACGATTTTTATTAACAACGATTGATTCACATGGATCGTTGTTAAGGAATATCGTCTTAAATTTGGTGAAGTGATAAAATGATGAAATATTTATGCATTGAGAATGACTCATTCTATGGCCAAAATCACAAAAAACATATTGATTTTTGGGAATTGAAACAAATGTAGAATTTAATACTCCAATGTGTAATTCGTAGACATTCATCCATCCACCCCATATTTGAGGACAAAAAATGTGATTTTTTACTTGGCTGCAAGTGACCTTTCGTACGTCCCAAATGTTTCTTATTACCAAAAATGATTAATTTGTCATAACTCCACTTTTATCCAATTAATATAAATGGTTTGTTTAAAAATACTTTATGAAAACATAATTTATATAAACAATTATAAAAATTGCATCCTCAATTTTTTAAATTTCAATAATATCCTTATTTGAAAAAAAAAAACATTTTGTCTCCCAAATTCACCCGCTGTCAATCTATTTCTCATCTCCTTTCTAGGCGTGTAAACGGTTCGGTTCGATTTTGATTTGCCACCAATACTAAACTGAACCAAAATAAATTCATGACACAGTTTGGCTTAATTTGATGTAAAATTTTAAGAAAATCAAAGACCAAAATCTTTCGGTTCGGTTTCAGTTTAAGGGTTATTATGATATTTTGGGGCAACGGTTTTGGGCTTGTTTAATTTATTTAACATGTATTTAATGTTAAAAATAGTAAAATAAAAATGTGAATGTTCATACGTTACTATATCTTACAGATTGACATTTTAGATAAATTAAGGGGAAAATGGTCAAAGAACATGGTTTATTTTCTAAAAAATATTTGGAGACTAAAAACTTAATTAAAGTAGTTAGAGGTCTATTTTATAGTTTATATATCTTTGAATGACTAAATAATAAAATTTCTTAATGTATATTTAACATATTTTTATATATTATTTAAATAATCGACAGTTTTAATTGGACCCCAAAAGCCTACTATTTTTTATGCTTATCCCTACCCTTTTTTTTCTTTTTTTGTTATGAAAATTCCATTTCAGAAAAAAATATTATTTTATATGACGAAAATGCCTCTAATTTAATTTTTCTTTAATAATATATAATAATCACCATAGCAAATATTTAGTAATCACTATCACTACCACAATAAATATTTATTACTATAACCGTCACCACCACAACAACATTTTATTATCACCACCGTCATCACCACAATAAATATTCCTCATTATCACCACCACCATCATAATCAATATTTAGGTTGCGTTTAGGTAAGAGATTTGACAAATTTAAGGGATTTGTATAATGATGGGATTTCAAAATTCCGTCATTTTATAATTTTCTTATTTGAATAATTGTTTGAATTGAAGTATTTGGATAATATTTTTTTTCTATTTTTTATCCCACTTGTGAAGAAAAAAATAATAATTCTAAGAATAAATCCAAAAAGTTCAAACAGATCCAAGCACAAATCCAAGAACAAATCCATTCGTTCGTTGTCTGTCTTCGTCCGTCCGTTCATTGTCTTCGTTCGTTTGTCACTGAGTCAACAGAAGGAAATGACCTATGGTGCAAAATTGTCTCACGAAGTCCCTCAAAATTATCACGTACCGTTATAAAAAATTGGACCAAATGCTATTCTTTTCTACAAGCAAGTACAGAGCACACACTCGTAATTCTGCAAATTCCATGAGGACCAATTGATCCCAAAGATCTGTCATACCGAAGTAGAATTTCTAAATACTCATATCATTATATTTCGGTGCTTGAATATCAAATTTCGATTAGTATTGTTTTTGCAAAGTTAGACTGTAGGTAGAGCCTTGATAAATGTTTCCAGACTTCTTTGGCATACTTATACTTCGCCAATTACATGCCAATTGAATAATCAATAGAGTTGTTAATTTCGAGTTGTTTGCTTCCCAAGTGTCTAACAAAGTTATAAAATCTCCAACATTTTGATCTTTTGGTTTAACCAACGTATGACTAATATAGTCTCACATCTTTTTGTATTTAAGAAATTTTTTCATCACATGACTGCAATATAATTTTTTTTTTCATTCAATCTTACACTAATAGACTGACGTGAATCAATCCTTTCAGAAGTCATTACGAATACAAACAAAAATAAAAGCAAAAATCTAATGCGAAGGAGAAAGAAAATCAAATACCATAAACGTACGATGATTCGCTACAAGAAACCAAATCAGAATTGTGTGGTAGTCAAAACTATCCGGACGCCAAAAATTATAATAACTCTAATAGATGCGGTGGTGCCGTAAGGGTGTCGTGATGGTGGTGCCGGCCGTAATGCCTATGAGAAGGAGAAGAAAATTGGGAGCTACTGTTGGAGAGAAGAAAAGAAGGAACAAGTGAATGAAGTTTTTAGGGGTAGAAGGTGGGTTTTTTTTGTAAAATAATACTATAAAATGAATTTTGTTTAATTGGGCTTAAGTTTATGGGGTTCAATAAAAGTGGGGTTGTCCTTAAAAAATTCTAAAATTTTATGGCAAACCGTAGTGGCCCGTTCTGAAAAGAACCGCCCCAAAATTTTAATGGGCCAAGAATCTAATGCTCTATGTGGAACCTACGGGTAAACTCTCTAACATAATCTGTATTGTTTGGGCCGGACATGAGAATTCGTTGGCCGGCGAGCCCATGAACACCCTATTAAACATTTGGGAACTAGGGTTTGTGCTCTTACAGGCGTGTTACAGTCGAGAAGCCGGTGTTGGAAGCAGGGTTTGTGGCAATGGCCGCCGGCAAGAAGACGGTATTGGTATCTCTGTCCCGTCGGTTAACTTACTCTTTGAATGTGTAGATCTGTTTACGTTTATGTTTGATTTGCAGAAGAAGACTCATGAGAGCATCAACAACAGGCTAGCTCTGGTTATGAAGAGCGGAAAATACACGCTTGGGTACAAGACCGTGCTAAAGTCTCTCAGGGGATCCAAAGGTTCATTTCATTTCCTTCGACTTAGATTAATTGTTTTTTAATTGTTTTTTGAATGAATTGAAATGGAATTGCAGGCAAGTTGATTATCATATCCAACAACTGCCCGCCGTTGAGGAAATCTGAGATCGAGTACTACGCCATGCTTTGCAAAGTGGGAGTTCACCATTACAACGGAAGTAAGTTTATCTTTGGATGGATTTGTATGTATTTTACAATTATGATTCCTTGCTTTTGTTTTACTGTGTTGTGATTATGCTAATTGTCATAGTAAATCAAAATCAATTTTATTCTTTGGATGGATTTTACCCTGATTCCTTGCTTTTGTGTTACTGTGTTTTGATCTACAATTGTAAGAGTAAATGAAATCCAATTTGTTTTGAGCATTGATCCGTCCTTAACTGAGAATCTGAAATTTAATCCTTCAAATATTGAATCACATGAAACTATTTCCCCCTTCTATGCAACCTCAAGCCGGTTTGTACTGAACATTTGACAGTTCTTAGAACACCAAACATTGTGATTTAGGATTTGAAATTGCTTTCCCTGTCCGGGAGAGAAATTAACGAAACCCCACCTCTTCCCCAAGTTCTATCATTTAGGGCTTCAAATTTCTTGTTTTTCCCCTTCAAATGGTTCTTTGCTCATAAGAATGCACCATGTGTTTCTACTACCAATATAGAAATGAAGGATTCTCTGTTCTTCTTTCCACTCAATACTATTTTCGATTTTACCATCTTATTTTCTTTAATCTAATAAGTGAAATAATAAAGAAATGATTGAAGACCATAGTACTTACATCGTGAAATCGGTAGCTGGTAGCTGGAGTTTAGAGTGGGTGTAATCCCATTTTAATTGCACAAGTAATTGGTGAATTTTTCCAACATTAACTTATTTTCTTTAACCTAATAATTGAAATAATAATGAAAAGAATGAAGACCATAGTACTTCCATCATAAAATAGCAATGTTAAATCGGTAGCTGAAGTTTAGAGTGGGTGTTGTTGAATCAGATTGCCTGTACTGTTTTTCAATCCGAAAATATTGTTGTTTTTTTCCCTATGAAGGAATCTGTCCAGTATTCATTTACCGGATGAGATATATATGTGTTTATGATGCTTACTTTGTATTGCCCTTGTTTGCTTAGACAACGTTGACTTGGGAACAGCATGTGGGAAGTACTTCCGTGTATCATGCCTGAGCATTGTTGATCCAGGTCTGTTGAACTTCTTTTTCTTGTCTTAATACTATGCTGTTTATTCTGTAACTTATCTTGACTTGGGTTTGATTGTAAATTTTTCCAGGTGATTCGGACATCATCAAGTCACTCCCTGGGGACCAGTGAGAGGCTCTAAATTATTTTAATTTAGGTTTCGTTGAGTGTGATTGTGTAGTCATTTTTGTTCCCAGAATCTTGTTCCCTATTTATGTTTCATTTCAAAAACTTGTTTAATGTTGTTGGAATGGTTTGGTTTGTTTACTGTTTATTCATGCAGGTTTCTATTTCTGTTCTCATAAATTCGGAACAGAAATATAAAAATCGGAACAAAAATTCTTTTTCTGTTTTGCTTCCAAATTCTTTGACGAGTTTCTGGGACCAAATCAAACTTTTTCTCATATTCTATTTTGATTCCAAGTTTTCTGGGAATTAAACCACTAATAAACGCCTCCTAAATATCGGTTCATTTTGCTTGACAACAATAGGCGCACTTATTTTTTTTATGGGATTTTTATTATAAATGCCTCCTAAATATTGGTTCATTTGGCTATATTAATTAATGAATTTTTTTTCCATTAATTTGCAGATCATTATGCTATTTTGAAAATTTTGTTAATGGAATCTTGATCAAATCGGGGAGCAAACGGTTTCGAATAAAATTGATTTTTGGGAATATTTTCAATATTGAAGAAATTGAAAAAAATATGTTTTATTTCTTAATTCATCCACTTTATTTTGATAATTATATTGTACAATTTAAAAATAAAAATAAAAATAAATATATATATATATATATATATATATATATATATATATATTGAAGAAATTGAAAAAAATATGTTTTATTTCTTAATTCATCCTCTTTATTTTGATAATTATATTGTATAATTTAAAAATAAAAATAAATATATATATATATAAATTTTCATAAATGTTTATAATAATGTACATTTTGGCCGTTTTGGGTAGGAGGTATACTTTCCAAAAATAATTCCCCACTATAGCTAGTGTCACACAGTTGAATTTTCATCCCAAATTTTCTAATTGAATGATGGTCTAGTTGCACCCAAAACTAGTCAGTTGTTCGTACGGTTCCCTAATAGCCTACTGTCTTACCCACTCAGACGCACTCGCACGTCCCAAAAAATAGTATAAAACATAACGTTACAGTTGCAACCAACCTTGTTTTATTACTTAGTCAAAACAAGGAAATCCACATACAGAATTCTGACCTAAGGGTGGCAGGAACATCATAACTCATTGCCCTCCCCAACAAATCCGAAATTACAACATTTATAGACAAAAATAGCAGTTGACAACACCTAATTGCTAGGCACATATGTAATAAACTGTCCCACAGAATTTGGACACTCGACACAGTAGTTTACATGGGCAGTTTTGTATCCAGCTACCAAAACTGCTCCATAACTAATCCACATAACCAGCACATGCCATGAAACTGCTTCCCTTAACTAAAATTTGTCCATCAGTTAAGCCCCAGTTGTCTGGCACAATTCTGTTGTTCCGTTGCATCTATTATGTCGTTGCGTCCAATGACTGCCAACATCCATATGCATTTTCAACACCAGAATTCACCGCCGCCCAACAGTGCGTCATGTCCTGCACATAACTCTGCCCACAACGTAGTGTTGCGCCTACGTTGTACCGTTTTGCCTTGGTACCGTACCAAGGTTTTCCGTTGGTCCCACGACTCCCCACGAAAATCATTTCCGGCATCCTTGGCCAATGCCGCCAACGTGCGTCCACGTTGCCCAACGACGCACCATTTTGCCAACATGTACTCAACAACATAGTCCAACGTCTCTCTATTCCTCCAACGCATGCTGCTGTCTCTTGGCCCTCGTTGCCTTGGTCGCGTGCCAAGGTCTTGCTCATTATCATACACCCACAGAGCACCGATCCTAGCATTGAGCCTAGGATCGCCCAACACAACGCCAATACCCGCTGGTATTGTACCGCAACGCTGTCCACCGAGTTGCACATTCGTTTGTGCCGCTCGCACCACATCCGGTAGTAAAGTGCACTATGTCCGTGCCAACTGGTCCTTCAGCTTTGTTAAGGGCTAACAACTAGTTATTAGTACTTTTCATATAGACGTTTGTTTCGTTCCACGTTTGCCTTTGAACAAGAGGCAAATTAATAGTCCTTGGGGGTGATGTTTGCTCTTTTGATGAATATTAGTGACTTAATCGTTGTTGACTTATAGTTCGATGACTATTCTTAAATTTTAAATACAAGTCCCTATCTTTATTACTATGAATGATAAAGACTAATTGCATGTTGAATCTTTGAAAATCTATTTTACTACCGATCTCGGGTACTCAGAATCACTATATTTCATTAATCACAAAAGTACTCTTTTGTGAACATTCACTCTGAAACTAAATTTAATGGGACGTCATTAAGTTTTAGTCCAAGGTTGCGTTTGAGTAAGAAATTTGATAAGTTCATGGAATTTGTAGATGATGTGATTTTAAAATTCTGAATTTTGAAATCTCACATTTTACAAATTTCTTATTTGAAATAATTTTAAAAAATAAAGAATTTGATTGTGTAATTTGCATTTCTCTAAATAAACTTTGTTCATCATGAGTTGTCAATCATCCCTTTAAATGAACTCTGTTTTTCATGAGTCATTATTCTTTTCTCTAATCGAATCTTGTTTGTTATGAGTTATCATTCAATTTTTCTAAACGAACCTTGCTCATTATGAGTTATCATTTTTCAAACTAAACGAATTTGGTTCGTCATAAGTGCTTTTCATTTAGTATTGTCTCTCCGTGAATGCGCTTTATTTTGTATTGCCTCTCCATGGATACCTTTCATTTTGCATTAGTTCTCCGTGAGTGCCTTCATTTGCATTGCCTCTCCGTGAGTGCCCATTTATCTTGCATAGCCTTCGTGAGTATCTATCATTTTGCATTACCTCTTCGTAAGTGCCTTTCATTTTGTATTACCTCCTCGTGATTGTCTTTCATTAGCATTGCCTCTTCGTGAGTGCTCTTCATTTTGCATTACCTCTCCGTGAGTGCCTTTCATTCAACATTGCATTTTCTTGAGTGCCCATTTATTTTGCATTGTCTCTCTGCGAATGCCTATTCATTTTGCAGTGTCTCTCCATGAGTGCCTTTCATTTGCATTGCCTCTGCGTGAATGTCTTTCATTTAACATTGTCTATCTGTGAGTGCCTTCATTTTTGCATTACCTCTCCGTGAGTGACATTCATTACCTCCAAACGAGTGCCTTCTTGACAGTTCCTTTTAAATGAATATTGTTCGTTATGTATAAGTACCTTCCTTCTGAACATTTGTTTCTCGCCCCGCGCGGGGTATATGTTGAACTATGCATAACCTGGTTCTTGACACTGTCAAGGTACATAAACAACCATTTTATGGTTCGGTTGCAATTCATTCATATTTTATCTCATATTTTTTCATCACGCGCTAAAAGGGATATTTTTGAACTATGTCCTTGACCTATTTCCTATGGTATACGTAGGCAATTCCTTTTGAGTTCACATATAAAATTTCAAAAATCAAGTGCTTTGAAAAATATTTGAAAATGAAATGTGGTCAAAATGACGTAGTCTCCTACTTTGAAAATCAAGTGTTTTTTCATGTCCTACTTTTTCCAATAAATAAAACTCTCATTCTCATAGTTCAGGGAACCAAAATTCATAGAGAATCACTTCTATGAGTCAATTCTCAAAGGAAAACCCATTCGAGAAGCTGTCTTTGAGAGAGAGAAATCCGTTTTTCGGGGATCTTTACTAGAACAAGTAGGTTTTCCTTTTCAATATTAGTTCTTTATTACTTTCGTATTTTCTCTTTATCTCCTAGGTTCTTTCTTTGGTCATTTTCCTCTTTTTGTCGCATTTTAAAGTTATTGCAATTTAAATTCTTGCAAATTAATTCTTGTTAAGATCATTCTATGATTCGATGAAAACGCTTGGACGATATTTTCTCTTTCTGCAAGTCTCCGAGCATTAGATGGGGACTTTTTGCATTTTCACATTTAAATTATCTTGTTATTTAATTTATGCCGTTAGGCCATTTGTTTAAAATTAAATTACAGAAATATGTTGTTATTAAAAAAGAACATAATATGTTGTTGCTACGTCTAAACTTGTATTTAGAAATAAAAAATAACAACTATAACTTTATTTTGTAAGAATTAGTTCCTACAAGCCTTGTGGCGAATTCAGTGATTCAGTAAACTGAGGGAGAGATTTCTATACTGCTGATTTGATTACCCAAATAGAGTGGAATTTAGAAATGGTCGGTTTAGGAAACCACTTCGCTCGGCAAGTCGCTTCGTTGGATTCCATTTAAATCTTGGAGGAATTAATTTCAACAAAATTTGTTTCCGTGACGTTCTCTTAATTCTCATCTCCATATGATTTAAAGGAATGTCAAATTGGGATTTCTTTGACATAATTGGGCAAATTAAGAAAATAGACACTCCATGATATCACATTTACATAAAATCCCAGTAGTAAGTAATGTAATAGGACACTCGTCACATTTTATTACATTATATATGTTATTTTAGACTCCATGATTCATGTCATCAATCACTTTTCCCCATCTAGTATATGCATGTTTAGCACACGTACACCATTTACACTTTTCATTTTCATTATCGTATAGGCCATTTACGTATGTCATATATGTCATGTTAGACATTAGGAACCTTTCTCAAATAGATTAGACATCATAAGCATGTCATTATACTTAGGTTAGGAATCATGTTTTTCATCCTCTTAGCACCCATTTGACGCGTAGTCTAAACGTCATTTCTTTCATAAAGCATAGAGTTATGTTAATTCATTTAGGTCCTTAGTTTATTCCTGTACTCATATCCCTTGCACTTGCATGCTTAAATTAAACTGTTTTGCATAAACAAAAGTCATGGAAAACTACAAACACGTTGTTTCGTTAGCTCAGGTCATTTCATCACAAATAGGCATGTTCATTCATAAATAAAGGTAGATTCATATCATACCATTTTAACATTATTATCCTCATATCTTGCATTTTGCATTCATATCTCTATAAAAACTATCGTAATTCACTTAGATTGATTTCTTCACTTAAATTAAAGAAGTTCATTGGTAACATATATAAAACTTCCCCTCAGGAATCATCCTTGTTAATTATTTAATATTCTATAAGAGGTCATATTGGGAGAATATTCCAAAAAATATAAAAAACTTATTCCATCCTAATTTGAAAAATGCAAAAAAGAGTTCATAATAGGAGAAAAAATAATTTCAAAATAAAATAAAACATTCAAACTTAAACTAATTGGATTTAAGTGAATATAAGATACCTAGGAGAAAAAATAATTTCAAAATAAAACAAAACATTCGGGCTTAAACTAATTGGATTTAAGTGAATATAAGATACTATTTTCGGACGGGTGTCTTTGGGTGTCTAACATTTTCTATGAATATAACTGACCCACAAACTCTTTTAAATAAATATTTAGTTTGAACGTATCTTTGGAGTCAATTTTTTTAGGTCATTTAAATTATTTTTCTAAAAATTCGGTGACCTAACACATCAATTAAACTCAATTCTAGGTGGTGACTCATTTTTTAAAAAACAAATTGGCCTAAGTACTATTCTAAAAAAATCAACGCTCTAAAAAAACCGCATCTCTTTACGCCTTACTATCTCATATTACCTTAAGCTTTCAGAAAAGTGAGGTGCGTCAGTATTCACGGACTGTGTTTCTATAGAACACGCTCATCCAAGCTCACAACATCGCCGAAGTTCACGGTCAATTCAAAACCTTCAATTCCATGGTGAGAACCAGAGTGAATCCCAACTATTACACTTTCACTTTCGTTCACAAATCATGATTAGACCATTCTAAGATTGGAAAAAGTATGGTGGTTCAAGCATTTGTTTACAAATTAGAGTTTGATCGAGATTTATTCGTGGGTAACACCCTTCTACAATTCTATGGTGGATGCTTCGATTTGGATAATGCACAATAAGCTTTCCAGCAAAATCCCATATCTCCATGTTGGAATATTTTTATGGGTTAACATTAATTGAATTAATTATTTTATAAAAATGAGTTAATGGATTGTCTATTATTTAAGCAGCCCCAATAATCAGTGATCATATTTTGATTTGGGCTGTGGTGTCTTTTATATAGAAATCCAGTTAAGTGGCAAGTGTAGGTTTAAAGTTTCGTTGAAACCCGTTATAGGAAGGCCTAACGAGAAACCCTAGTATATATAATTAGGTCCCCTCACTAGTCTAGATTAAGGAGTTTTTTTCCATTGAGAGCCACCACCACAATAATCTAGATCATAGGGAGAAAGACCTAGTGTGTATTTCGTTGCGATAGTTCAATCTCCTGTAATAGCCGAGACATGTACGCATTTGATTACCATTTTTTTACTACAACAAAAATGGCCTATCGAGGCACGAAAAAGTGTTGCGACAGAGCCCCTATTGCGACACTTGGGCTTTTTGAGACACTTGGACTGGTGCTCCGAAAAAAGTCGCCCTAATAGGCTTTAAGGGCAGTATATATTGCCCTTTTTATTTGAATTTGTTAAGATAATAATGTGTCCTATAAGATAGTTATTTGAACACCGTATATTGTCTCTACAGCATTTTATATTTTTTAAATTATATATATTAGGGCACTACAAAAACGTTGGAAAAAACCTCTATTAGGACACAAGAATGTGTCGCAAAATTATCAAAGAGAACTAACATATAAAGGCACTATTTAACATCCCAAAAAGTATCTATTTTTTTTAATAATTTAAAATTATTTTAAAATATTAAAATACTCTAAATCCAAACAATAAAAATTAAAAAAATCCTCATAATACAAAATACACAAAGAACTCAAAATTTTTCATTAAAAATAAGGAATTAAAACCCCCAGAGATACACAAAATTATACCCGTCATAGGTCATTTCTTTTTTTCAACATCTAAGCCACCATTCGTAAATAAAAACAAAGTTTAAGTACGAAAGTAATATACATACTAAAAATGTGTTAAATACATTTTTCATGCAATATTCCGTCTCATTTCTCGACTGATCCAACATAAAATAAATCAGTCCCTTCATTTCCTGCAGAACAATAGGTGACATGGAACAGTAGAAAACAGAAGTACGGAATTCACATTCTAAGAAGTAGGCATCCATCTGTAAAAGAGAAATTCGATATATGAACCAGGTAAAAGGTTTCTCCTTTGGAGGAGATTATCTCATATTTTGCTTGACAACACCACAACTCCAATTCTGCTATGCATTAGTAAATAAACAACTAAACAAATAACACATGAAAAATCTTGAAACTTAAAGTATAGAGGTTAGCCTCTTCTATTTGACAATTAATAGGCAAGAAAGCGAAATGTTAATAAGCAAAAATTCTAACAGAGACTATAACATATAGTTGAATAACTAACAATCTAACCTTTGGTGGCTTTATTCTCTCTAGCCATAGCAAGAAGTTCCCCTTTGTTCTTTCCCATAACATGAGACATTTCCTTAGAAGACAAAAGAAACAAAATACAAGAAGACTTATTATGCCAAGTTTAAACCTTTAGAATGTAAGAGTAATGTAGTTTGAAACACGTCATAAGAGTAATGTAGTTTGAAACACGCATACCGAAAGGGAAAAACAAGGTGAGTTCATGTATATAACATTATAATGGTCTATACATTGTGATTTACTTTTTGTTCCAACATGTTCTGCAACTTCTGTCCAGTTTTCCATTCCATACATTTCAATACCCTGCAAATGGAAACACGGAATTTTTTATTATGATAATCTAGTGAAATCTATCCCCAGACATCTAGGAGCAATATCTCATATATGCATGTAGACGGAGGCATATTAACAAGATTTATTTCTAGGAACTTTCATTTCGGCTTATATAGACATACCTCTAGGAGCAATATCTCCTCATTTGCATTCCAGTCCAAACATATAAGTGGGAATGATAAATTATCCTAAGGAAAGTGAAGGAATGAAGACATTATAATGGTCCATCTTCGGTTCCTTTCATGCTTTAGTCTCTTAAAGGCTATATATGCTATTGCAGCCGATAGAGAGTACCTGCGGACAAAAGAAATTCAAACCAATTTAGTACACAATTATCAACACTTAAAACAACAATAAACAACACCACAATTGGAATTGTTTTCCCCAAATAAGATCCAAGTAATATCGACAGAAATCCAAGTAACTAAATTTATTGTTACAAACCTATCAATAAACAATTATAGAGGCATGCAATGGCTCTGTTAAATGAACTAATGCCTCTTTCGAGATGATGTTCCATTCGCCCTTGAGATGATTATAACATAAATAGAGGCATAAAACAACCAAGTAGAAACACAAGTTATACACATTAGAGGTTGTAAGTTTTTTATCAAACCTGAACCGAAATTCACATCAAACCCAAAAAATCTTATTTGTGTATAGGTTGGTACAACCTTACTAAACAAGATTGATTCAACCGAACTCAATCTTTATAACTGAACAACTAGGTGCATCATAACTCACTTGGATAGATTTGAGGTAGTCAAATCCAATTATCTAAGCAAAAAATTCATCCATAAAAAAAATGGGAAAAAAAAAAAACACCAATATACATATTTGCTCTGTTTCTCATCCAACACGAGAATTCTGATAACTACTGTAAAGATATAAACGTACAAAAAGGTAATGATTGAAATCAAGACTTCTACATCGGAAGTGTTGGTTATTGTAAAGATTATGTTTCAGGCTTATTATTATAAGAGACTAAAGCCTGAAAGAGAACACTCGACTACTAGAATATTGCAAATGAAGGCAGGCAAGCAACACTACTAGGAAACATAATCAACGATGGATTAATCGACGACGATGAATTACGCAAAGAGAACATGGAAGTAGAACAAAACAAGAAAATGAAACACTAAACAAACGCGAACTTGAACCAAATCGATGACAAACCTAAAATACATAATTGAAGATGGATTAATCGACGCCGATCTAAAAATGAACGGAATCGACAACAAAACTGTTAATGTACGATAGATTAAAATAATTGACAGTGATGGATCTAAACTAAAATACATAATAATCGAGATCTATAAGCATAACAAAACAGTGTAATAGAAAATTAATTAATCAATTTTCATTTCAAGCATAAATTCAAACCTCAAATTTGCAGACTGTAAGAGCAAGAACAACGGCATGAGAAAGTCGAACTAAAACAGAAACAACATGCAACAAACTTTAGAGAGAACACTCATCAACAAAAACAGCAGCATGCAATTGTAGAGCAACGAAGAAAAAAAAACAGAGGAACGAACCTGGTAGCAATGAACTTGGTATCACCGAAATTGAACTGAAACAGCAAACAAATAATATTATCAAAAACATTAACAAAAAATTAACAATTAAACAACTTGGTGCATAACAATGGACTGAAAAAAAAAAAAAAAAAGTAACGAACCTGGTGAGTGGTGGTTGGTAGTAGACAAAATTGAACAACAAATTGAACTAAAACAATATACAAAGGAGAATTGAAACAATATACAAAAATTTGGGAACATGAATTGGTTCTAGAATCGACTCTGCCGTTCCCTTAGTATCATCGAGCCATTGCCGCCGCCGCTGACCGCTATCACAAAATCATCACCATGCACCAACAAACAGTGGTCATTTCTGTGTCAAATGTCCAGATATATTCTCCTCCAATTCTGATTTTGCTAAGATCTGGGTTTATTTGGTTCGACAATAGAGCGAGGAGAGGAATAGGGCTCAGATCTGGTGGTTACAGAGATGGTATACGACGAAGTCTGTGGAGATGTCGAGGTGAGGCGAGGTTGTGACGACAATATTTGGGAGTAGGGCATGTCGGCAATGGAGTGGAGGAGTGGGCACGTCGGCATATAGGAAGAGGGTGAGACTGAAAACTGAGCGAGTTTTGGGTGTGGGTGAGGGTAAGTGGATTTGGGGTGTATTTTCTTAGCAAATGTATGAGTTGGAGAGTAGGAAAAGATTGGCGCCGAGGGTTTGGGGATTTGTGGGTTTTTATTTTCCTTTAACGAATGTATGAGCGGGAGAGGAGGTATGGTGTCCAAACCAAAACGATGTTGTTTTGTCATAAAATGACGTTATTTCTAAAGATAATTCCTATTTTAATCTTTTTTTTTTCAATTGATTTTATTATACTATTAATTGACTTCTAATTTTCATTTTCATTTTATTTATTTATTTTAATATGTTTATTAGGGTACCATTAATTAACCTATAATTAACTAATTAAATTATAATGGGATACAAAATTGTGTCCTAATATAGTTTATGTTTTTAGGGTACTATTTTCTGTCCCTTTACATTATATATAGATATTAATTTATTTAATTACTAATTAAATTCTATTGGGACACTACTTTATGTCCTTTAAATATTTGATTATAGGACACAATATATATAGTGTCCCAAAAAGTACATTTATAGGGTACAAGACATATAGTATCCCAACAAATTGACTTTCATGCGACATTTCTAATTTTATGCCCTGAAAAGCATATTTATAGGACACAATACATATAGTGTCCCAACAGAGGTGCCATTATAGGCAGTATTGTAGTGTTTATTGTTGTGTCTTAATATTCATGTATGCTTTACTTTATTTATTAATTTCGTATTATTGTGATTATGAGATATAATCAATATGTAGTATCGGAGCCTACGTACATGATTTAAGAACAATAATTGATATTTAGAATTTTTATTTTAATTTTCTATTCTTAAGCAAAACAAAAACTTGTGGACATTATTTTATGTGATTTTTTGTTTCGATTGACTATGAAACCTTATGGCTTTTATTCCTCTTATTTCAAACTTTAATTTTATATATCATACATGCTATTTGGTTGCAAAATTAGAGAGTAAGTCAAAAGAAGCGCAATGTTATAATGTACTTAAATTACGATACCATAATTTTCTTTAATATAAATCTAAAAATTAAATGCAACAATAATAAATTATAACTGATTATTAAAAATAAAATCCATTCGGGGCTCGTTTTGGATCCCGTTTTTTATTGTGCACTTGTTTTTTGGTCCTCTAATTTTCTGTAAAATTTATTTTATTTTTTGAGAATTAAAAATAATTTTTAGTTAATTATTACTTATTATATGATTTAATTTCCTTAAAATTATTTTTTAGGCATTATTTTCTGTTGAAAATTTTATAGAAATTATATTGGATGATTTGAAATAGGATTGTTGTACTCACTCTCTCTAGATTAATATTTATTAATGTGCACTCTCCTAATTAGTTTTAAATCACGAAAAACTAATTTAATAACTTCAGTTGTTCCAATTTCTTAAATTTTGTGTTGAATGGAGTTTGATATGAGAACTTCTAATAATTTAGGTTGAGATGGGATGTGAATTATATTTCTGTTCTGGAGTATTCCAAAAATAGAAACATGTTTGACAAATTATTCTGTGCAGATCTATTTGCAATCGATTTGGATTTTGATGTCATTCTTGTGATTTTAGTTTGTCTATGGTGGTTTAATTTATCACCGAATTTTTCTTGGAATATCTTATTATTTTTCAACTGTCCAGATCTGTTGTTCTTGGCTTATCTATATATCATTTAGCGTTTTTCCTTTTGGTTAATATGAAATAAAAATAAGATAGTAAACAATCCTACTATTGAATTAGAGTTATATTTTGCGGTTAATCGTGAATTGTCTAACTTTTCTAATTATGATTTTTTTATATCACTTAGGGTATATCAAACCTTTTTTTTTAGTTGATTATTTTAGTAGTTATGATTAAATTATTTTTAATAATCAGTTATAATTTCTGATTGTTACATTTAATTTTCAGATTTAAACTAAAGAAAATTATGGTATCGTAATTTAAGTATATTGTAATATTGCGATTCTTTTGACTTACTCTCTAATTTCATTTAGTTACATTTCAAATTGTTCCATTTAATACTCATTGTATTTAGAGATTGTGATAGTGGAATATATGATGTAGTTACATTCTACTACCATAATCTCTTACTACAAACCTGAAAGTTAAATTAATGAATATAAAATGTAGAAATCTGAAAGTTAAATGGAGGACTATGAAATGTCATCGACTGCTAAAAATTAGGCATTAATAAATCAACATATTGATATATTTGAGGAAGTTGTTTTGTTGCTGTAAATGGATTATGAGTATATACCTATTGGTTATTGATTAGTGCTAATCTTCTTATTGAAGATGGATAAATTGCATGTTATTTTAATTGCTGCCGCATTTTAGATAATAGAATTGATTTCTGATAATGGAAATTATAGAGGAAATTGGATATTGATTTTTTTTTTTCCATTCACTTTCTTGCTTCATTACTATTTATATATGATAAATTCTATGCTACCTGAGTAGTTCTTATTTATTGTAAATGAATAGAGTAAGCATTATAGGGATAATGCATATATCATTTTCTTTGATTGGTTATATAATGAATAAACTATGATAAGTTATTATTCGAGTGAAAAATAATTTGTTTATGTTATTTTAAAGAGCAAACATGAAGGCTCAAAGAAGTTAACTCATGTTTTAAGTTTTATTATCTTGGCTCATGAAGAAGCATCCCAAAGTTTTCTTTACATCCTAAGTACTTTTCAATTGATCATGAAGATGTGGCCCTAATTCAGATTAGATGATTGGGGATATTATTCTTTGTTAAATCCCACATTACTTGTGTTACCTAATCCTGAGTTAAGGTTTTCTTTGAGACTGAGTTGAGCCCATTAGGTTTTCAACTTTAGGACTCTTGTTTGATGTTGGGCGTGCTGAATTCCACATAGATGTTGGGTCTTCATTTGATATCCGTTCGAAGTAGTTTGTCAAAATTTCACCTTACGCCTGATAAGAACGTCAACGTTAATTTGATAGAGTTGAAGGGCGGCAATGAGGTGGTAGCGACGTTCAGATGGTATGGCAGAGAAGATTGAAATTAGGGTTAGGGATTTTGACACTAAGTACCCTAGAAATTTAACTAGAATCTCACTTGTTCCAAGTGGTTTCAATTTAAACGTATAAGATGTCTTATTAACTTTATATGTTCTTTTCTAAAGTACAATGAACTGAAACTAGTAAGAAAGGTTAATTACACAATTAACCCCTAAAGTTTAGAGGTTGTGTAAATTTGGTTGTTTTGATTATTGTCCATATGGTTATTTTATTCATGTATTTGATGGTCATGAATCCTAAAGTGGTTCGAATTCTTATCTTTCTATTTGTTGTCTTTGTGAAATATTTACGTGAGGAGTGACATGATTAAGAGAATTATATTATTGATTTGTTTTGGTAAGTGATAGATGTAATTTATCTATTTATTGCCAAGCCGATTTTGGTAGTTTTCAAATATTTTTATAGCCTTTTATTATGTTTTAATACATTTTTATTTATTTTGTCTTAAATTATGTATTTGGGATGAAAAGGGACTAAAACGGTCTATAAACGATCAAAGCGGTGGAAGAATGATGGAGAAAATTAGCAAAACGACCAAATCTAGAACCTGCATCCACTGCTGCAGCAGAGAAAATACAAAGAGTTTGCTGAAGCTTCATCGCTACAGCGGTCAAAATGTAGAGAGCTCCATCGCTGCAGCGATTAAGGTGGCGTTTGGTAACCGTTTTTGTTTCCATTCCAGTAGTAGGATGGGAATGGGATGAGATGAGATGGAAATTTTGTTTTCTTTTTGGAAGTAGAATTGCGTTTGGTAACGATAATTTTTTTTTTGTTTTGGGAAGGAAATTGTGTTTGGTAACCATTTTATCCTAAAATCTTCTTCTTCTTTTTTTTTTTTTTTTTTTTTTGGCCTGACGGTGGAGGCGCCGTCGCCGACGGCCGGCGGTGCTCCGGCGTCAGAGAAGGCGGTGGCACCGACGACGCCGGCGGACGGTGGCCGGCGGCGGGCGGTGGTCGGCCGGTAGGTGAATAGTAACTATGTGTTTTGGGAATGGAATGGAAATAATGAGAAACAACTTTTTTTTGTTTCTCATTTTTTAAGAAAAAAAAAGTGGACACAATTCTCAAATGGGAATGAAACGGAAACGGAAACGGAAACAAAAATTACCAAACGCTATTCCCAAACAGAATTCCCAAAAATCTGGGAATGGAATGGGAATTTCTGGGATGGGCTGGGTTACCAAATGGGGCCTAAACCACCGCTGCAACGATCAACCTGCCGATTTCCCCACCGATGCAGCGGTCAGCACCATATATTTTAGATATTTTTAAGATATTTTGAATTCTATAAATATCGTTCCTTCTCCCCCATAACTGAGGTAGACGTTTTCGGGAGTCTTGAGAGCTCCAAAACCATTCGACCAATAGAAGATCACAACGCGAAGAAAGAGGAAGCGTTCTTGGAACGATTTTAGCGACGAATCTTCAGACAACGGTTAGTCTCATCATTTCTCTTTTTCTTTCTTATATTGGTTGAATGTTTGCATATGTTTAACTTGTATTTAGTTGTATTTAGGGCTACGGCCATGAGTAGCTCAACATATATTGTCTAAGATTTGATTATATTTCACGAAAACGATGTTTGAATAAATCGATGTTTTGTTAATGGTTGTTCATGTTTATTTGATTGTGTTTGTCATTATTCCATGTTTATATGCTTGTTTAGATATATTGAGAATACGAAATTTGACACTCGTGAAAGGTAACCTGGGATTTGGACTAGGATTTAAACACAACGTGACGATCTAATAATCCAGGAGAGAGTTAAAAAGTGTGCAATCTGTGAGGTTGGGGCGAGACTCATGTGACCAAGTGTCTTATAGACACTCAAGGGGGATTTCTGCGTTGACGCGAAATCATATATTCATTCACTTAACACTCGGGAGACGTAGTGAATGAGATTTCGAGATCAAGATTGTCGGATAGGATGAACGCTGTTAATGTAAACTAGATTGAAACGAATATGTCTAAGTGGATGAAGTTAATCCCTAGGCAATATTTTCCCTTAAACGTCATACCACTATATTAGTATAATTAGATTAATTAACTTAGTATTAGTATATTTATTATAAAAACTATATTTTTATTGCCTAGATAAAGTTAGGTTATGATAATCGCGGTACTCAACAACCGTCTAATCCAATCCCTGTGGATACGACAACCCTAACTCTTCCAATCTATACTAAAACTTGACCCGTACACTTGCGGTGAAAGTAGTGACGTATTTACGTGCTACCAGTAACCTAATGGAAGCTAAATTAATTAGAGCATTGTTTAAAAGTAATCATAGATAATTAGATATATGATATATATTCAAGATTCTTAGTGGGTTAAATATGATGTTAATAACCAATTTGGTTATTATTGCACCTTCCATCCATGAAAATGAGATCTTTATTTTTTTGAATTTGGGCTATATATGGGGTAATATATTTGCGTTTTGGAATGAAAAAAAAATACTGAACCTATTTTTGTACAATTTTCCATGGGCCTATTGGACCATTAATTATTTATTAATTGAAAAGTCTGATGAAATTACTAATATGGATAAATTATTCATAAACATATGAGAAGACCTTGAATCGAAAACACTATCACTGTGACTAGAATATCTTGATAGAGATCCAGTTTTAGACTCATGATATAGATATTGCTTTTTGGTTTGGGCCTATGTAATATCTCAACCAACTAGACTTTCTTAACTACAACTTTCGGTCTTTTGAGGTTCATATTAAGGAGCCCATAAAAATATTAATTATAATTAATTATAGTTTTCAAAATTTCAAGCCCTTAATTTTTTTTTATTTAAAATAAAAACTAATTTAATAATTAGTTTAATAGTGGTAAAATTGTTGTTCAAATTTTTGCAACTATAATTGATCGTTGATCACTGAAAGTACATTTTATAACGTACTTCATCTTATTTTGATCATATACATATATATCGCTAATATGCACTGTTGTAGTTGGGTAATATTGTTTATTTTTTTCATTTTGGAACGGTAACTTGTGAATTGTTAAGGTTATTTTACCAAAATGATTTAACTAACACAGTTTGCAAGTTCTCGAATTCCTATTTTGTTGGTGAATTTTTTTTAGATTAATTTGAACATTCACCTGTCCAAAGTGAGTTATTGTGCAGATTAATTTAATTATTGGGTAATATAGTTTAATTTTTCTAATTTGGAACGTTTACTTGTGAATTGTTGAGATTATTTTATCAAAATGATTTAACCAAAATAATTTACAAGTTTTTGAGTTCCTATTTTATTGATATTTTTTTTTTATTAATTTGTGCATTCACCTGTCCAAAGGAGGTTATTGTACAGATTAATTTAATTGTTGAGTAATATAGCTTAATTTTCCCAATTTAGAACGTTTGCTTGTGAATTGTTGAGATTATTTTACCAAAGTGATTTAACCAACATAATTTGTAAGTTTTCGAGTTTCTATTTTGTTGATGGAATTTTTTTTAGATTAATTTATGTATTCACCTGTCCAAGGGGGGTTATTGTGTAGATTAATTTAATTGTTGAACAATATAACTTAATTTTTTCAATTTGGAACTTTTGTTTGTGAATTGTTGATATTATTTTACCAAAGTGATTTAACCAACATAGTTTGTAAGTTTTCGAGTTCCTATTTTATTGATGTAAAAATTTTAAATTAATCTGTACATTCATCTGCCCAAAGAGGGTTATTGTGCAGATTAATTTAATTGTTGGTTAACATTGTTTAAGTTTTTTATTTTGAAACGTTTACTTGTGAATTGTTAAGGTTATTTTATCAAAATGATTTAACCAACATAGTTTGCAAGTTTTCGAGTTCCTATTTTATTGATAAAATTTTAATAGATTAATTTGTACATTCACCTGTCCGAAGGGGGTTATTGTACAAATTAATTTAATTGCATGAGAATATTATATAAGATAAATAATTTGATAAATTTATTTGCCCAAAAAGAATTAATTTTGAAAGATTATTGTTTTATTATATTTTGAATAAAATATATAGATTTGAATGTCAATCTACCCAAAGGAGATGAATTTTTAAATCTTTAAATTTTATTTATTTTGTTGATCCTTATGATTAAAGAATAACTGTTTATTGTAAACTCTGCTCAAATGGGAGTTTATGATAATATAATTGATTCTTATATTATATTAACTACACTTAATTGAGTATTTTGTCTATTACTTATAATTGATCTAATTGCAATTTTTTGTGAAAGTAATTTTTTTTTGTTGTAAACAACAATAATGCCACAATGAAATTCTAAATTGATTCCTTAATTTAATGGGAATCTTTGTGATCTTCTTTATTTCGATGATTGTGTCGTATAAGCATTGATCACTACTATTATAAAGTTTTTCTAATTTTGTTGATTTTCATATTTAAATAATAATTGTTTATTGTAGACTTTGCCTAAATGAGAGTTTATGACGATGCAATTGATTCTTATATTGTATCGCGCTTATACTTATTTGAGCATTTTGATTCTCTAATTTAGTGATTTTTTTATTTTTATTTTTGTATTCTCCTTTAATTCTATAATATGTTGTGACCACTATTATTATGCGTTTTACAAAATTAAAATCTATTTGATGATCATCATTATTGCATATTATATTATTGTATATCATATTATTTGAATTGATTATACTAAACCAATGTTTAAGATCCATAGCGTTCAAGGAACATGTTGTGAATATGAGTGTCATTGAGTCTTTTGATTCTCTAGTTTAGTAGAAGCTTTTGTATTTCCTTTTATTTCGATGATTTCGTTGTGACAACTATTATTATTTGTTTTGCAAAATTAAAATCTATTTGATGATCATCATTATTGTGTTATTATATTGTTACATATCATATTATTTAAATTGATTATACAATATGGTATTTTAAGATATTGTGCTTGAAGAATTACAGGTGTATACTTTTGGTTGTCACAAATTACTATTTTGAGATTTTGTGATGTATTGTTAGTGACAGATGAGAAATTATAACAGTTTCATTTTGTTGAGAACCTACAATTAATAATTTCATTTTGTTGAGAAATTGTTACAATTTTATTTCGCTAAAAAACTGGAATTTGCAGTTTCATTTTGTTGAGAAATTGCAACAGTTTCATTTTGTTGAGAAACTGCAATTAACAATTTTATTTTGTTGAGAAATTGCAATTACAATTTTATTTTATTGAGAAATTGTAATGAGGACCGATAAGAACAATGCATATTGATAATGATCACATGTTGCCATTGACTTCTTACTACACTTCTGGGTTTACGATCTATGTCGATATGATTATAAGTATTTGTGAGTATGAAATGTCTTATAATTGTTGAGATTAACATGTAGACTACTATAATTCAATATTAAGATCATATTGGACTGGATAAGTTTATTAAGATATTATTTATAGACTATCATTTCTTTAAACAAAATGTGTGACTATATCAAAAATATTTTTTTTTTCTGTTATTAACCGGAGAGTCTTATTTTCAAAATTAAATTTATTTACTTAGAATGTTGAAATATTTTTATAGGTTAATATTAATTGAATTAATTATTTTACAAAAAACAGATTAATGGATAGTCTATTATTTAAGCAGCCCAAATAATCAGTGATTATAATTTGATTTGGGTTATGGCGTCTTTTATGTAAAAATTCAGTTAAGTGACAAGTGTATGTTTAGAGTTTCGTTGAAGTCTGTTATGAGAGGGTCCAACGAGAAACCCTAGTATATATAACTTGATCCCCTCCCTAGTCTAGATTAAGGTTTTTTTTTTTTTTTTCCTTGAGAGCCGCTACCACAATAATCTAGATCATAGGGAGGAAGAACTAGTGTGTATTCTACTGCGACAGTTCAATCTTCTGCAATGGCCGAGAAATGTACTTATTCGATTACCATTCTTTATTATTGTGTCCTAATATTCATGTATGTTTTAGTTTATTGATTAATTCCGTATTATTGTGATTATGAGATATAATCAACACTCTAGTCACCACATTTACTAAATTTCAACTTATCAAACAACAATCTCAATGGCATTGTCCCCAAATTACTTAAATTTCCTAAATCACTGTTCTTTGGTAACGATATCTCTTCACTTCACCCACCTCTTCCAGCTTATCCTCTCTTTTTCCCCTTCGTTAAACCAGATCCAAAATCCAAAATTCATCAAAAACTAAGTGAAAAAACTTTAATAGGGTGGATGGTGCAGCAACAACGAGTTGCAAGGGGTAGGGGTGGAAGACAATTATGGTGGTGGAGCTGGTGTGAAGAAGAAGAAGAAAAAAATAAATGAAAAAAAATAAATAAATTAAAAAATATAAATTTATAACTTTACCCCTAATTTAACAACTAAATTAGACATAATGATCAATTAAAACTATAATTAAAGATAAAGGGTTTAAAATGAAATACACTAAATTTATTGAATCACATAGAAATTAATCAATAGTTAAAAGGTAAAAAAAAAAAAAAAAAAAAAATTCCAATAAAAATTGTGGTACTATAAAGGGGCCCCCCATTAGCCTTGTGTCTTTTGAGCCGCTTCAGTGTAGCCTAGCCAATATTGCATAATCTAAGTTATCATAGTATCTTAATGTCATACCATGTAACAAATGTTGGAGATGCTATTAGTAGCATATAAAGATGTCAACGGTACGGGTTCGACTCAATTTCATACAAAATCAAAATCAAAATTGTTTAACATATATAAAACCACAACCAAAATCGAAACTGCTTTTTTTTTAAACAATTTTAAAATTGGACCATTTAATTTTAACCAAAACTAAAATCGCGAAACCGTTTAAGATTTTTAAATTTTATAAAAAATCAAAACCAAAATCGCGGATCATTGTTTCTTATATATGAACAAAAATATACAACATAAATTTTAAAAACAAAAACTAAACTACAAAACTATTAATTGTAAAAATTCCTAACGATAAATAGAATACAACAATAAAATCATAGATAATAGTCACAAATAATGCAAACAGTCTCCCAATCATTCTCGTACATTAATTTTTAATCCTGCAAAGCCAACTACATAATGAAATAAACCTTAGCAGCTACTCGCCTATAAACATATATATATAGACACACACACACACACTAGGGTTAACGTGTAAAAAAGTTAAAAATGTAAATAAATGAAAAAGATTAAACTGTAAATACTAAATAAATAATATATATATATATATATATATATATATATATATATATATATATATATATATATATTATGTGCTTCGGTTACGGTTCGGTTATGTGCTTCGGTTACGTAATTACTATCCCAAAACTAAAATCGTTTTGATTGCTAAATTTAAAACCAAAACCAAAACCATTTAGTCGGTTTCAACCTGGATCATTCGGTTCGGCTTCTCTTGATTACCCGTCGATTCGGTTTTTTTTCGCCATTTCTAGTAGCATACCATAAGATCCTATATATATTATAGGGAAAAATATTAAATCCTCTAGGTATTAACAAATTTCTAAATAATCCATCTTCGTTTGAGTGTTTCATTTTAAATCCTTTATATATCAATACGTTTTTATTTAGTCGTTATGTCAAAAAATCCGTAAAAAATAACAAAATAGAGGACTAAAATCGTCATTTTACATATTTTTATTTTTTTAAATAATTTTTTCATTTTCTTTTTCTTTTATTCATTTTTCTCTTTCTCTTCTACTCAACTCTCTCTCTCATCTTCCTTCCCTCTTCCTCCCTCCCTCCCAGTCAGCCAAAACCATCCTATTACGGGGGTAGAATTACTCCTGTAACAGGGGTGAACCATCCCCTATTATGGGGGGTGGCCACAGGGGGGTGGTTCACCCCAAAACAGGGGTGAACCACCACCTGTTTCAGGGGTGGAACCACCCCCGTAACAGGGGTGTTTCACCCCTATTACGGGTGTGGTTCTGGCCGGCGAGAGAGAGAGAGAGAGTGTTGAGCGGGAGAGAGAAAAGGGGGTCAAAGAAAAAAAAAAAAAAAAAAAAGAAAAAAAAAATTAAAAAATGATTAAAAAATGGAAAAAAAAAATAATGTAAAATAATGATTTTGTCCTCAAAATTCTATTAGCTTGGACGGTTTTCATAAAAGAATGACTAAATAAAAACGTACAGACACATAAAGGGTTTAAAATGAAAAGTTCAAACGGATAGAGAATATTTAGAAATGAGAGTTTAAAATATACTTTTTCCTATATTACACTAACAGCTATTTGCACTTTGCACCCCTGAAGTTTGACCTAAATCTCACATTGGTCCCTATGATTTCAATATGAACACATAACACCCTAATGTATGTTAATCATTTCAATTAAGGACAAGTGCTAAAAAATAGAAGGAAAATGATTATGTGACTAGACACATGACCTTTTCATTAAGGGTAAGATCGTCATTTTTAAAAAAAATTATAGTCTCGTAATTTCTTTCAAATAATTAAAACGACTTTATTTAAAAAGTTATTCTAACTTAAAGTAGAAAAATATAGTTTTCCTTTTATATTCTTGATCTTCTCTCTTGCAGGCTAAATCCTCCATCTCTAATAGGCTCTATGCTTTGCCGGAGTAAAAATATATTTTTTGTCCTTAAAATCAGAATGAGTTTTTAAATAGACCCCAATGATTGTTTTGAAAAAAATAATAATACGAGATTGCCCTTAATTTTAACGGAAAATGACTATCTTGACCTTAATGAATTGCTCATGTGTCTTGCACAAGACCAATATCCGTCCATTTTCTAACACTGCTAATGATTTGTTCTTAATTGAAATGACTAACATACTTTAAGATGTCATGTGTTCAAATTGAAACCACAAGGCCCAATGTGAAATTTAGGTCAAACTTTAGGGGTACAAAGCGTAAAAAGATCTTAAAACTAGTTTATTTATTAATTTTGATGTTACATTTAAGATATAATGTACATCACGTTTTTATCACAGAACTTAATGCCCAAAAACACAATTAATAAAACTATGTACGTTGAACCTGAATCAGCGAATAATAGAACCAAAATATATCGAATGGTTCGATTTTGAAACCGATCAAATAGTTTTATGTACGGTTACGGTTACAATTTGGATTTCGAAATTAAAAACCAAATAATTTTTATTTTAATTTTGTTTTTTCAAATAATAACCGTGAAAATGAATCATGTAACCATCTGTTTATATATAAAATATACATTACCCCTACTTTTTTTAGTTTTACACTTTCACCTCTACTTTGTGGATTTTGTTTTGTTTTTAAATTTTTTTATTACAATGTAAACTTTATATCTTGTACTTTAATTATTTTTGAAATGTTTATTGCAAAATTTTGTAATTTAATTTTGATTTTATTTAGAATTTATATTATATATTTGAACTATATTTTTGTTGACAAATTTACGATATTGCATTACTAGAAAAAATTAATAAATGTAGGAAAGAAAACTTTAACGAGTTTGTAGTTTTACGATTTTTATTTTGGTTTTATATAAAATTTACCAGTTCAATTTAAAAACCAACTTCGAAAAAACCGACGATTTACAATTCGATTTTGGGTTTGATATACACCTAACTGTTTTAGTTTAGGTTTGTAATGAAAACAATCCAAAATCAAACCATTGTCATCCCAACCCCACCAAAACATAACTCCCCACTAGCATCTAGTGGGGTGTTCATGGGCTGTCTTATACAAATAATTATATGTTTTAATAAGGGTTGAGCCTGAGCCTGAATCTCTGCCGGGCGTCAACTCATGACTCGAGCTCAGTCCTTTAAAATATTCGTGTTAGTTGGCTTGCCCCGTCCCCATAACTACTATTTCTTTAAAGAATATGTACTATTTTTAATAAAAAAAAGAATAATAAAAAAAAAAAAAAAAAAATGTACTATTTGCATAAGTAATATACATTTATATAAACAAAAAATATATAATAACTATATTTAACATAATTCTAATAATTTAAAAATTTTATGGTAAAACCGGGCTGTCCCGTTATGAAAAACTTAAGTCTAGACCAGTCCTAAATTTTAATCGGCCTAAAACCTAAAGCTCTATCCGGAACTTATAGGCTTAAACCCTATCTCCATTTTTAGGGACGGAAATATCTGAAATTTCCCCAAAATCTTTAAAAATTGAGCGAAGCCCGTGTTTATTCATCCAGAATTACTCTGACCACAAACTGTGCTAGCTTGATGAAGTTCCCAACAAAGACTTCGAGTCAAACCTAACTTGGTATCCAAGCAAAACATCATTTCCATTGCACTTGGCATCCAAGCAAGACAACAATAACGTCCCGGCGGCTTGGTCAAACTTGCTTGGCTCTCAATACTAAATTATATATATATATATAACCCTCTGGAACCTCAAGGCCATCAACAAAGAATCCAACAACTAAAATTGTAAGTTGGAACACAGAGAATAGCCAATTCTGATTCCATATCCTGTTTTTTGGGCATGGCAGTTGGACCTTGTATTGCAGAGGTTTATGTAATGAAGAACTTCCACAAGGAGAAGATGAAGATAAACAAAAGAGAAAGAGCCGAGAAACAAGTGACTGTTGCCAAACAAGATGAGAACAAACATTCTGGTGGTTGTTTCTCTGCCATGTTCAAGAGTATCTGTTCCAGCAGCCGCCAGCAAAAAAAAAAAAAAAAACGATCATAAAGTCACGTAATGTTCACGCCCTGTACTAGAATCCATGTATGCAAAGACAGAACAAATGTTCGAGTATGTCACGATATGCAAGGAAGAAATGAAAACAGGGTTTCTGTCCAAACACGGTTCACGCACCAGACAGAGGCTCCTGTGCCCTCTTGTTAGAAAAATATGTATAACAGATCCTATTCAAGTAAGATTGTACCTTTTGCATATAACTAGTGAATATAAAATCAATCTAATTTCAAGGACCCATAAATAAAGCATGGTCGAGTCTACAACGTAAACATATTAAGCACAAAAAACCCTGCAGCATTAACAAGTTCGTGCATAAAAATTTTGCAGCGTTTAATTTATAATAATACATATACGCTTAAAACACAAACCACGTTTTCCAAGTTTTTGAGGTGCCGATCCTCCTCATCTCTTTGATGAAAAGCAAACACGATCAATCTCTGCAAGATGTTTCCTCAAACTGCCATATCAAAGAACACAACATCAGTCATGGACTAAAGATATGTATTCACTATATAGTACTTAAGATGTGTATTTTTTTTTCTTTTTGTAAGTTTTTCTGTATGTATACGCCACCAGCAAACATGTAAAGCTTCACGAATAGACATAAAGTAAAATATCATAATAGCATAATGTAAAAATAGAAGGATCTTAAGCATAAATTACCTTATAATTTATAAATATCAAGGATTTGAAACACTGTTGGACAATACAGGAGACACCCAGGGCAGATTTGGAACACTACACTTTGCACCAGCATTGGGAAATGTGATTGATTGCTAATCGGAGTCTTCGTTAAATTCACCATCATCAGAAAGTTCATCAAAAGCTCGAATGTCAAGCTGGTAACGGAGAATCCCGCCGATTCCGCCGAAGCCCCGACAAAACTGGGACCCCTCTTGTGATTTGTTGGTGACAAACTCAAGCGAACACCCAAAACGTTTGTACTCGTTCGCAAACCATTCAAGCAGCGACATTTTCTCCTGGACCTCCAATTCGGCACTAGTGGACGAATCCCGGAAGTTAGTTTGATTGGCTTCTTGTTCCTTATTCAAGTGTTTAATGACGATTTCGCTCGTGGCGCTATTCTTGAGCACGTACCGATTAATGTCCAGATTTTCCCACACGATGAGTATCTCCACGGCACCCATCTCAAGAGCTTTCAATGTGTCATCCACGCCGAAGACGTATTTCCCAGTGTCCTGACTGATCTCCTCAAAGTACTTCCCGATCAATTTCTTCTCCTGTATAAACTTCACGTTCGATAAAATTTCTGCTGAGAGCTCAATCGCCTGGTTAAACCCGTTTTCACCCCCGTATGATACGTCAACAACGTTAAGGATTTTCGCCTGAAGCCGAGGATCGAACATGTCCGATTGGCTCAGCTCGGTTTTGAAGTCAGCTGATCCAGCAAGAATCAACCCAGAAACGTTCGGTTGGCTCGTGGCGGGATTGATGAAGAACTGTGTTGCCAGCTCAGCGGTCTTCCTCACGTAGTTATGCCGCTTCTCCATTCGGAGACGGGCGAACCGGAGCGCAGACTGACCTCCCCTCCCATGTTTCTTCGGGAGGTCGACACTAAATTTGTGGAGAACCTCACGGGTGTTGCCGCTCAAAGTCCCAAAAAGTGTCCCGTTTCCGTCCATCACAATAAAACCGAACTTGTCGTCGGATTCCAAGAGCTCATTAAGGGCTTCAGTGTGAAACTTGTTGTCACATAAATAGAGCGACGCATTTATTGGACGGAATGGCTCAAAATCGATCGTCACCTTCTTTTCCTTGCCGTCCTCGGTGACGATGGTGCCGGTGTAAAGAACGAGCCCATTCGGGGGGACCTTGTTGTAGAGCTTGAGCCTCTGCTGAGCGGAGGTGATCGCGCCGAGCACAGATTGGCGATTCACTCTGCTCTTGATGTTGGAGGCCGTTCCGAATTCGTCTCCCAACATCTTGGTGACTCGAGATATTTGATCGCGGGGAGGCATGATTAGAGAAATCATGCTGGTGCCGTTGCCTCGGGCGGCTTCAAGTGCCTTAATGAGCTTCTTGATCTTCCATATCTCAATGTTCTTATCGGTTTCTTGACCATCGGACATTTTTCAGAAATTTGAATGACCTGCCAAAACAATCTAAAATATGTATAAATATATAAAACTTCTTTTATAAATTTTTCTCTAAAATACTCTCCCTCCCTTCCTCTCTCTCTCTCTTCAATTTTCTCTCTTTCTTTATTAGTATTTTCTCTCTAAAATTTCGGTTGTTATATATTTCTCTCTATAATTTCTAGTGGTGATAGTTTAATCACGACTGTGATAATCAAAATTTAATAATTTTTAAGTGATAAGGAAGAAACTAATGGTCTATTGGGAAAGGGATTTAGAGGAGATATTTCATTTGCTCAAAGGATTTAACAATTTCTCTTTAGTAAATTCCTTGTTTGGGTACTCTTAAGAGGGAATTACAAAATCCATTCATTTAAGAAATAGAGGGTCAAGTGTCATTTCTAATTTCTTCCAAAACACACGTTATCTGGAAATCCATCGTTGGGGGAATATGCAATTTCATTCTCAGAAGCCCTAGCTGCTTCACTCTCTGCTGCCGTCATCGTCATCCAGGGGGAAGCACTTGCTGCTGCCGTCATTGTCGTTGTCTTCGCCTCCTCGACATCGTCGTTGCTGCTCCTGGTCCACGCCTCCTCGCTGTCGCTGCTGCTGCTGATCCATGCCTCCTCGCCATCGCCATCCTATGCTATGCGCTCTCAGTGTCCGTTTGGATGGAGAGAACAGAAGAGAAAAAATATTAGTTTTCTCCTAATTCTCCAGTTTTGTAAATTTTAACCTCAAATTAACCTTTGCAGTCCTATGTAAGTACTATCAAACACGAACTACTTGTTTCAGAATCTTACAATTATATCCAGTACCAAAAGTAGCCTATTTCACTTCTACAAATTAAGATATATGATTGCGCTTTGGGCAAATCGATGAATCTGTGACCAAAACCGACAACATAAACTCGGACAAAGGATAGCATAAGCCCGCGCGAGCGCGAGCGCGAGCGCGCACACACAATGGAACAGATCAACAAATAGTATCAAATATTGACCAATACATAGATCGACATAATGAAGAACAAAACAGATCTAAGAAATCAGCTCTAAATTCAAAGATCTACCTTCAATTGGCAAGAGTTAGTCAGAAAACGATGCGATACCTGAGACGATGAGCGGAGATGACTTTCGGACAAAGCAAGCGAGGGAAGGATACGAGGCGGAGATGGATGAACCCAAGGGGGCCAGATTCCATTAGCTAACCGTGGTACGCACGAGCCAACTGTGGTCGGTTACTGAACTATGGTTCACACTCTAGCCCTCTTTTGAGCAAAATGACAGTTTTAACCCTTACACTTTAGATCAGGTGTTCAAGTCATCTCTATAGTTTGGAAAAATGACCTTTTTTGTTCCTAATAAATAACTCAGATGTTCAATTGGCCCCTAATATTTGAAAGTCGACACATTGGTTCCTGAACATTTCATTTTCGTTCCAAATTAGCCCTTGAGCAAGATTTTGTTAAATCAAACTAACAGCTAACGTTTTATTAAGGACATTTCGGTCATTTCACTTTGAAATTAAGAGTAATTTTGTCATTTTATTCTTATTAATTTAATGGAATCTATTTGAATATTTTGTTAACTTAAGGGGTCAAAATATTTTTCCTTCTTCATCATCTTCACAACCCCATCTCCGGTCAAGTGACAACAACCTAATAGTTTAGGGGTCCTTTCCATCTTTCCCATTGAAATACAAGAGAATAGGTCTTGTTTTGCCTGCTTCACTGACTCACCCACCTTTGTGTTCTCCATTTCTAATACACAAAACATTCTCTTTCTCTAAAACCCAAGCCATTGATGAAAAACCCAGATCTGGGTTTTTATTTTCGTTTTCTATATAAATCGATTGGATGAAATGAGGTAAGAGATGGAACTATGCACAACCATGAACGTGATAACCCAGATCACCAAACAAGTTTTAGATCAAAATTAGAAACTCAGATTGAGTGATCACTAAACTGATAAGCAACAACCCAGATCACTAACCCAAATTTCAGCAAAAATACTCAGATAACTAAATCAAGAAAGAAAAGGCAATTTCACAATAAATTCACAATAAAAACAAAAGAGTTCACATATACCAGAAAGTGCAAAGAACCCACAACAACGAAATGGACATAGAACAAAACCCAAATCCGAAATCCCTGAAACTTTAACTTTTCTTTCTCTAGAATCATAAAAAAAGTGAGGGTCTACAGATGGTCTTTAGCCTTGAGAGTTGAAGCTGAAGAACACAGAAACTAGGGTCCGTCAAATTCAAGAGCAAAAGTGAGAGAGAGAGAGTGATGGTGAAAATCAAAGATAGTGATGACCCAAGAACTACCCAAAGGGGGGGGGGGGGGGGGGTTGAATTGGGTTAACAAATATTCCTTAATCGTTTCTATCATATTTTAACTAAGTGTTTATGTGATAGTGTTAAGTGAACAATGGATATTTTATCAAATAAACAATCACAAATACAAATATAAACTGAAAAATAAAGCGTTAGAGTTAGAGAAATTGACACTGGTATTTGTAATAGTTAGGTAAAAACTCTTTGCCTAATCTACTCCCCCGAGCTTCTTTGGAAATTGCACTATCTTTGATCTTCTTTCGGGTGAAGATTAAACCTTCTATAGTCGTTGCTTGAGAAGTTCGAATCTCAAGACTTTACAATCTAAAGTGAATATGTTTTACTCACAAATCTCTTATCTTGAGAAAAATCCCTACTCAAGATTTACAATCAAATTCTCATCGTCTCACAAAATGAAGTTTCAACACTCATAAGATAAAGAATTCGAAAATTTATGTGTGTGAAGTTATAATACAATAATCACTTAAGAAGAATATGAATCAAGAAAGTATGAAAGTAATATTGCACAAAATTTTGCTTAGAAACTTTATAGTATAACTCTTTGAAGTTCTTTGGTGTGATTGATCATTGTAGTTCAATTGGTTGATACTTCCAACAATTTTCCTCATTTTATATATGTATAGATGTATTGAGAGGATTTTACAATTCAAGTGTTGAAAGCTCTAGTGACCGTTGCATTGTAATCTTTGAAGAATCAAGACATAGGTTCCTTCTCACTCACAATTCTTTGTAGATTTGTCAAGTATCCAAGTATTTTTTCTAACATCATAAATGCTAGACATATCTCATTAACTGTATAGAATTCATTGTCCATTTTGTTATGATAGTAATAGAATAATACAATCATGTATTCAAATATTCAAAATATGTATAGTAGAGTATGGTGTAGATCATCATTACATAAGACAAGATAGACAAAACTTGGTGGCGGCCTTCAAAGGTAGGTGATGATCATTTAAAGCATGGCTCCTCTATTTTGAAAGTTGATCAAGATAATAATGAGTATGGTTGACATGAGACAAGATATGTTAGTCCATAACTAGCTAACCCTACCACAAAGTAAATATGCATTTAATACTCCATCCACTTGCACATGTTGGTCAAGTTCATGTATCACATGCGTATAATATTAGGACCACAAATTTGTACATCAAATAAATGATGTATAATGACATTTATACATAAATACAACATACTTGATCATTTAGAAGGATTCTAAATAAGTTCCAACATTTAACCACATTTTGCATGAAAAACAGAATTTTCAGAGTAGTTCAGTCAATTTCTTAATTAATTATGGATATAATATTGAACATATCAATTAACCATGCATATATCATGTAGACACATTAAACTAACATATCATAACATGATTTGAATATTCCAAACAAAATTTAATATGTAAAATTAATTTTTGATTCATGACAAAAAGCTGCAAAATAAGTTCTCAAGAGTTTCAAAATATTTTGATCAATTCTCTTCAATTCATTATTGTTTAGATCAAATTGAATGATGATAAAAATGTTAAACATCCAATATAATGTATATGAATTATCATATAAGACTTAGAATAAGCAAAGATCGCCAAGACGTTAAGTCAAAAACAAAGTAGGAGAGAGAAAACATTCTGTTTGAAATTAGTCGACTACATTTGGCACGAGTAGTAGACTACTGTGCTGCAACTTCTGTCGACATGTTGTTTTTGTCCGTTTTGGTTTTTGGTCTCAGTACATGACCGTTTCTCATTCTAAATACTTTTAAAATATGTGGCAATGATATTCATGATATTTTGATGATCTAAAAACACAATGCCCCTTATAATCATGTTAAAAACGTGATTTTCCAATTTCGCATAATTATGATCAAACGGTGATTTATCCGATTTAGCATGTAATGAGCAAACACATAATTCACACTGTGATATTTATGCATATTAGACATGTCAAGATCAATATATCATAATTCATACACTTTCGATATGTGTGTGTATCCGATAAAGTTCCAAATTCAATATCTTAAGTAATGTTGTCGAAATAAAAAATTACATTATTTAAATCATACATTTCGACTTGAATTCATCCCCATGATACGTTTCGGATGATCTATACTCAAAAACATTGTTAGTACATTTAACACGTCAAATAAGATGTGATCGTCAAAATCGCATTATCCAGAGATCCTTTGATTAAAACCGTTTAGGCTAATAGACAGAATTGAATAAATGATTTTTCTTTTTGTTTGGAGTTGGAAAGAGGAAAATTGGGGGGTTTTGATAGTTTAATCATAAGATCGGTGTCATTATGATTATATGCATGTTTGAGATTGAAACGGTTCCTTACATCTAATGATCGATGTGTGATTAACGAGACTCAGGCAAACAAAGCAAGGAGGGCTGTGTCTTCATATTGTCAGCCCTTCATTCAGAAAAAAGTGAAAAATAAAAAATTAATAATCAACCTACCATAAGTAAACTAAAAAATAAAATATGTTTAGAATTCAAGTTCTGTAACAAAATATGTTGTGAAGATGATGAAGAAGGAAAAACATTTTGACACCTTAAATATAACAAAATATTCAAATAGATCCCATTAAATTAATAAGAACGATATGACAGAATTACCATTAATTTCAAGGTGAAATGACTGAAATACTCTTAATGAAACGTCGAATGTTAGTTTGACTTAATAGAATCTCGCTTAGGGGTCAATTTGGAACGAAAATGAAATATTAAAGACCCAATATGTCGACTTCCAAATACTAGGGGCCAATTGAGCACCCGAGTCATTTATCAAAGTCCAAAAATGTCATTTTCCCCTACAATTTTGTGAAGTAACATAGCTGTATCCAGAGATTTTATTTTTGCTTCAATTTAATCGAGTCCGGAGAAATTACATTTTTGATCCATAGAGTAACGGGTGGATGTGTATGTGGACCCTATGTTTTACACATTAAGTCCCTAAACTTTCAGATCCACAAGAGTGATAATACGAATGAAGTTGGACGAAAATTCGATTGAGTTGAACATGTGGCGTTTTGACGGGGTTAGTTTCATCATTTCCAATCAACCCAGTGTTAATGTGTTTCATCTTCCATTTTTAGATTTTTGAAAGCCTTTCACTTACTTTTTCAAGGTTTCAACGATTGACCCGGAGGTTTAGGGTTTACAAGGATCAACTGTGCAGGCATAGGAAGGCAAGGCCCTAGGGTTTGAATGGCCCTCAAAACGAAGGAGCTTGAGGAATTCGACACTCCTGTTTACCATGAGTGGTTCTTTTCATAATAACACCTTGAAATCATTAAACAATGATCCTGAATTGTATATTTATTTTCATTTGTTTGTTCGCTTGTTCCTTACTAAATATTCCTTGAAATCCTCAGATAATTTTTTTTTTTAGTTTTTATCTTAATTAGTACTATATTATGAATTATCATTGTGCACTGTGATTACTTTTCTTAATGTGTCGGTTTTTCTAATGTTTTTATTCTTGATTCAGGTGCTATAACATGTGATTGTTATTGTGTTTATTTTGTGTTTTTTAGTTGAATTGTGAAATGATAGGCTGAAAGTTATAGTCCCAGTTTTTATTTTATATCATTATGGTTCTATGACAATTAAAGTTATGTTTTTTTTATGCTTTGAATTCTTTATATATTGTCGAATTCATGGAGTAGGTCTAATCTTGTTACCAATAGAGTATATTATGTGGGATATTTTGTGTACAAGCCTATTATTGAATTTATTGGAGATTCAACAAACTATTTTGATTATTGTTTTAAGGATAAAGTGTCAATGATCAATTCCCTGAGTTATTGGGATATAGTGGGAAAATGACTTATTTTTATTACGTATATATGGTATTAATCTTTGGGGGTGGCCGGAGGTTAAGATTAACTCTAATATGGAGGCCTTGTATGCTGTGAATAGTTACCCTAAAAATAAGTAGATTGAGATCTTCTTATAGTGTGATAATTCTATGATGAAGGGTAAAAATGTATACGAGAATAACGTAACATTTGAGTGTGGATCTAAATATCAATATGAATCCAAATGTGGGAATAAAGAGATGGTTGATAGTGACCATGAAATGGATGATGAATAAGCGATTTGACATATATGTCGATAAAGGGGTTGAATGGGGTGGTTTGTCAAAACATACCACGAACAACTCATCCAAATCTGAATTTGCATTGAATATGAAAATGTACATGTAATACTTCATAAATTTATATTTTTAGAAATATTATTTTAATATTTTTGGAATAGTTTTGTAAATTTATAATATAAATATTATTTGATAATTTTTTGGAATTATATGTTAATTTTAAGTTGATTTTTAACTATTTTAGTACTATTGTGTTATTTGTAAGAATTTGGGGTATAATTAATTTTTTTTTATTTTAAAGAGGAAAATGGTATAAATAAATAAACGACTAAAATTGATTTCTTTCATAACGAAAGAAATCAATTCCAAACCTTATATATACATATATAGTCTTAAATAAATTGATAAGTGGAGTGATAATTATAATAATAAAAATATAATAATAACAATGGTTATCATTCCTTAAATGTTAAGGAAATGATATGTGAATACATAATATATATAGGTTTATATGTGATAGACGCGTGTATCATTTTGAGGACATAAATACAAGCTTATTTAAGCTTATACATGGAGATATATTAAGGAAGAGAGAGGCGTCATTCACAGTATATATAATAGATGTTTTTCTTGGGTTGTTGTGGCTTGACGAAAAAAAAATAAAAGGTCAAAAAGAAAAAGAAAATTCTTACAGTGGCGATTTCGGTTTGGATTTCAAGTAGAATTTTTAACTCTTTTAATATTTGTATTTAATCTCATTATGTGATTCATGCGAAAGTTGTTGTTAAATTTTAACTGTTAGTTTTCATGAAATATTTAGGGAAATTATGTGAAAATTATGTGAGATACACGTTTATGTGTTTATTTGGGACTCGATTAAATAAACGTATTAGGGGGTTGAAATTTTACTGAGCGTTGGTTCACAACCCCATAGTTTTGATTGTGAGGTCGGTGAGAGCAAAATGGTGACAAAAATTTCATTTGAGTTTTTATTTAATTTGTAATAGTTGTATTTGTATTTTTGAAAATACAAAAATACAATTCCGCATGAGATTTATAAAACATGCATGTTTAACCACATGAGATTTATTTATGCATGTATATTGTTAAAACCAGGAATATATATTTAGCTATAAATCGAAACGGCAACAGAAATTTTAGTTGAATTTCTACTAAATTTGTAATAATTGTAATTATTATTTACCATTATAAAAATTAACTCGATAAATTAAATATAATTATTGTCATCGCATTCTAAAATTTAAATCGATAGTTATAACTGTCGCCGTAATTGTATATTAAATTACAAATTTAAACTTTAGTATTAAATTAACTGGCGCCATGAATTTATTTGAATATATTTGAAAATAATATGGCGACAAGAATTTCAGTTGAGTTTCTATTTAATTCGTAATAGTCGCATTTATTATTTACAACTACCGTGAGCGAACCGACACAAAATTGAAAATTTGAAATAATTGTAGCTATTATTTACGGTTGTACAAGCAACCCGAAAATTCGATAAATTATAATTGTCATTGCCGCATTGTAAAAATTCTCGCGTTTTAATAAATGAAATATTGGGCGATCGATTTTAGCGTTACTTCTCCAATGGGAGAAATCGCGTGGTGGTCCTGAGAAATCCAGTCGTTGCATGTGGTATCAAAGCGGGTTTACGACAACCTTAGGCTCGAGTTATGATACTCATTACTCATAATGAATGAAATAATACTTAAAAATAATAATTCTTGTATAACTTATTAGTTCAAAAAAAAAAATATATTGATAGGGGAAGTGGTAGCAATAATGATAATACGAAAATAAAAACAATATAGACTCAAGGTCTGCTTCAATCTAGTAGCATGCCTAAACCTGGGGAAGGAGGGAACTACTGCAAGCTTAATTACATTAACATAATAAAGTTACACGAATCGTAAGCCCACGTGTCTTTCTATCCCTTTTTTTTTTTTTTTTCTTTAGGGCAGTTCATTGGAACATCCCATTTTGGCCCCTTAATTTGTTTTTAACCCAAAACAAAAAATTTACCATTTTTAAACCTTAAGGATAAATGAAATTTTCAATATAGTCGCTAATATAAAATTTACCGGTTAGCTGCATATTTGCCCACCAAAAATCCAGTTAGAATGTTTAAAATGATATCATCCTTAGAAGGATGCTAGATGTGATTTGAAATTCATCAATTGCTTCCATATATATCTCTGTTAACAATATATGGAAAGAACCACAATGGTTAGCTATTATTAAACCTTTTTCCATATTTTTTTTTTTATTAAATCATGTCTAATAACATTTTTTATTGAATTTAAGAAAACATATCTTGAAAAGAAAAAAAATTAACGCCAACTTTCAATATTTAGTGTATCGGATTAAAAAATAAGCATAGTTTGAAAGTTCTTTACTAGTGAATCAAAAATGATCCCTTAAAGGCCGATACTAATCCGCATATGTTGAATTCACCACAAATATCATTGTTGTTTAATTAATTGCAAATGGTATTTTAGAAAGTAAATTTCACTCGGAGTAGAAAAAAAAATCATTTTTAATAGGTTAAAACCTTGAACCAATATATATATATGTGTGTGTGTGTGTTTTTGGGTGGTTTGACACTTCGTACCCATGTGTTGTTACCATTATTTCACTATGGTCTCTACAATTTCAATTTGAACATATTAACATTTAGGGTGACGTTTGATTAATATGACTTACCTATAGTAAGTAAAGTGAGACTGGGTTAGTGTCATGTTAGCCGTGGACCATAGAATAAGTTTTGAAAAGGTGATTGGTTTAAAAAAGTGTTTACTGTCTTTTATATAAATCGTTAAATTATATTTTTCGTATTAAAATTATGGGGAAAAAAAAAAGTATTGATAAAAATGAACAGTTTTATGATGTTAAATGAATCAAGAAAAATTTTAAAGGTGAAAAATAATTTTTATTATCCTATCATGCCATAATTGTTTTCTCGTCAGGATGACATGTCCTGCGAGATATGGATTAATGTTATTACCTGTCAGACACGTCATGCATATATATATATATATATATATATAAATTCGGTTGTTCTGTTATGATGATATTTTTGTTAGGATCTGGATACTGCCGATGTGGCTATATTTTATTGAAAAGTGGATGTTGATAAAAACATTTGATCCATAAATGGTTTCCGTATTATAAAGACAGTACACCAATAAAAATAACAAAAATAAATATTGGTTCACTACTAGCGTTAGGTGGAGTCGGAGTGTGGGGTCATTGTTGAGACTATTGGAAGCCAATTGTTATTTTAAAATGCTAATTGGAGTTTTTAGGCTTAACTGGTATTTTAAAATTTTGATTGGGGGCTTTATGTAATATATATTTTTATATAGTTTACATGAGTATTGAATTCAGTATTGAACTTGGTATGTTATGTGACTTTTGGGACATAATTATGCGATTTGATATGTATTTGACTCTAACAAGTATTTAGGTGTTTGAAGCGTATTCGTGTGGGTGTGACATATCTATGTGTTTGCGACATGTTTGAGTATTTCTAGATATATGGTTCGAGATATATTTATGTATTTCGAAGTGTATTTATGGGATTGACACATATTTATGTAATTCATATGTATCCATGTATCTCAATACGTATATATGTGATTTGGTGGTATTTATATGTTTTAAGATATATTTATATGATTTTAATGTACTTCGGTGTTTTGAGTCGTATTATGTGTTTGAGAAGTGTTTATATGTTTTAGATGTATTGTGAAAAATTTATTAGAAGTTTGAATTGTGTTGATATTTATAAAAAAGTTTACGAGACTATTGAAATTTTAAGGTGAATATTGGGATTGATTATTTTTAATCCCATGGGACAGTCCACAAGGAATTTGGCTATTTGTTGGATAAGATGTTAGTTGCAATATGTTGGCTTGAAATGTCGGATGAAATTGGTAAATGCTTATTATAGGATATGACAATGAACTTGAAAAGTCATACCAAGTAGAAACATTATTGTGTTCGTAGACGTGTTGGAATTGAGATAAATCCACTCCAGTGAGACTACCGGGATATTTTAAAGATATATTGTTATTTATTGCTATTTTTATCAGAGTAGCGTAACAGAAGTATTTAAAAATATAAGATTTTTTGGCAATTGGTTACCTATGTTAGGTGTTACCGACCAAAGTGCATCCTATCCGTAGGTTGTCGGATATAATATGGGCCACTACGAATGTGGATGTAGCGATGTTGGAATGGATTTTGTTGATTATGAATTGTGGGTGACTTTCGATTATGGGAACTTACATAGAAAAAATTGGTTCTAAAATTGAGTGTGACTAACATGACCATTCGATGCGATTCTGAATTATTACTGTTTGAACGAAATTTTAAGGACAAAATTTATTTAAGGGAGGTAGATTGTAATACTCTGTAAATTTATATTTTTAGAAATATTATTTTAATATTTTTGGGATAGTTTTGTAAATTTATGCTATTAATATTATTTGATAATTTTTGGGAATTATATGTTAATTTTAACTTGATTTTTAATTATTTTGGGATTATTGTGTTATTTTTAAGAATTTGGGGGGTATAATTAATAATTTTTTTAAGGGGGAAAATGGTATAAATAAATAAACAATTAAAATTGATTTATTTCATGACGAAGGAAATCAATTCCAAACCCTATATATACATATATAGTCTTATAAAATGACAAGTGGAGTGTAATTATAATAATAAAAATATAATAATAACAATGGTTATCATTCCTTAAATGTTAAGGAAATGATATGTGAATACATATATATAGGGTTATATGGGATGGACACGTGTATCATTTTGAGGACATAAATGCAAGCTTATTTAAGCTTATATAGGGAGATATATTAAGGAAGAAAGAGGGGTCATGTACGGTATATATAATAGATGTTTTTCTTGGGTTGTTGTGGCTTGACGAGAAAAAAATGAAAGATAAAAAAAATAAAATAAAAATTCTTACCGTGGCGATTTCGGTTTGGATTTCAGGTAAATTTTTTAACTTTTTTAATATTTGTATTTAATCTTATTATATGATTCATGTGAAAGTTGTTGTTAAATTTTAACTGTTAGTTTTTATAAAATATTTAAGAAAATTATATGAAAATTATGTGAGATACACATTTATGTGTTTATTTGGGATTCGATTAAATACACGTATTAGGGGTTGAAATTCTACTGAGTATTGGCTCACAATCCCACAGTTTTGATTGCAGAGTCGGTGAGAAGGAAACGGCGACAGAAATTTCAGTTGAGTTTTTATTTAATTTATAATAGTTGTATTTGTATATTTTGTATTTTTGAAAATACAAAAAATACAATTCGGCATGAAATTTATAAAACATGCATGTTTAACCACCTGAGATTTATTTATGCATGTATATTATTACAACCAGGAATATATATTTAGTTATAAATCGAAACGGTAACAGGAATTTTAGTTGAATTTCTATTTAATTTGTAATAATTGTAATTATTATTTACCGTTGTAAAAATTAACTCGATTAATTAAATATAATTGTTGTCATCGTATTGTAAAATTTAAATCGGTAATTATAACTGTTGCCGTAATTGTATATTAAATTACAAATTTAATTTAGTATTAAATTGACCGGCGACAGAAATTTATTTGAAATTAATGCGGCGACAGGAATTTCAGTTGAATTTCTATTTAATTCGTAATAGTCACATTTATTATTTACAATTACCGTGAGCGAATCGGCAAGAAATTGAAAATTCGAAATAATTGTAATAATTGTAGCTATTATTTACGGTTGTACAAGCTACCCGAAAATTCGACAAATTATAATTGTCATTGTCGCATTGTAAAAATTCTCGCATTTTAATAAACGAAATATTGGGCGATCGATTTTAGCGTTACTTCTCCAAGGGGAGAAACCGTGTGGCGGCCCTGGGAAACCGAGTCGTTACTGCACCCCCAAGAATATGAAAATAATGTGAATGACAAAGGTGAAGAGGATTAATTTTGTGGAGTCTGATGAGGATTTGAACAGTTAATGTGGATTAGATGATGAGGATAAAAAAGGAAAGGCTATAAGTTCATCCTAAAACCGAAATAAAATTCATAAAATTTAAGTTGGGGATGATTTTCAGTAATGCTAAGGAACTTAATGTTGCAGTCAAAGTTCATGCAATTGCAACGGATAAATGTGTTAAGATTAAGAAAAGAAAAGTAGAAAAGTCAAAAGGTTGTTTGCAAAGAATCTTGTCCTTGGGTCATATTTGAATAATCAAATCCATGAGAAAAAAGGCTTGACCATTGAAACCTATGAGTCGAAACATATATGTTCTAGGAAATTCTGTAATAAGAATGTGAACTGCAGTAGGTTGGCTAAAAACTATATAGACAAAGTAAGAATTGAGGGTAATTAGTATGGGTCTTTAAAAGCCATTAAGAAGATTGTTCACAATTACCTAAATGTGAGTGTGTCTAAGAGTCAAATCTATAGAGTTAAAAGAAAGGCTTTTGAGGCTATGGAGCACAAAGTTGGATCAATATAATAAACTACAAGATTATGTCAATTATGTCAATGAACTTAAAAGATTCAACCCAGATTCCACTGTCATACTGGATGTTTCCGAATGCAAATTAGATGAGAGAGTTCAGTTTCAGAGATTGTGTGTATGTTTAGGAGTATGTAAAGAAAGTATACTTGTTGTTGTGGGCATAAATGAAAGACAATAATATATTTTCTATTGCCTATGGATCAATAGAGATAAAAAAATAAAGATTTATGGTCTTGATTTGTAGCATGCTTTCAATTAGATTTAAAGACATATAAGCAGAAAGACTTTCACCATGATGTGTTGTAAACAAAAGGGCCTTTTGTATCCAACAGATATGTTTATGGCCATGCTAAATCATGACTCAGCTTCAACTAAATCTATTTTCCAGATTTGATTTGAAAAAAAAATAAAAAATTTGCGAATCCATACCTGATGTGGAGAATAAAAATATGTTACTTCAGGTCACATTTAAAATTTGGACACCTACTCCAAACTTTAAAAATCAAAAATATAATTTTCCTTTTTTCCAAGTTTACCCTTTACCCGAGTCTATAATTAATTATGTTCATATATGAACATTCACCTTTTAAAAAACATTCTCACACTCCATTCTCTAATAGTGAAAATATAGTGTAGTCGGAATATTATATCATAATAATGCAATACTAAAAATTGAGAGTCGAGTTTCGGTTCATGCATCTAAGCGCAATAGTCATTAAACACCACATATATTTATTTCCAAAACTGAAGAAAATCAATACACTTTGTTTACTGTTTTCTTTATGTAAAGAGAGAGTAAAAAATTTCTCTCAATATTCATCATATGTTTCTTTTTCTTTCACAATTTCGAAAACGAATTTTACTCTTTTTTTTTTTTTTTTTTTTTCTCTATTCCACCTTTAAATTTTTTGATACTGATAATCGTGATCTTCAGATAATTCTTTGATGCTGATAAAAATCAAAATATTGACAGCCAAATGTGATTTAATCTCTTAGTAAATGAGGCGAACTATATATATTCGGTCATCATTGTTTTTATCATAAATTTATATGTTTATGGCAGTGACGGAAGAAGTTTCCGACTTTCTGAATTAGAAGAAGAAGGTGTGTAATTTCACTCTCTTTCCTTCCAATTTCTATTTTTGGTATTTTAATAGCTTTCTTTCTACACAAATGTGTAATTTTTTTATGATGAACGACTTATCTATTGAATTATTAATTATCTAGGTGATTATTATGTTGATTACTTAACCCCAAATCTGTCGAAGAACTACTCCTCTCTCTCTCTCTCTCTCTTTTTTTTTTCCAGATTATATATAGATTTGGAGCATCATGAGTATTAATTTTTATCTCATCATGTCCAAATATAAACAAATGCATGTAAGTTGATAATTGTTTGCCTAAACTTCATATTTAATAGAAGAAAATTATTAATTCTTTTATCCTTATTTGATATTGAGATGAAGTAGGAATATATTTTTTTCCTTATTATTATTCAATAAATTTGATGAGGAAAATTGAGCTTCAATAATAATACCTTCAATAAAGGGCAGAGCTTGAAGAAACTGTTATAATTTTTTGCTACTTTAATTGATTAATTAAAGTGAGACCCGTTAATTAAATTAATCGGGTTATTATTACGTTGCGTTCCTTGTCGTTTGAGGATCAATGTAGTATATTTATATGTAAAAAATAATTAAGTTTTGAATGAAATTTTAATTCTCAAATAAACCCATTTGAGATTGACTGAAGATATAAATGAATGGATTATCCTACATTGCTTGGAAGGCAATGAGTTATCCCACATTGTTTGGAAAATAAGAACTTGAGTTGTAAAGTATAGTTATTCTACATTAGTTGTGGAGAAGAAATTCAAATTTGTATCAACTTATAAATTGAGAACAAAGGCAAGCCACTAACAATCAAACCTTCAAACTTGAATTGGATCGGGGTAAGTTTGGGTTGGGACAAATCGATCCATATTTAGATTTGGTTTGGACTGGATCCGAGTCGGGTCGGGTTCGGATCGGGTCGAATCTTGACCAACCAGAATAAGTTTAAAATTTAATTAGTGACAATTAAGCAATTAATTAACTGCTTAACCTTTAATTTTGAATTAGCACCAATGAACAGACATGAAGGTTCATTAGGTGACTGTTCGCGTTAACGTTAGCGCGAACAGGTGCATTTCCAAAGTTAGTAATGGTTCGCGTTAACGTTAGCACGAACAGGTGCATTTCCAAAGTTAGTAATGGTTCGCGTTAACGTTAGCGCGAATAGATGTCTTTCCAAAGTTGCATCAATTCAATGGTGGCTTTTTGTCTTCTACAAATATGAGACTTTTGATTCATTTTTATGAGTTTGATTCATAACATTATCACTTTATATCACCACTAAAGCACACATCATTTAGAATTTTGTGTGAGTTTAAACATAAGTCTAGTTCACCGAAATTTTTGGTTTCAAGTGCTTATACTAAAAATTTGAAGATCGTTATACCCTGGTAGGTAGACGTCCATTCAACCATTAGCACTAGTATAGAGGCATGAATCTGCTTTAAGGGTATAGAGTCAAACTCTAACCTTGATCTATTTCAAAACAATTTGTTGTTTGAATGTTTGGGCATGTTTTTATTTAAAGTTTAAAATTTTGTTACGTTTACGTTAACATATTCTGCCACTATTACTTCTTTGTTTCTGTTACGTTAACATTAACATCATATTTCTGGTTTAGTATACATTTAGTTTGCTTACAGAATTTTCATAATTTGTTTTTAATGCCCATATATGAATAATTAATATTCACATTAATATTGTTTAATAATTATTAATTTTATTTCATGGTTATTTAAATATTTATCTTGAAATTTCAGCATTTCCACCAACAAAAGCCAAGGAAGCCTAGAGTAGCAGCTTATATCCTACTTTTTTTTTTTATAAATTATTAGTCAGTTTAAGAAAGTGTTTTAGCTTTCTGGATGTGATGGATATTGTCTCGGAGAGAGGCTTGACATGTCTTTGAAGATACAAAATGGATTAAGGCGAAATTGAGGAGAATGTCCTGAAGTCACATCTTCATCCAAGATTGGTAAACAAAGAAATTGACCAAGCAATTCCATAATTTGACCGTCGTACACTATATTTGAAAACAATCCATTTTGCTTATGAGTTTGAAGAGGTTATTTATTAATATCAACTTTCTTAGAACGAAAATTATTTGTAGATTTGGAGTCTCAAATTATTTTTACTATTAATAAGTGAAGGTGTTATTTTATATTAATTCTAGCTTTCTTCCCCTTTTTTTTTAAAAAAAAAAAAAAATTTGTAATTTTTTTTCTCTTTATTTGGCGAAGTACAAAATAACTGAAAAATTAAAACAGAAGATGACAAAAATATAAAGAAACAGAAAGCTCTTACTTCTATGCAGAGCGGTTTCGCTAAGAGACACTACAAGTACTCCAAACTTACGGGGTTAATTATGCAAAATCGATGAAACTTTATTATTACTATTACATCCACAACTTTATATTATAATTACTTATTATACACCCCCTATCACCAACCTACACAAACTAAGATTGAACTCCACTACCTAGCCGATCGTCTCTATACCGACGTTCAAGGCGGTCGTCGCCAGTTTTGTCTGTCCAAATCCGACACCATCATCAGCTATGTCATTTTCTTCATCGAGGGGTACGAGGTTTAGAGTGAGACGTCCATTCTCTCTAATGGCTTCCAAGTACTCGTAATGCTTTGCCTTTTGGGCCCTCATGATGAGCCTCCCGTCGACGTATTCTCTTGTCAGATTCCGGGCCTGTGATATCAGAGGTATCGGCGGCGGATATTCCCTCTTGTGATCCCCTAATGTGTTACCCACCTTTTTTCTCCTCCTCGGACTGTTGTCTCTGTAGGGTTTTGTCTGGTCAATGGACAGCAGGTCTTCGTTGGAGCTCCAGTAGACACCATTTTCCATCCCTAGAAGGTCTCCGACTGAGTCTGACCACGGAGATGGTGGCCGAGTGGATGATAGGGATAGTGGGGACGGCGGGGATGCGGCTGGGGATAGAGGTGGAGATATTAGGAGGTTATTGTTAGGATAAAGTTTGAATTTGCGTAGGTTTTGGTACAGGTGTCGAGCTGTGGTGAGTTGCATGGGTGATGAATGCTTTGTGATCCAGAGAACAATGGCGTAGAGAGCGGAAATCACATTGTTAACAACACTTGCCTTCAATCCCAACTTCATCATGGCGCCCATTTACTGCAAATTATGGATGAATTAATTTTGTTTTTAATTTTTTTAACAAAAAATAAAAATCAATGAAAGACAAAGTAATAGGTTAATTAGACGTAAAGTTACCATTGTTAATTTGTCTTAATTATTATTGATTACATGTACTAATTTGGACAATATGATTCATAGGTGGTGTTTGGCATTTTTATTGTTTTTATTTTCGATTTTTCTATTTTGTAAATAAAACCATATTTTATCTTCAATTTCAGTATTTTTCTTCTAATTTAAAAGAAAAAAATATATATGATAAAAAAAAAAACCAAGAATAAAAATAGAAACTCAAGACGTATTAGTCCGGTTGATAAAGAAAAATTTTCATTTTCTTGTCAACTAGGATTTGACTTTCCTAAGGAGTATTTTAGGAATTAAATCATAAATTTAATTCTGAATGTAACAGACTGATGTGGAAGAGTGCGCCCTTCAAATCGTAAAAACAAAAAAAAATTAATTAAGATGTATGTAAATTGGTCCGAACACACGATATTGCTTGATAAAAAACAAGCCATAGATGATCAATCTTCAAAAAAATAAAATAATAATGAGGTGGCAAGATGTTAAGGTGGGCCTCATGATTTTAAGAAAAATCAGCATCCAGCTGTATGGTAGTGGGCCCAGAAGCTATATGAACTGCTCTACTGTCTGAGAGCAAGCTGAAGATTAGTAGCATAGTTAAGACAAGTTTAAGGCTTACGTGTCCAAAGAGCTTCACACTAATCACATCTGGAATCAGAGAACCACCGTGTACGTGTAACCAAACAAAACCAAATATTTTTATTTTTTTTTAATATCTATATGACCTGCCGGAGAGACCCAAGTCACCGGAGCTCCGGTCAGGCTTTTGAAATTTAATCTGCATTTTGATGTACATTTCCAAGAAGAAGAAATATGGAGTCTGGTTTCACAATTTCTTGTGAGAAAAATTTGGGGTCGGAAAGTGAGATTTCAAAAACACAAAATTGAAGAGGTGGCCATGCATCAAAACTTTCAAAAATTACACTTTCATACCCTCCAAGTTCTTGAGAGAATGTATCACCATTCAAAAACAAAAAGCAAACCGAGAGATCATAAATTAAAGCAAAACCCACCTCAAAAAAAATGATTTTTGTGCCAAAATTGAACATGAAATTGAAAATGTGGTGTCTACTCTAAAGCAATTCATTAAACATGCATGCATGAAAGAGAGGATGAGGAGAAAGAAGATGAAGTGGTGGTGATACTCACAGAAAGTGGTGTTTTCCCACCGATATGTAAAGGACAGAAAGACAAGCAGAAATTGGGCGAGAGGACACAGCAATTCAGGGTGAAAATTAAAGGAGATCATAGTTTAAAGCTATTTATATATCCAAAAATTGGAAGGAAGGGTTTGGACAAAGACCAGCTCTACTATACATAATCCCTTAACACCCCCAATTTTTACATACGTTAGGGAGGGATTGAACCCTAGACCTTATAGAGGAAGTTAGATTCATATGCTACAAGTCTGGAGATAATGGTCTCTGTTGTTTAAACAATATATTCATTCTAATGGAGTGTTCATATTTTGTTTAATTTTAAAAAATAAAGAGACATATCCCCATTGCATGATTTTTCAATTTTCACAGAGAATTTTTACGAATGGAAAAAAAGAAAAGAAAAAAGATTTATGATAATTTGATTCCACTCGTTTTAGAATTGTTTAACTGACATATGTTTTTTTTTTTTTTTTTTGGGTGATTTAAGCATAAGAAAGCAAATTACATTGAGCAATCTAGTACTAATGTACCATACTAATATTTGATTTAAGCTTATTTTATCAATGTGAATAGGATCAAAATAAAACATTTTCACATTAATAAAAACATTTACAAATTAAAAATGTTTTGTCTCTTTATTAGTTTGTTAACTTTTTCAAGATACGAAAACACGTGTTTTTTGATAAGCATAAATATATATATATATATAAACATGGCATCTTGAAATAGTTGAAAGTAAAAACCCGAAAAATCATATATCGGTGTTCCTTCTTTTCTATTGTTCGTTGATTTTAAAAGTCAAAATAAATTTTGTTAATCTAATCAAATATCTAATCTAACACTTAAAAAGTGAAAAGAGATCAAAAGATTTTAATGAGGTTGGAAAATTACTTCTTCAAGACTTTTGATGAGTTATTTTTTTTTTTTTTGTTTTGTTTTTATATATCAATAATGAGTGATCCCACTTAATTTTTTCTTTTAATTATATATATTTTTTTAATTAATATACAGCTACATAATTAATTTTGTTAATGCACATTTTAAATTACTTAAAAAAATAATTGTAATTCAAAAAATATTTTTAAAATAGATACGAAATAAATAAATTAAATTAGAATTTGTTAACTTACAAAAATTGATAAAAATTAATCCTAATATATGGTTATTTGTTTGTTATTTTGTAGTATATTAAGAAAAGTTCATTTATAGAAATATATTTATGGTTATTTATGTAATTTTTAATAGTGTATTTATTTTCAGTATTTATAAAACAATATTACTCATTGAAATCTATGCATTCATTCTCGGATATTACTATCAAAGTAATCAAATGATATACATGTGTTTTATGCTTCAATATTGAGAATGCATTATAATTTTTTCCTAAATCTGTGCAATGCGCACATTTAAAACTAGTCTAATACTAAAATTGGAAGCTCATAGGGAGAAATAACAAGAGTTTTCCATTGTATTTTTTTTTTTTTTTATATTCTAAGAGATTTTCTTCAAATACTTAATTTATTGAATTTTAAATGCATGAATTTTAATGGCACAAATGCTTTTATATAGAGAAAATTATTTCTTGCACCTTATTTAATATATATATTTTTTAAAGTCTTTATATGTTTGTGATTTGTCTAAATTATATTTTTTGATGTATAGCCGATTGTATGTAATATATAATCATTTTTTTAATTGGTTCCTAAATTTAGTTATTATTATTATTTTTCCTTAATTCTCTCTCTCTCTCTTTTGTTTAAATTTATGAAGGAAAAACATTCTCCATAATAATTTAATAATAGAACGGAATGTTTGCACATTTTTCATTTAATTTTTTTTACTGTAACTTTATAATCTTAGAGTATTCAACAACCAACAAAACATATTGCATTATGAACCTATTTTAAAAAGAAAAAAAATGATAGTATTATTTAAATTTCGATTTTTTTTTTCAAAAGATAAAATATTCAACTAAAATATATGAAAATTATTAAAAGAGTCCAAATTAATTAAGTAGTCCGCGCATTGTGCAGGCATGAACCTAGTTAATAATATTTTGTAAGACAAGATTGCTCTAATTTTATTTTTTTATTATGAAATGATATTTATTTATTTTAATGATATTTTAATTTTTTATACAGAAAATGTAAGTTATTAAATTTTTTTATTTAATAATATATATATATATATATATTTGCAAGATCTAAGATATATTACCTTAAATGAATGTGACCAAATGCCTAAATTAAATTACACTTTGTGCCCTCATTCTCTAAATGTATTTAGTACTTTGCACACTAAAAAATGGATTCATTTGTGTTACTCTGTGCAACTCGCCAGACATAAAATGGATATTTTGATTGGAAACCAAATTAAGAAACATTTGGATAAATTTCGAATGGCACAAATTTTAAGGGGTTAAAGTGTAATTTAAGGATAAGTTGATAAACACGAAAAATATAGCAAAATTAAAGCATGGGCTGAATTTGAAACCTAGTGAAACTAAAAAAAAAAAAAAAAAAGAACAACAATTATTGGATTGGGAAGAATTCTAACTAGTTACATAAGAATTGTGAATCGGTACAGCGATACCAAACATACAAGAATTGGTTTTAACGCCATTGTACTTGAAACAATTATTAACTCCTCCGACGCCGCCGCCACCGACGATTCCCGCCGTCGATACCTCCGGCAACTTCCCGCCGGCCTGGTCCTCCGAACTCGCATCATTATCACTACAATGAAGCACATTATCTTCAATCTCTTCTTTCTCTTGATCAAAATCGTTGGAGACGTCTCCGCCGATGAGCTTTTCCGGAACGTCGTCATCGTCGCCAAGGGGCACCAAGTGGAGGGTGAGACGACCGTTGGATCTGTGTGCCCGGAAATACTCACGGCGCTCCGCCTTCTCTTCCCGGATGATCAGTCTTCCGTCGCCGGTGTGGTACCTCCGGAGGACCCACGGCATGTAGGGCGGTAAGTTTTCGGTGCTCGCCTGCAGCCAGGGTATTGGCGGTGGGTAATCCTTGTTTTTCTCTTCCTTCATCTCTCGCCGGCGATCATTAATCTTGCCGCACCGGTAATTATCAGAGGTGAAGTCGGGATCGAGATCAGTCTTTAGGTCAACACAACTCTCCACCCCAATGAAATCAGCAAGGTCTAATGTGTAGTTTTCTGGAGATGATTCACTGAGGGTATGCATGGGATTTAGAGAGAGAGAGAAAAGGGTTTTCTGATTGTTCTGCTCATTTACATTTTATAGAAAGGGAGCGGATGTTATTTCGGGGTTTTTTTTTTCTTGTCGTTTGTGGGAGGGTAATTAATGTAATTATATTCACGTCATTCAATCGTATACCAATTTGTATTTTGATTCTTAACTTTTTTCACTTCAACAATTATAATTGCCAATTTTGAACAACTGATGATGATTGGAATAGGATTGATGGGATGAGAATTATGTTCTGTACGGTGGTCAGCGTGGTGGTGGTGGCTGACAGGATTGTATTGAAAATAGTTTTATGTGAATGACTAGGAATCAATATTTTTGTATTTCTTAGATTCTTAAAAAATTCATGAAATGATTTTATATTATTTTCAAAATTTTGGAATAAAAATGTGTTTACTAAACATGTTTAAATATATTAGTCTCAAAATTTTGAGAGCGAGATCAGAAATCAGGGAACAAAAAACCTAAATCTTAAAATTTGAGAAGTTGATGAGGGTAAATAAAGATAGAGGGAGAAGGTAGGGGGTATAAAGAGTAAAACAACCCTTGAAATATGGGGGTGGGGGGGTGGTGGGTGAGTAACCGAGAAGCCCAGTCAGTATACTGAACAGAGGGACAGGTATGCAGAGTGACAGCTAATATGAGAGTATGCAACCAAGAATTAGATTGGTTTATTTTCTGTAGGTCTGTGTTTTTTGGACTTTGGGATATCCATAAATTTAAATCTTCTTCAATATTTGCTAATCTCTTTTCTAACCTTTTAAATGGAAACTATATCTATAGATTGGGATAAACAATTGAAGCATCTCTGCAAAATTAAAAATTCGAGTTCTGAAAAAAAAATTATTGAGAGAAACAATCACGCAACTCAACAAAATTAATCTTACCTATGTAAATATAAGGATACTTGTGGATATAAAAAAATAATAATAAATAAATAAATAAATTCATGAATCATACAATAGGGTTACAATTGTAATTTCAAAAAATTAGCAAAATGTAAATATTATTCTTTTCCTATTTTAATAATAATATTGAGAAAAATTAATTTTAGTGATAAATAATCATTTAAATTATAAAATTCATCCGATAAATCCGACTATACTAGTTCTTATCTGTATCTATCCATGTTTAAAGATGTTCTATTTTTAATATTGGTTTAATAAAAAATAATTTTATTTAATTTGAAATTAAAAAAAAATTATAATTGATTAACTATCATAAATGATCTAATCTGCATTATAATATCGTGGTAAGTTAATTAAGATTATGAGTATAAATACAAAGATAGCTCTCCAAAAATATATAATTTAATGAATTAAATTATCTCTTCAATTAAATGATCGGTCTCCAAATATATAATTTAATAGATTAAATTATCTCTTCAATTAAATTATTAGTTTTTACTCTATGACTTCTCGAGGGTGTGTTTGGATAAGGGATTTGGATTTCGAAAGAGAGATTTCATTAAAAATCTTTTGTTTGGTTATTAGCAAGATTTGTTAAATATATTGGATTTTTAAACTGGAATTTGAAAGAAAGGAAATGAGATTTAAAATATGAGAATTTTTTTTTTTTTTTTTTTTTTTTTTTTTTTTTTTTTTTTTTTTTAAATCCCTACAAAGAGGGAATTCACTCTCTCATGATCCATCTTCTTCCTCCATCTTCGGCTATCGGTGTTAGCAAAAGTGTCGACGTCAAAGCCGAATTCCTTTCTCTCTCTCTCTCTCTCTCTCTCTTCCCTTCCTAAACCCCCAGGACTTGTTGTCCCCCTCCCCTCCTGCACGTCCCCTCCCCCCTGCCTGGCTAGTTCCCCTAATCACCCTCCTCTACCTCCACCTACTGCGTGCATATCCGCGGGATCTCGTCATTTACAAATTTTGCAAATTTATCAAATCTCTTGTCTAAACGCACTCTAATAGATTTCAGTCGTCCTATCGACAAAAAATAATTATTTAAAATCCACAGCGTCCTAATTTAGAATACAGATATAAAATGATAACAATAATATTATATGAAGTTACCATATTTTGTTAGAGAAAATTAGTAATGTTGGCCCGAAGAGCTACCCAAGAGGGGGTGAATTGTGTAGTTATCAAATTTAAATAATTAATTCATTTAAACATAAATAATTAATTTTTCTAAATAGATTATTATATTTATACGTAGCGGATATGTATTTAATATTAAGTGCACACCCAAACACAAGATATAAAATAAATAAATGCAACACATAAGAATTTATCCTAGTACGATCAAGCTAGTTTTGTCTACATCCAGTCTCCCGAGCTCCACGAAGATTCGCAATCCACTCAACCCCTAATTCTTTACCAGGTAGGAACCAAACCCTTACAACTCATGATTATTGTACATGCACAAAATCAACATTTACAATTTATCCTTTTCACGGGTCAAGGATGAACCCTCTCTTTTTATCAGGCTAAAGAAAAATCTAACTCTCTCTCACTTATCTTTTTCACAGGGAATGATGAACCTTTACAAATCATTTAAAAATAATTCAATTGCAGGATGAATCAAAACCTAATTCTTTTCAAGGAAAAATAATAACTTAACATTTTTACTAAGACAAAGATCAAACTTTAATTTTTATTTTTTTTCATAGGAAAAAGATCATAACATAGCTAACTTGATTAGACACCGTCCCAAACGTGTCTAATCCACTCAAACTCATAAATTCAAAAAAATGCAAATTTCTTCCCACAAGGAGTTTCTACCACCTCAATATGAATATACTTAATTAATGACCTGAATAATTACTATGTGATAGATACAATGTGAGGCAACCAAAATTTGATTAATTAATAAAGTGGGTAGCACAATTTAAGCATTTAATCAAATAATCAAACAAAAATCGTTTGAAAAAGATTTTTAAGCTTTTAAGTTTAAAACGATTTTCTAATCAATTCTATACCAAACAATCAATCTATATATATGTATATAACTTCAAAGTAAATAATAAAGCTTGGATAGATTTCACTGGGAAATATCGAAGATAATGATAGAATAGCAATAGAACTCAAGTCGGTGACGCCAAATCACAAGCGCTTTAGATCATAGACCTAAAATAAATTTCTCACAAAAATCTCAATGTAAATATACTCTTAGAATAACTCAAATTGATTATTCATGATGTCATCATCTCAATTCCCGCAGATCTATATTAATAGACAAATAATTAGCCCTCCAGCGGCTAGTTTCTCAAAGATATGTCACTTAATGACACTCTTAGACCCAATATATGATAACCTTTCATTTCAGGTGTATTTCACTTAAAAATAATTTTCAATTCTCTCAATTAAGTCTATAAAACTATTCTTAATTAAAAACCAAAGAAATAGCAAATATTAAACCATTTAAATTAGGAGAATCTTAAAATATATGAACCATATCAATAGAAATAATATAATAGGTCGATAGTTCAATTAAGTTCATATCCCCGAAATCTCTCTCTTGGAATCATAAAGAACGGATAGTTTTTAACCAAAGACCAAATTTTCTGAAATCTCAACTGAATCAGTTAGTTAACCGAATCCCACAGGTCGGTTGATTGACCTATCTAGCTCTAAATTCAACTGTTGGCGTAAGGCCAGTCGATTGACCGATCACATCTAATCGGCTGACTGATTGGATTAGTGTGATCCATTTTCCCTTTAATTTATCTACTGACTCAAACGGTTGACCGACCCTCTTCATTCGGTTGACCGATTGGATCAGTATGCTCGCTTCTTTCGCCAATTCAACTACTGTTTTAAATGGTTGACCGACTAATTTTATTCGGATGACCGATTAGATCAGTAGTACCTTATTTTAACTCCAAAACATACTATTTGATTCAATTGACCAATTGCTTTTATCGGTTGACCGAATTGACCCAAAACTTAAATTTTAATACTTTAAAACATTTTTTTCAATTAGGTAAATTATCAAATTCATTTCACTAAAGGAGCACATATAATATCTCATTTTAGAATATTAAACTTATCACTTCCTATCATGAAACACATATAATTAACATATTTTTAAGTGTCATGTGTGATCCTAATTCGGGTTGCATTAAGAATATTTAAATAGAGAGTTGTTTTCACCTATTTTTCTTCTAGGTTTTCAAAACTCTTCATATCTTCATTACGTCCATCTTATATCTTTTATATTTTCTTCATGAGGTCGTATTCTTAATCACAAATATGGAACTATAAATCTGAAACACTCGATAAAACCATTAGTTCCATAAAATAAAATAAAAAAATCATTACTTAATTATTTATCAAAACATTGGATTTAACAATCTCTTTCTTTTTTATGATAACAATTAACTTTGATATTTTTTTCAATAAAAAATATAACCATGCTCCCCTTAAATCCAAGAACAGGTATTTAAACTCATTTAAGCATAAATATGAAAACATACGTAAACAATTAAAGATATTCAATATAAGCCCAATTAATCAACGATGATATTCAACAGTAAGCCCCATAATAACGTCTCCATTTAATCAATTCAATGTTTAGGCAAACAAATTCCAAAACATCAACTTTTTCCCTTTTGTCATCTAAAAAAGTGGGGGCAAAAGATAAAAAAAATTACTCTAGGCATACATCGTTATGCCTAGTCATACCTAAACCTCGAATGATTTTCATGAATTGATCTTCAACTAGAGGTTTGATGAAAACATCAACAAGCTAATTGTAGGTATCAACATATTTAATATCACATTTTCAATTTAAGTATAACATATTATTACCCCACTTATAAAAATTTCTCCCACTATATAATTGTAAACATTATTTCATGCTTAACAGAACATATACAATATCAGAACGTCATATAACTTTTCTCCCTTAATATCATATTCTTTTCCCGTTTGTCATATAAAAAAATGGAGATCATGAAAAGAGCAACTTTTAAGATTAATGTAATCATCTTGAAGCAATTTTAAGCGATCGTCAAAACATTTCAACAATGTAGTATGAAAACATATAATTTCAATCAAGTCAACATGGTTTATTACATGATACTAATTAATATCTTCCTTTTAGATAGAATTAAGAAACATGTAATCTTTAATGCACTAGAACTGGAAGCATATCTTAATGATAATTTATGAAACTTTTAATATAAATCTAGTGCATGCTTTAAATGTGGATAAATGCATATTTATCTCATAAATTTTCAGCTCCCTTTTAGAATAATAATCATTTAAAAAACAGGAGACATTAGATAAATGTTGGACACTTAATACCTATAAGGATATCCATGTGCAATAATATCAATAGATTAATCAGTCACATATATTTAGAGATCATACATATTAACAAATCAACTTAATTCGATGATGAACAAGTCATGGATTGATATAACATGTTTCATATATTTTTAAACATAACTTTTAGTGGATCTCATATAGCATAACATGATGTGGGGGGAATTCTCTCCCATGTTAAATAGAAGCCAATAGGAGGTTGATTGGTCGAGTCGGGTAGTAAAATCCGACCCATAGGAATTGACCTAGAGATCATCCTTTAACCAAGTGTATCGGCCTGAATGGAGTTGGGTTTGCCACAGAAGAAGCCCAATACATGAATAGATAAAAGGACCTATAAGAGACCTAATCGTGTATGGGCTGACATGAATAGAAAAAGGCTCCCTATTGGGGCCTGATTGTAGACAGGTAAAATCAACAGTGGAAGCGCACTGGCAATCAACCTAAAGCCCCACGATCCCATGCATACAGAAAGACGTAATTGATTTACAATTTGTAGTGAGATTATGGACAATTTTCATGCAGTTAAAGAGTGGATTGTGGAAGGGGTGGTGACATGAACTGGTAGCGTAGAATAACCAATCTATATATAAAGGCAGGTATCAAGGTACCAAGGTAGCATTTTTACATCCTAAGTACTTTACACCATAAAATATACTAACTTATTCTCACGTCGGAGGCTATTTGGCCAACACCACACCGGTGTCCCTTGGAACTAATCAATTTCACAAGTTACAGTTGCGGGTTGCGGAGGTCTTTGGCACGTGGCTGGATCTGCATGTGGGAGTGATTTTTGGCAACTTCATAACATAAGAAAACCACACATAAATATTTAAGTTTATCTGATTATCATACAATAATTTTAAAACAACAAAAAAATATGTAAAACAACACAGGTTTTAGAAATCCTTACCAGCTTATTTAAACTGATTTTCTTACACATGGCATAGTCTCCAGACATCACATGACTTTCATCTTTAAGTGTCAAAGATGCAAATTTTACTTTTATCCCCTATCACGTGCTAAGAACAGCCACTTCTTAGAAACATTTTGTCTTTATTCATCGATGTTTATTAAATCACCTGCAAGATGCACCTCAAAAGGTTTCTAGATGGTACTCATTCTATGTGGATCCATTTTTGTTAGTTAGGTCCTCTTTTATTCCTTTAGGAACTCATATCTGCTTACAATTAGATCTCTTCAAAAAATATTTGCTAAAGGAATGCCCCTCAATGTTACAGTTAAAACATTTCACAACTTTCTTAGTCTTAGAAAAGAATTTTTGAAATCTCTTTTGCTTGACATTTTTTTGAAAGCCAAGACCAATTTTGTCGAAAACACCTTTAGAATTTTCCAAAAATATTTTAAATCATTTTCACCATTTGTAAGCTTGAGAACAATAGAATCTAAATCCGTAACTTTAGATTTTAATTCATTGTTTTCCATTTCTAAAACATATGAAATAATTTTTGAAATTTGATTTTTAAAATCGGTATTTTCGGCCTCAAGATTTTCAATGCGTTTGTTTAATGTAATCATTGTACTTTGTAGAGTCTTATTGATCTTTATAATCATATAATAATTCTTAATAAATATAAAATAACTCGTCAAAATCCGAAGGACAAGAACTAAAGTATTCAATTACCTCAACCTCATTGGCAATTAAGGCGAAAGTCAGAGTTTCCTCATCATCGCTCGGTGCTTCGGAACTACTAGAATCCATATCATCCCATGTTTATTTCATAGATCTCTCTTTCCTCTTTAACTTTCTTTTTGATCCATCCTCATATTGTCGCATGTTCGTCTCGTGGGTTATCAAATTTTTGATGGGTTCATCGATAGTGAATTTGGTAAGATCTTTGGCATCCTTGATTGCGATCACTTTTAATTCCCAGATTTTGGTCAATGATATCAAGATCTTTTGTACTTTTTGTTCCATGGAATACGGCTTTCCAAGCTGATCAAGATTGTTGCATATGCTGGTGAATCTCATATACATTTTCGAGATTGTTTCCGCATCATTCATTTTGAACACTTCGAATTGATGAGTATAGGCATTAATTTTGGATTGTTTCACTTGATCAGTTCTATAATACATCGAAAATTTATATTTTTGAAAATATTATTTTATATAAGTTTAATATTTTTTTGGGTTGTTTTGTATATTATGAAAATTCATAATAATTATTTAATATTTTTGGAGAGATAAGTTTAATTGTTGGATTTAATATGAATTATCTTAAAATTGTGGGGCGGGAGGGGGGGGGTTAGTGTAATTTTATAAAACTTCACTAGGAAGATACTCAATTATGGCCAAGAGAAAAGAAAATAATAATAATAATTAAAAAAAAAAAGGAAAATAAAAACAAATGTTAAGTACATGAGGGTTAACCACATGGGTTCCATGTGTAAGGACATTATATTATATGTATTACTATCCATATATAGAGAGAGAGAATCGAGAGAGTGGGGGAGTTGTTCATTTTTAGCATATAAATAATAATCACGTTGTGGAATAGGTATTTGGGAGAAATTCTATACATATGCTTATATATGTTGATAAGTTTTTTGGAGTGAGAATATTATTACGGTTCGGATTCCGGCTTCAGATTTCAGTTTTGATTGCAGGACCGATGAAAATTAATAAAACGGCGACATAAATTTTAGTTAAATTTCTATTTAATTTGTAATAATTGCATTTATTATTCACTATTGTAAAACCGATTCAATAAATCGGCAAATTATTGGTGATTCAGATTTAGTTTAATATTATTTAGATAGAAATAATATTTAGTCGTCCTATGATGAATATATATTATTTTTTCAGAGTATATTATCATATTTCCTGATAAGTTCATGATAAATTATTTATGAACATACCATGGATAATTCGTATGGTGAATATAATAATTATATCATAAATATTATTTAGCCGTCCTAGCCTTTGTAAGAATTAACTAATTATGGAATTGTTATAAATGTTATAATTATGGTAGGCTACGACTTAATTATTTAATTCTAGATTAATTAATATAATTTGTAATAATTATATTTATTATTTACGGTTATAAAATCGATGCCATAATTCGATAATTATAATTATCGCTGTAACTACAAAATTTATCTGATTTTTTTTTTTTTTTTTTTTTTTAGAATGAAATATTGGTTATTCGAATTTAGTGTTAATTCTCCAAAGGGAGAAACCGCGTGGCGGTCCTGAAAAACTGGGTTGTTACAAGTTCTCTCATATGTGGTTTTCAATGTATCCCACATTTCTTTCGCAGATACACAACCTGAAACTATATTATACTCATTTACATCTAAGGAACATAGCAAAATGTTAATAGCTTGTGAGTTAATATATAGTTTTTGTTTATCAAAGGAACTCGTTTGTTCATTATTTTTAATTACTTCATTTTCTTTAGGAATGTATGCACCGTCTTTAATAACCAACAATGCCTCATAATTAGTGGCTCGAAGAAATACAATCATCCTATTTTTCCAAAAAGCATATTTACTACCTGTAAACAGAGGTGGACGATGCATAGATTGCCCCTCACCTATAGGGCCCATGTAGTACGTCATATGATCTTTCTTAATTAGGATTTTAAGCAAAACAAGATAAACCAGTTTTGGTACCAATTATTGGCCTAAAATGTTACCCAAGAGAGGGGTGAATTGGGTAGTTACCAAATTTAAACAAATAGTTCTTTTAAACATAAATAATCAATTTTCCTAAATAGATGATTATCTTTATACACAACGGATATATGTTTAATACTAAGTGCACACTCACACACAAGATATAAAATAAATCAATGCAGAACACAAGAATTTATCTTGGTTCGGTCAAGCTAATTTTTCCTACGTCCAATCCCCTAAGCTCCACAGAGATTCACAATCTACTAAACCCCTAATTCCTTTACTAGATAAGAATCAAACTGATATGAGATAAATTCTCACCCACGATTAATAGAAACTTGAAAGCTTTGATGGGTCGGGTTAGGTTAGTAATCCCATCCGCAAACAATAACTCGGTAATCATATTGGGTTGTATGCACCAGCCTACCAAGAAAGAGGCCATAACGGCCCGATACTTAAACAAGAGAATGCTTGATAAGGAGGCCCAATCGTGGGTAAGCAAAACCTATATTGGAAAGGCCAAGAAGACATAAGCCTGAGAACTCCCACAACCCCCATGTTTTGAGGATAATCACAATAGGCTAATTGATTGTAGGAGAGATCATCACCAGATCCCATACAATTAAGAGAGAATAGTGGAGAGGACGACCTCACCAACATAATGACATATAAGAAGAAGTTTATATAAAGGAAAGTTATCAACATATTATTTGACGATTCAAGTACTTGATCTTTCACTCAAAAAACAGACTAACTTATTCTTACGCCGGAGGTTCTTTGGCTAACTCCACACTGGTGTCCCTTGGAGTTAATCGATTTTGCAGGTTGAAGAAGAAGGTTGTGAAGGTTTTTGACACGTGTTAAATATTTTACACGTACTAGGGATTTTTGGAAACATCATTTTGCACCATCTGTGGGAACTCTAAACAAAATTCTTATCATTATAACGACGAGGCAATTACGAGCAAAAGAAGTAGGTCCGAGCCAAAGCAACGAGGTTCCACCGCTAGTCAGTACTAAAGTTCCTAGAGAAGCATTAGAAGAAGTTCATGTTAATCCTTCGCTAGAGGTGTAAACTGCTAATTCATGGATTGATGCTCTGACTAGAAAGATATCAGAAATAGAGGACATTATCATGTAGAAGATGCATTGAATTACCAACAACACACAACAACCTCCTCCTGTTAACAATGGTTTGGGAGAAGAAATGAAATCCTCATAATTCTATTAACAGCCTAAAAATGGGGAGGAGAGAGATCTGCCCCTAGATGAACTGGAAATAATGCTGAAAGGAACTGAGATGTTGTTCACCTCTAACATTTTAGAGGTGCCACTCTAGGATAAGTTCAACCCAACAAAGTTAAAAAAAAAAAATTACGATGGAAAGACCCAGTTAACCATATTCTCTAATTCAAACATGTCATAGTACTATATGGAGCAGGTAACTCTGCGCTGTGCAGAGCTTTCTTCACTACTTTGAAGGGATCTGCTTTGGAATGGTTGCACAAGCAGCCGCCTAATTCCATCTTATCATTCACGAACTTTGGAAAACAATTCATCAGTCGCTTCATAACCTACCAAAGGTTGATGAAGGAGGTTGATTATCCCTAGCTCTATGACAAGAAAAAAAGAATTCTTTGTGCCAGTACATGAACTACTTCAACGAAGAGCTGACAGGTATTGAAAGTTGTGACACTAACCTCATAATCAACACGTTTACTTCGGGGTTGTGCCATGGCTGATTCCAAGACTACTTCACCGAGCACAATTCAAATAGCATGACTGAGCTAATGGAGAGAGCTAAACCTTGCATGAAGTTGGAAGATGTTAGATTTGCAAGATATGGAAGGGTATTATCCAAAGATAACCCTAGGCAAAGCGAAAAAGACAACAACAGAACGTAAGGTAGTAGCTCGTATAGGTAGAAAGATCGTCCAAGGGGCTCAGGATCGAGATTGGATGCACGTCAGGAACCAAACCTCCCAAGGCTACGGATGCCAATTTTTAGAATTCTGCATGAAATTCGTTCGCCCGAGGTAGTTTAGTGGCCACCAAAGGTCCACACAAAGTCCAATAAGAATAACAAGGAGAAGTATTGTGAATTCGACAAAGATCATGATTGTTGATTCCAAGATTTTGATGGACAATTAATTGTTAATGCTTTTGGTGGAACTAACAAATTTATTAAGTGTTTTAGTGTAAAAATTCTATTGTTGATGTTATCATGAAATAATTGCTAAGGATATAAAGAGACAGACAAATAGATGGACATTAAGAGATTGAAAATTATGAAGAACCTAGGTGAAAACAACTTGAGTCATTTTTTACTCTTAACGCGCTACTTTCACTCGCAAGTATACGAGGTCTAAGTTTTAGTATAGTGCGATCATTAAGATTGGGTTATCGTATCCACAGGGATTGGTATCGTTACTTTCGAATACCGCATTTGTCGTGACCTAACTTTATCTAGGCAAAAACAAATGTATTTAATTAATTAAACTAATACTAATATAACCTAAATTAACTACACTAATATGCTAATATGTTTTAGGGTCAAGAATTACCTAGGGATTAACGTGTTTACAAATACGTGTTCGATCTCGATTTACTCATGTTTACGGTGTTCGACCTAGTTGACAATCTTAGTACGTAAACTCCACCGTCACCTCTTCCGAGTGTAAGATAGAGGAATACATGACTTCAAGTCAACGAAGAAGTCCCCCTCAACGTCTTAATGATCCTAGGTCATGTGACTCTCGCCCAGCGTCATTGATTGCACACAATCCAACAATCTCCTGGGTTATTGGATCGTCGTGTTGTATTTACCCTATCGACAATCTCCGTTCTAAAACTTCTTCGCCACCTCTCCCGAGTATAAGATGAGGGATATAATGCAACTTTGTGTCAGCGCCGAAGTCCCTCTCAACGTCTTAACGACCCTAGGTCGCATGAGTCTTGCCCCAACATCATCGATTGTCCACGATTCAAACCCCGACCGGGTTATAGAATCGTGGCGTTTGTTTAGCCTAATCCGAATCCGAGGTTTATCAAAACCCCGTATTCTCCATTTACCATTCTAAGCATAATAAACAAACAATACAATAAACACAATCAAACTACGAAGAATAAACATAAACGCAACACCGAAATCATCCAAACAAACATATTTATAAATATACCGTTAATCCCTACTACAATTCATATTTAACTCGTGGCCATAGCCGCATAAACATATAAATCGAGCTAAACATGCTCACATGATCCTAAGATAAAGAAATAAGGAAAAGCAATCGAAGAACTTAGCCTCATCTGAAGATAAACCGCTAAGAACGCTCAATGATCGATTCACCGTCTTCTCCACTTCGGGATGTGAGCTCCACCTCCAAAACTCCTGAACCTAGGCTTAAATATAGCCTAAGGTGCTAAAAAAACTAAGATAGAGAAGATAGATACCGGCCAAAGGGGAGGAGAGGGGATATTTATAGCAAAAATATCCTCAAAATATCTCAAGACAGTGCAGGGCAAATCCGCTTAGGCGGTGGAAATTGTGCCTAGGCGAAGTTAGGTCGGTTAAGTCTAATCACTTGGGCGGTGAAGTAGGTGGTGGACTGGAGAACATTCTGTTGAAATTTTGCCTAGGTGGTAGAATTTTCGCCTAGGCGAGCAGCTGTCAGTAGCCCTTCTTCGTCCTCTACTAAATTTTCGCCTAAGCGGTCAAATTTTCGCTCAGGCGGTCGTCCGTCAGTAATATTCAACTCTTCTCTGCATTTTCACAGCTTAGGCAGTGGTCTGGACGCCTAAGCGGTGGGTTTATTTCATCTTTTAGCCTCCGAGCTTGTTTATCCACTGTAACTTCGAACTGCTTTGGTTCGATCTCATCGTTTTAGCTCCAGTTTTCTATCTTTTTGCTCAACACACCTGAGTTATACAAAAAGTATGAAAACTAATTAAAACATAATAAAAATAACTATAAACATATTCGAAAATTAATAAATTCAGATTGAAAATAGATAGGTTTTTCACACCAATCAATACCCCCAAACTCAAAATTTGGCTAGTCCTCGAGCCAAACACACACACTAAAATGAAAAATACAACAAACAGAAATAAATAACAAACAACCTAAAAAACCTTGGTAGGGGCAATTTTGTGCACACCTACTTACGCTCGCAAGTATACGAGATCTAAAGTTTTAATATAGTGGATCTTTGAAGATCGGATATTATTCCCACAGATAAAAGTGTGAATAATTGAATTGAATACCGCAATTGACATAGTCTCGTGTTATCCTGACGACAGAAGACGTGAATTAAAATTAAACTAAGCTAAACTACAATTAGTGGGTTAATTATAATTAGGTTGATTAATTAGGGATTGATTTCGTTCACTTAATACACATTTGATTTCGTTCGGTTAACAATAATAGAGTTTAGGTATCCGACAATCTGGGTTTGTAAACTCCTCCGCCACCTCTTCCGAGTGTAAGATGGGGGAATATGCGACTTCGCGTCTACGAAGAGGTCCCCCTCAATGTCTTAATGACTCTAGGCCGCGTGAGTCTTGACCCAACATCATCGATTGCACACTAACTAACGTCCTCCCTGGTTGTTAAGTCTTAAAGATGTGTTTACCCTAGTCCGAATCCAAGGTTACCTCTCCCGAGTGTCAAACCCTAGATTCACAAATCCAACCCTAATACTGTTACAAGCATATTAATATCGTTATCAAATGATAAACACAATCAGACTTAAAAGCAACAACCATTAAAGAAACGTATATTAAACCAAACGAGTATTTACACAACTACACATTTCCCTAACTAATCTCTAAATTACACTAACATGTTCTTAGCTAATACAACATTAAATCAAAAGGAGATCATCATCATCAACAATAAACATTAAATACAAAGATGGAAACAAGGGAAGAAAAGCCAAATCTCAAAGTGGAGTAGTCCACTTTCGCCAAAGAACAATCCTCCCGAGCTTCCTCTTCTCCTTTGATGAACTTCCTCTTCTAGCTCTTCAAGGATTGGCCAAGAACACTCTTTACAACTAATCTAATCTACTTCCTAAACTAATCTACTCTAACTAAGGTGGAAGAGAGCTCTCAAGAACAACCAAGCCCTCTCCCACGTCTAAGGAGTGTCTAAGGTCTGTTGAGGTTTGGTGGAGAAAAGGGTTAAAAGGAGGGATTTGGAAAATATCTTCAAAATATCTAAAAATAGATATTTCTGTACAGAGTGTCACCGCCTAAGCGGTGGTTCATTGCTTAGGCGGTGGACTTAAGGTCGGTTAACTTCTATCGGTAACTTCGCCTAAGCAGTGGTTTTTCCGCTTAGGCGGTGGCTGTTGGCATATCATTCTGTCTTTTTCTTGCCTAGGCGGTGGTTTAGCCATTCAGTACTCCAACATTCTGCCTCTTTTCCGCCTAGGCGGTGATCTTCATTCACCGAAATCATGTTTTGCACATTTTGTTCACCGTTTCTCCACCTTTTTCATTTGTTTCTCGTCCTTTGACGTCCTTTCACCTGTTCTACATTAAAACACAATTAAATATAACTAAAATGATTGAAAACTAATAAATTCGATTTAGAAATAGATAGATTTTTCACACCTATCAATCACACACGACACAAAAATGATTTATATTTATGTGTGTTTTTATTAGGGTCTTAATTAGTTCACATATTTGCTCCAATGTGAAATTGAAAAAGAAAAATTAACCTAAGAAATATTAGTTTTTAAAATTGATTATTAGTGTCAATTATGTTAATCGATAAATGAAATCGGTTAAAGGGTAAAAAACGTTGAAGATTAGAGTTGAAATATAATTGAGAATGGATGATCCCGCACTGATTAGTCAACCGATCACAAGAGAATCGGTCAACCGACGAGTAATGGTTGGGAATTGGAGAAGTGTCTGAATCGATCGGTCAACCAATGGTTCATTGGTTGGTCAACCAATGGTTCATTGGTTGGTCAACCAACTGGGCAGTTTTAGTGTTTGAGGGTTTGAGGGATCTTTTCCAAAATTAGTCGTTACTAGCAGTTTTTTGGTTGTTATATAGGAGATATTCTATAGATTTGAATATATTATAGATATATCATTTATACTTACATATCCCTATAGATATAGTACATTTATTTTAAGTGTTTCTCAATATAGTTTATTTAATACTCCTATTCTTTTGATTTGAGAATGTGAAATAATTTGAGGACTAAGTTGAATTACTTAAAAGTCATACTTAAGAGAATTGAACCAGGATTGAGTAATATTGATATACGAGGTCTATATGAGCATTTAAACGTCATGTCTTGTGGAAACTAGCCGTTAGAGGACCTGTTTGAAATCTGTTTAAATAGACTTGTATTTTTCACATATCAATACATCATTCTACCAATAACTTTCAGTTCGTGTGCCTTCTAAGAGTTGTTATTTTGAGATTATATCAAGAGATTATTGTGAGATCATTCTTGAGAAAAATTCTTGAGCATAAGTATTGATTATATTGGCATCACCAAGCTAAGTTTTGTTGCAATTCAATTTTCATTCTTTCGGTGATATTCTGGTGAGATTGGTCTAAGCTTTATCCTTTATTGTGATTATAGATTATTCTTCTTGCTTGAATTTTAGATCTTGTGAAATTGTTTTTAAACCTTAAAGTGCATACAAACTATTTTAAAACAATTTTTGTGGTAATTTGATTATATGCTTGATTATGTGCTACCCGCTTATTTATATTCATATTTTAAATTCCTCACTTTATTCTATCACTAGTATTTATCGAGACATTAATTGAGTTTAAATTGATTTAAACTGGTAGAAGCTCCGAGTGGGAAGAAACTTATCAATTTTTGTAATTGGTGAGTTTTGTGCAGATTAGATACTATTGAGAGTATCTAGTCAAGGGTAATTAGATTTCAATCTCTTCCTGTAAAGAGATTGATGTTTAATATTTACCTAGAGTATAAAAAAGTTAGGTTACTCTTTTCCGTGAAAAGAAATAGACATGATTCTTCCTGATTAGAATTAATTGAGTTTGATTTGTAATGGTTCCATGCTTACCGGTGAAAAAGATACTTAGAGTGATTTTGGTGAGGTTTGACTCTTAGCCTAAATATAAAAGAATTAGGTTAATCTTTAGCCGGTTAAAAAAATATATGTTCTTCCTTAGCCTGCGAAAATGAAATGGTAGATGTTGATTCTGAGTCTGTAAAAGAATCATTGTGTAAAGATTTGGTTCCTACTTATTTAAAGGAATCTTAGTGGTTCAGTGGGTGCGAATCTCCGTAGGACTCGAAGGACTGGATTAGCCAAGAGTAACTTGGTGAACTAGAATATATCGAGGTATTATGCATTGTTACTTTATTTATTTATTGTTATTTGGGTGTACACTTAGATTTATACACTTATCCGTTGTTATATAAAGATAATAATTAATTTATTATCAAATTAATTATTTGATTATTTAAGTGTTGAAAGATAATAATTTGTTTTAATTTTTATAACTACCCAATTCACCCCCCTCTTGGGTAGATCATTGGGTCAACAATGGTCATGACACAGACGATTGCTGGGATCTCAAAAAAGAGATTAAGCGGCTAATTGATATGGGTTAGTTACATGGCTATCTCTAGGAGCAAGCAAGGGATAAGAAGAGGTCCAAGAGTAAAAACCGACACAAAAATCGTGATAAGGAGCGAAAAGATTATGGTCCCAACATCAATCGAGAAGTAATTTATATGATAAACATTGTTGGTCTGCCTCTAGAGAAACCAACTGTGAGCGAAAGCGAAAAATCTGAGAAGCAACGTTGGAATGCAATTACTTAGAAGCAATATCAGTAACTATGAAGTCAGGACAAGTCATTACCTTTACTGACAAAGATTGCAAGGGAGTATTGTATCCACACGAAGATGCCCTGGTCATAACCCTTTGGATCTCCAGTTTTGAAGTAAAGCGAATTTTGATTGATACAGGCAGCTCTACTAACATCATCTTCGTGAATACACTGAAACAAATGGGGGTGCCTAGCTCAAATGTTGGCTCAACCCAGACGTTTATGGTAAGTTTCAATGGGGACCTCAATTCTCTCAAAGGGAAGATCACCTTATCAGTCATGGCAAATAAGAAAGAAAATGGGTACACTAGGGCCACAGAGTTCATGGTAATGGACTCCGTATCCCCCTATAATGCGATATTGGGATGACCATGGCTGCATGCAATGAAAGCTGTGGCATCGACGTTCAACTAATGCATCAAGTACGTGAAAGATGATGCAGTGGCAGTTATACGTGGAGACCAGGTAGTATATAGGTAGTGCTTCGTAATAGCTATAAAGAGGAGGAAAAAAACCTTATAGCAATTAAAGCCAGAACAAGATGAATCTCCATCGAACAGCTCAATGCAAGAGATAGACGACTGCAGAGAGCACCCCAGTGTTCTCCAACTTGCTGAGCAAGTACGGGGGGGTTACCTTCGAGAAAAGAGTAAAGAAATTGATGATAGGAGCATCTCTAAGCTAAACCAAGGTAGAGGAAATCACGAGGTTAATGGGAGAAATCCTAGAAGTGTTTGCCTGGGCTCCAGAAGACATGAAAGGGATCAGCCCTGATGTGGCGGTCTACCAACTCAACATCTCCAGGTCATACCCACCGATCAGGCAAAATAGGTAGACATTTAGCCCAGAGAATAAAGAAGTGATCAAATATGAGTTACAGAGATTGCTCAAAATAGGCCACATAAGGGAGGTGACATACTCATATGGTTATCCATATGTTATTATTAAAAAGAAGAATGGGAAGTGGAAAATGTGCGTAGACTTTACTGACCTCAACCAAGCATACCCAAAAGATTGCTACCTAATGTCAATGATAGATCAAATGGTAGATGCAATAGCAGGGTACGAATTGTTGACCATGATAAATGCTTATTTAAGTAATAACCAAATCCGGATGGACAAGCAAAACGAAAAGGAACGACGTTCATTACTCCAAGAGGTACATACTGTTACAAAGTAATGTATTTTGGTTTGAGAAATGTAGGGGTAACTTATCAACAATTGGTGAACCGCATGTTCCAAGATAAGATTGGAATGACCATGAAGGTCTATATACATGACATGCTAGTCAAAAGTTCCAAAAAAGAAGATGACCTAGGGCATTTGGAAGAAGCTTTCGCAATACTACGAAAATTCAATATGAAGTTGAACCCTGAAAAATGCACTTTTGGTGTAATGACAGGTAAGTTCTTGGGCTTCGTGGCAAACCAGTCAGGAATCATGGTGGATTCGGGATAGATAGAAGCCGCCAGAGACACGACGTCCCCCAAAACCATAAAAGAAGTTCAAGTGCTGACGAGAAGGTTGGCGGCTCTAAACAGATTCATCACCAAATTCACTAATAGATGTGCTCCTTTCTTTAAGATCTTGAGAGGGAGCAAGAACTTTCAGTGGGACGGGGATAGAGAACAAGCTTTACAGTCCATAAAAGATTACTTGGGCTCAGTTGAAATGCTAGCCAAGGTAAATCTTGGAGATAAGCTCTACTTGTATTTGGTAGTGACCACATTTGCAGTAAGTGCAACACTGGTAAAAGAATACCCAAGAGGGTAAAGACCAATTTTTTACATAAGTCAGTCATTGGTTCCAATTGAGACTCGTTATATTGAACTGCAAAAGCTTACTTTAGCTTTGGTAACTTCAGATTAGAAGCTGAGGCCATACTTTCAAGCACACGTAATCAACGTACTGACATCGTACCCCATTTGTATGAAGTGAGCAGTAGAAGTTGGTAAGTTCTTCATCAATTACAAGCCCAGAATTGTAATCAAAAGACAAGCTTAGGCAAACTTTATTGTTGAGCTAACTCTTCCAGGAGAAGCAGTAACAGAAGATGGAGAATGCTTTAATCAGTCAGCTACGTCGTGGAAGTTATAGGTCGATGGAGCCTCAAACATGAAAGGGTGTGGTGTAGGCATAGTCCTGGAAACATCCGAAGAAGATCAACTTGAAAGAGTTGTGCAGCTTGAATTTCGAACCTCTAATAACGAAGTAGAGTATGAAGCAATAATCATTTGGCTGACTCTTGCCAAAGGGTTAGGAGCTCAGAATCTGGAAGTGAGATCGGACTCACTACTGGTAGAAAACCAGATAAACGGAGTATACTGGTGAATGGAGAAAGATTACACTTTTACGTATAAAAAATAAAATAAAATGTAAAAGTGCTAACCACAATACTCTGAAATTGCAAATTTGAAGCTATTCCAAGAGCTAAAAATGAGAAAGCCAATGCACTCTCCGTATTGGCATCTTTTTTCGGACCAAACCAGTGGTAAGAAATGGTGGAGTTCCTTGAACAACCCTTGATAGCAACACCAGCCAACAGTTGCGCATGCATAGGCAAACTGGATCAGGAAGAAGACTGAAGAACTCTTTTAGTTCGATATCTAAAGGAACTACCAGATGACAAGGAGTCGGTCCGAAAGATCCTGTCCAAAGTGTCGAGGTACGTTATGATCGACAACAAATTGTATAGGAGGTTCTTTACTCAACCTCTATTGCTTTGTTTAGGACCAAAAGAAGCCACCTATGTTTTACAAGATCTTCATGAGGGAGTATGTGGAAATAATCAAGGAGAAAGAACCTTGGCGTACAAGGTACTCACAATTGGTTATTATTGGCCAATGATGTGCAAGAATACGTAAAAAATATGATAAGTTCCAACGATTCTCAAACGACATCAAAGTTCCAGCTCAAGAGTAGACACCGATCATCAACCCATGGCCTTTTGCTCAGTCGGGGATGGACGTCCTAGGGCCATTCACCCCAACGCCAAGGAACAAGAAGTACTTGCTGGTAGTAATCAACTACTTCACCAAGTGGGTTGAAGTTTAAGGGTTCGTGATAGTAAGAGAAAATGAAGTAAAAAACTTTCTCTGGAAAAATGTGATATGTCGTTTTGGTATTCTAGCGATACTAATAACAGACAATGGAACCCTATTTATCAGTGGAAAAGTTGCGTGGATGTACAATGAACTGAAGATTCAGCACCAAACGTCGAGCCCAACATATTCACAAGCCAATGGACAAGCTGAGGTAACAAATTATTCCATCAATAAAACACTCAAGAAACAACTAGATAATGCTAAAGGCAAGTAGGTGGAAGAACCACCACAAGAGAAACATCATACTCTATGACTTATAAAACTGAAACTGTAGTTACGGTAGAGATTGGGTTGTGTTGGCCCAGTGAGCTACCCAAGAGGGGGTGAATTGGGTAGTAATAAAAATTATCAAATAATAATACTTCAAAAAATCAAATAATTAATTTTATCCTAAATTAATAATTATCTTTATAGTAGTGGATAAGTATTATCAACTAAGTGCACGCCAAACAATAAAATATAAATAAAGTAAATAAAGCAGCACACCAGCAATTTATACTAGTTCACCAAGCTATTCTTGGCTAATCTAGTCTCCCGAGTTCCACGAAGAGTCGCACCCACTAATCACTATGATCCCTTTAACCAGGTAGAAACCAAACCCTTTCAAATGATTCTTTTCGTAGGCTCAGAATCAACATTTATAATTTCTTTTCACAGGCTCAGAAATAACCCTATCTTTTTCTCAGGCTAAAGATTACCCTATTTCTTTTATACTTAGGCTAAGAATTAAACCTCACACAAAAATCACTCCAAGTATCCTTTTACCCGGTAAGGATTGAACCATTATAAATTCACTCAAAATTAATTCTATTCAGGAAGAATTAACACCTAATCTTTTTGTACACTAGGTAAAGATCAAAACCTCAATCTCTTTACCAGAAGAGATTGAAACCAGCTACCCCTGATTAGACATTCCCAATAGTATCTAATCCGACATACAACTCACCAATTACAAAATTGACAAGTCTATTTCCCACTCGGAGCTTCTATCACCCCAGATAAATTTGAATTCAATTAATGTACCAATACTAGTGATTCAAAATATGATTTTAATAAAAAAAAAAAAAAAAAAAAACATGGGTAGCAAGCAATTTAATACGTAATCATATTTTCTCAAGAAATCGTTTCAAAATCATTTTCAATTTAAAAATCAGAAAAATGATTTCAAAGATCAAAATTTCAAGAATTAAACAATAATATCACACAACAGTTAATAGAAAAACTTCGAATGATCCACTAGGAATGCACTAAATAAGAAATTATTAGCAACCAAACTTCAAGTCAGTAGTAACAATAATCTACATAAAATATTCTCAAGAATAATTCTCACAATACACTCAGTATGATTTCAGAATGATCATTCTTAGAAAACACAAGAACTGAATAGCTCTTAAGATATGAATGATTGGTATTTTTGAAGCCTAAAAAATGCAGGTCTATTTATATGGAATTAAAATAAGCCCTCTAACGGCTAATTCCTATATATCATGACAGATAATTACTCCAATAGACCTCTTATATCATTATAACTTAATCCTGATATAATTCACTCAATTACATCTTTTAAAATATTCAATTTAGTCCCTCAAACATTTTTTCAATCTCAATTAGATAGGATAGAAAGAATTATATGAACCAAATTGAGAAATAATCAAAATACTTGAACCATATCTATAGGGATAGTAAAATATCAACTATATATCTTAAATTCCATTATATCCCTAAGATATCTCTCATATCCTAACCATAAAACAGCTAGTAACGACTACTTTTTGGATCAAAACCATGAAATTCTCGAATCCTAAAACTATCCATCGGTTGATCGACCAGAAGGTATAAGTCAACCGCCCGATTCAGAATGTAGCCGAAGCCAAAAACTCTACGCCCATAGGTTGACCTATGCTTATTCGTCTGTCGGCCGAACGATTCAGTGAGTTTCACAGGTCGACCTCTCAACTTTGTCTGTCGACCTAACTATTCAGAGAGTTCATCTTTTGGCCATAGGTCGACCTAACTGTCGACGGAATAATTCAGAGAGTTCAACTAATTCCCATAGGTCGACCTATCTGTCGACCGAACGATTCAGAGACTACTCAATCCTTTTACCTCCTCATCGGTTGATTGGACCTCTTATGTAGGTCAACCGATCGAGCTGTACTTCTTCCTTAATTCATTTTTTAATTCAATTTCTTCAACGTTTTTGCTCCTTTAACCGATTTCTTTTTCTCGGTTAACTCCACTAACAATTAAATTCAATTTTAATTTAATCTTTCTTAAATCAATATTTCTTCTTCAATTTCACATAGGAACAAGTATGTTAACTAAGTAGGATCTTATTAAAAACACACATAATTGTAAAAACATTTTGTGTCGTGCGTGATCCTAATCGGGATACATTATGAGTAAAAATTTAACCTGAGTTATTTTCTCCTAGGTTCTTCAGGATCTTTAGTCTTTTAATATCCATCATCTTTATCAGTATCTTTAGCATCTATTTAGAAATTATCTCAACTTCTTCATGATAATATTTTCAATGGAACTTATAAACTGAAACATTTAATAAATCCGTTAGTTCCACAAAAAACATCAACATTTAATTGTTCATCAAAATCTTAGGATCAACAATCTCTCTATTTTTTATGATGACAATTAATTTTGATGTTTTTTTCAAAATAATATGTAACCACACTCTCCCTAAATTTGAGAGCGAGTTTTTAACTCATTAAAGCACAATCATGAAGATAATCATAAGATATTCAACAAAGCACAAAATACAATCAATAATAAATAATTCAAAACTCCCCTTACATAAATACAAACTACGGTCTTTCCCTTAAGATATTCAATAAAATATCAATAAATTCTCTCCATTTGTCATATCAAAAAGTGGAGAAAGGGAACCACAAATAACCACTACTCTACGCAAACATTGTTATGCCTAGTCATTCCCAAACCACAAATGATTTTCACAAACTAATCTTCTGGTAAAGGCTTAGTAAAGATAGCAGCAAGCTGGTCGGAGGTATCAATATATTCAAAAATAATATCCCTTTTCTGAATGTGATCACGAATAAAGTGATGTCTAATCTCTATATGCTTAGTTCGTGAGTGTTGTGTAGAATTCTTACTTAGACAAATAGCATTTTTATATTCACAATAAATCGGGACTTCCTCCATACATATTCCAAAATAATTTAACTGTTGCTTAATATATACAATTTGAGCACAACAGTTACCAACTGCCATATAATCAACCTCAGTTGTGGATAACGCTATCGAATTATGTTTCTTACTTGACCAAGAAACCAAAGTATGTCCTAGCAAATTATATAACTTGTGATTTTTTGCTCGACTTTGCAACCAGCAAAATCAGCACCAGAGTAACTTATTAATTTAAAATCACTCCCTCCTAGGATACTATAATCCTAGGTCAGTCGTCCCCTTTAAATATCGAAAAATTCTCTTAACCGCAAACAAGTGTAATTCTTTAGGACAAGACTGAAATCTAGCACATAAATAAATGCTATACATAATGTCAGGTCGACTAGCAGTTAAGTACAATAAGCTACCAATCATACCTCGATACGTTTATTCATTAACGTTTTTACCCATATCATCTTTATCTATCTTTGTAGCTGTTGTCATAGGAGTCTTATACTCTTTAGCGTCATCCAAGCCATATTTCTTTAACAACTCATTGGTGTATTTAGCTTGATTTATGAATATTTCTTCTTTGGTTTGCTTAATTTGTAACCCAAGAAAGAAATTCAGCTCTCCTATTATGCTTATCTCAAACTCAACCTGCATTATCTTGGTAAACTCTTGGCAAAGATCCTCATTAGTAGATCAAAAAATAAAATCATCAACATAAACTTGTACTAATAGGATATCAGAATCAGTTTGCTTAACAAATAGCGTTATATTACAAATACCCCTTCAAAAACCATTTTTAATCAAATATCAGCTAAGTCTCTCATACCAAGTTCTAGGAGATTGTTTGAGCCCATACAAAGCCTTACGAAGTTTAAATACGTGATAAAAAAATTTATCACTTTCAAATCCCGAGAATTGTTCCACATAAACTTCATCTGCTAGGAAGCCATTTAGAAATACACTTTTGACATCCATTTGATATAGTTTAAAATTACGTGAGCATGCAAAAGCGAGTAACATTCTAACAGTTTCTAATTTATCCACAGGAGCATAAATTTCATCATAATCAATTCTTTCCTCTTGTTTATAGCCTTATGCTACCAATCTTGCTTTGTTTCTAATTACCATACCAAATTTGTCCTTTTTATTTAGAAAAACCCATTTATTACCAATAACTGGATGAAAATCCGGTCTAGGAACTAGATGACGTGCCCCGATTTTCCAAACAGGAAAAAGAATATTAAATAATAATTAAGCTTAAGGATAGAGGGGTTTTTTAAGCGTCGATTTTCTCAAAAAATACTTAGGCTATTTTTAAAAAATTGAGGAATCGCCACCTAGCATTGGATTTAAATGGTGTGCTAGGTCACCAAATTTTAGAAAGTAAATTTAAAAGGCCTAAGTAAAAGTTGACTCCAAAAAAATACGGCCAAACCAAAAATTCATTTAAAGGTTTGGGGGTCGGTTACGCTCAGGGAAGGTATTAGGCACCCCAAGACACCAGTCCGAAAATGACAACTTATGTCCAATTAAATTTAATTAATTTAAATCCAAATGTTTTATTTTATTTTAAAATTATTTTCTTCTTATAAAATCTTTTGGTATTTTTCACAAATAAGGTGGGACAAGTTTTTGAATTTTTGGGAATGTTCATCGGTATAACCTCTTAACGAATATTAAGGATTCGACAATGATGATCCCTGAGGGATTTTATGTATGCTTATGAGAGATTTCTTTAATTTAAATAGGCAAACTAAAAATAAGTGAATAAGAATGAAAATATGAATGCAAAACTAACATCTATATGAATTTTATTTTTTACGCAAAAGCAACCTAAAAAAAAACACTAAAGGGTTTGGTTTAAATATGTCGATACAAACTTGATATGAATATGGGAATCAAATAGAGAAATATTACGTGAACTAATGTGATTATGCGTGACAATGATTTAGTTATTTAATAAAAAAAAATAAAAATATATATAAGCTATGCACGTGTCGTGACTAGATATGAAAAGTAGTATGGATTCATGAAATAAATGAAAAAAAATTATATGTATAAATAGTGAAAGTGTTTTAAACATGCCGTCTAAATGATATAAGAAATAAACATACTAAGCAGATGTAAAAAAATCTACTTTGAGTTTGCCCGATTAATTTAAAGAAATCCCGTTTTGAAATTTCCTCTAATTCTACGAATATGAGAATTAAGGGGAGATTCGTGAAAACAATTTTGTCAAAATTAATCTTCCTGAAACTTAAACAAAATCTCACAAAAAATTTACCGAGGGAAGAGATTTTCTAAAATCATTCGTTTCTAAATTCCACTCGAGTCGGGGAATGAAAACGAAATCATGGAAAACTCTCCCACGATTTATTGAATCGTCGGATTCACCTTAAGGTTCATAAGGATTAATTCCTCAAAACAAAGATTTTATTATTTTTGGATTTTTTTTAAGGTTTTGATAATAAGAATAAAAATAAAATAAAATAAAATAGAAAAACACAGAAAATAAACAATAAAACATCATTCACCTAACGCTCAGGTTTAAGCTCAACGCGAGACACCCACCCCGGTATTTTCATCGGATCATCGGACGACTTTTTTTTATACGAATTACAAAAAAAGAAAAAAAAAAAAAAAAAAAAACTGCGGGTGTCCTCGTCTAAACGCTCAAAGATTTAGATTGGAAATGGGGAATCTCATCCTGACGCTTTTCATCGAGTTATCGCACAATTAAAAAAAATAAAGCTTGCACAAATTTAAATTGTGAAGAGAATAAAATAAAACTGAAAAAAGAATTAAAAATCAAAAAACATATCTGTTCTAGGCTAAGTATCACGATGTTCAGGCGTTTTCTCTCGTGCAGACAACTTCCTAAAAGGGTTTAAGATGAGAATCACTCTCTAAGGGTTCTTTCTCTTAATTTGTGAATGTCTCTGAAGGGTTTTTCTCTGAATTTTTGTGTGTCTAAACTATGAGGGGGAGGGTCTTATTTATAGGAAGAATGTGGAGTGAAAAATCCTAGAAACCCTAGTCCCAATTTAACGAGAAAAATGAAACAAAACCTAAAAGAAAAAAGAAAAGGAAACCTAATCTCATTTTGACAAGAAAACCTTTTCTTTTCAATTTTTTTTTTCAGTTTTACTTTTTTTCTTTTATCTTTTTTTATTTTTTTTATTTTTTTGAAAATAAAAATAAAATAAAGCATAAAATAAAGCATAAAATTTTAGTGGGACGGTCAAAATGCCGTGTCTACACTAGACACCACACTTTATTCTGTTCAAATTGAACTAACTCATCTTACATTGTGAAAATACAAGATTCATCAGTTAACGCCTCATTCACATATTTAGGCTCCATTTGAGATAAGAAAGCAAGATTTATTATATCTTTAAGGGATGAACGAGTACTTACACCTCTTTCAAAATTACCGATGATTTCTTTTATCGAATGTCCTGGTACTGTCTTTATAGCTCATGGTAATGTCGAATCTTCTTCCTTCGACTCCTTCTCTTTTTGAGAATCCTTTGTCACATTATCATCTTGGTTTTGGTTATTTGAAATACCTGCATTATCATCCAAAACCTTTCTTGACAAAAATGGGTTAGCTTCCTCAAATACAACATTCATAGATTCCTCAACTACTAACGTACGTTTATTATATACTCTATAGGCCTTACTGTTAGTAGTATATTCAAGAAAAATCCCATAATCAGATTTAGCATCAAATTTACTTAGATTATCATTATCATTCAAAATGAATCTTTTACACCCAAATACTTTAAAATATGAAATTTTAGGAGTCTTACCATTCCAGATATCATATGGGATAATGTTAAACCCTCTACGAATCGACACCCAATTCACCACGTGGCAAGTTGTAATTACTGCTTCGGCCCAGAAGTAGGTTGGTAAATAATTTTTATTAAGTATCGTTATGGCCATCTCTTGAAGTGTCATGTTCTTCCTTTCCACTACACTATTTTGTTGTGGTGATCTCGGTGTAGAGAAGTTATGAGCATAACCATGCTCATAACAGTAATTAATAACATTATCATTTTTAAACTCTCTTCCTCTGTCACTACGAATGTTAATAATAGAGTATTGCTTCTCATTTTGAATACATTTACAAAATTTAGCAAACATAGAAGCAACCTCACTCTTCTTAGCAAGAAACAATACCCAGGTAAGTCTAGAATAATCATCAACTATTACAAAAGCATAAAACTTACCACCGAGACTAGCAACAAAGTTTACACCAAATAAATCAAGATGCAACATTTTAAGACATCTAGACGTGGACGTGTGCATTTTTTTCTTAAATGATGATTTAGATTGCTTACCTAATTAACATGCATCACATATTTTATCTTTTACAAATTTCAAATCAGGTAAACCATGTACGAGACTCTTCTTAGATAAATTAGAAATCAACTCCATACTAGCATGCCCAAGTCTCCTATGCCATAACCAACTATTCTTAGATAAAACATTCAAACAAGATAAATTTTGAGAAGTAAAATCATCAAATGAGCAAGTATAGACATTCTCAAAACGTGATGCAACTAACATGATACTACTATCATGTCCATTCTTAATAATACATTTATCATGATCAAATATGACATTATAGCCCTTGTCATATAGTTAACTTATACTAAGCAAATTATGTTTAAGACCATCAACTAGTAACACATCTTTAATAACAGTAGTACCCTTATCGATATTACCTATACCGATAATTTTACCCTTTGCATTGTCTCCAAATGTCACATGACCTCCATCTTTAGGTGTCAAAGATATGAATTTTGCTTTATCTCCCGTCATGTGTCGAGAACAACTATTGTCCAGGAACCATTTGTCCTTGCTTACCGATACTTTTAGAATACCTGCAAAGAGCACCTCAAATAGTTGCTAAGTGGTACTCAGTCTAAGTGAGTCCAATCTTGTTAGTCGAGATAACCTTAGTTCCTTTTGGAACCCAAACTTGTCTGAAGTTAGATAGTTTAGCAAAACGTCTACGAATAGTATGCCCCACAACATTACATTTAAAACATCTAACAAGACCTCTAGTTTTAGAAAAAAAATTTATGAAAATGTTTTTGCTTAAGATGTCTCTGAAACCCAATACTGACCTTATCAAAAATACCACGTGAACTTCCCAAAGCATTTTCAAGTTATTCTCACCGCCGATGAATTTGAGAACAATTGAATGTAAATTTGACATCTTGGATTTCGATTCATTGTTTTCAGATTCATAGTTCATTACTTGCTTGTTGGTTTTTATAATCATGCGTAAGTTCTTAATAAACGTCAAACAATTCATCAAA